>JBBDGP010000040.1:1520000-1840522 GCA_037952835.1 Lithobates septentrionalis
ATAATAGGCATCAAACCAATACAGTACCTGTGTGTCACTTCTCAGGCCTCCAGCCACAAACCACCGACTCGCATGTACACATACCCCAACCGGGAGCCGTACCTCAGACCGTACCTTTTGTGCCCATATGACCTAAAAGGACCTTGCACCCTGCCAATCACCATAACTGGCTCCACAGAACACTCAAGTCCCCAATCCGAAATGCCCACCAACTGCAGGGTGGGAGGGTGAGAAGTTGTTCCACGATTTGCTGCCTTCCAACCAGAGGCCACCCCCATCCGGTCCCCTAAATCACTTCCCCCCCCCCAAAGCTCCACCCAGCCCCATACCATGCCCTAATCAGTCATTTACCATGCCCTTCCTGAAACAGCCCAATTGCTACACCTCCCTGTACCCAAGCCCCTTTAACCCCTGTCATGCCGGTGTTCTGCCGAGAAAGGTCCCCCGTCGGATAGTGTCCGCCCTGTACTGCGCAGGCTCAGCGCTTGCGCAGTACGGAGGACAAAGGAAACGCCGAAAGTCTCCGAACATGAACAGCTGTTCATCAGCTGCACACGGCGCCTGCGCAATTAAGACTACATTGTGCCACACGCTCCCGATGCTCGTACAACTCTACAAGGGGCGGGTGTAGGGGTGGATGCATACAGAAGAGGCCGCAAGATGGGCAGAGCTCATACGATGGGGGTGGATTTGTCAAAGGGGCGGATGTATTATTGAGAAACGTGTAAGGGGCGGATGCCTACAGAAGAGGCCGTATTTTACAATGATGGGCAGAGTTGATAAGTTGGGGCTGGTTTTCGGGGTGGTTTTATCAATAAACTACACGTCTTTGCAGAGCGTATTCGCCCCTACACCCGCCCCTTTCTCGACAGGACACCAGCCCTCCGTCTATTGCCTTGGGGTTTTACTCCAGTCCTCTCTGTTTTGTTTTTTTGTTTCTTTTTCCCCAGTAATATGGTAATATGTATCGAATTAATGTTTCATGTTTTTTCTTCCTTAGATACTATTCTCAGTATCTCACAAAAGTGAGTACACCCCTCACATTTTTGTAAATATTTTATTATACCTTTTCATGTGACAACACTGAAGAAATGTCACTTTGCTACAATGTAAAGTAGTGAGTGTACAGCTTGTATAACAGTGTAAATTTGCTGTCCCCTCAAATTAAGCCAACACACAGCCATTAATGTCTAAACCGCTGGCAACAAAAGTGAGTACACCCCTAAGTGAAAATGTCCAAATTGGGCCCAGAGCGTCAATATTTTTTGTGGCCACCATTTTTTTCCAGCACTGCCTGTACCCTCTTGGGCATGGAGTTCACCAGAGCTTCACAGATTACCACTGGAGTCCTCTTCCACTCCTCAATGACGACATCACAAGGATGGTGGATGTTAGAGATCTTGCGCTCCTCCATCTTCTGTTTGAAGATGCCCCACAGATGCTCAGTAGGGTTTAGGTCTGGAGACATGCTTGGCCAGTCCATCACCTTTACCCTCAGCTTCTTTAGCAAGGCAGTGATCATCTTGGAGGTGTGTTTGGGGTCGTTATCATGTTGGAATACTGCCCTGCGGCCCAGTCTCCGAAGGGAAGAGATTATGCTCTGCTTTAGTATGTCACGATACATGTTGGCATTCATGGTTCCCCCAATGAACTGTAGCTCCCCAGTGCCGGCAGCCGAAAACCATGACACTCCCACCACCATGCTTGACTGTAGGCAAGACACACTTGTCTTTGTACTCCTCACCTGGTTGCCGCCACACACGCTTGACACCATCTGAACCAAATAAGTTTATCTTGGTCTCATCAGACCACAGGACATGGTTCCAGTAATCCATGTCCTTAATCTGCTTGTCTTCGGCAAACTGTTTGCGGGCTTTCTTGTGC
The DNA here is from genome assembly GCA_037952835.1 of Lithobates septentrionalis. NCBI lineage: Eukaryota > Metazoa > Chordata > Amphibia > Anura > Ranidae > Lithobates > Lithobates septentrionalis. The sequence goes on from JBBDGP010000040.1 coordinate 1,521,885, forward strand.
AGGCTTCCTTCTAGGATGACAGCAATGAAGACCAATTTCATGCAGTGTGTGGCGTATGGTCTGAGCACTGACAGGCTGACCTCCCACCTCTTCAACCTCTGCAGAAATGCTGGCAGCACTCATACGTCTATTTCCCAAGAACAACCTCTGGATATGACGCTGAGCACGTGCACTCAACTTCTTTAGTAGACCATGGTGAGGCCTGTTCTGAGTGGAACCTGTCCTGTTAGACCACTGTATGGTCTTGCCCACCGTGCTGCAGCTCAGTTTCAGGATCTTGGCAATCTTCTTATAGCCTAGGCCATCTTTATGTAGACCAACAATTCTTTTTTTCAGATCCCCAGAGAGTTCTTTGCCATGAGGTACCATGTTGAACTTCCAGTCACCAGTATGAGAGAGTGAGAGCGATTACACCAAATTTCACACCTGCTCCCCATTCACACCTGAGACCTTGTAACACTAACGAGTCACATGACACTGGGGAGGGAATATGGTTAATTGGGCCCAATTTGGACGTTTTCACTTAGGGGTGTACTCAATTTGGTTGCCAGCGGTTTAGACATTAATGGCTGTGTGTTGAGGTATTTAGAGGGGACAGCAAATTTACACTGTTATACAAGCTGTACACTCACTACTTTACATTGTAGCAAAGTGTCATTTCTTCAGTGTTGTCACATGAAAAGATAGAAGAAAATATTTACAAAAATGTGAGGGGTGTACTCACTTTTGTGAGATACTTGGGGATCACATCAATATCAATTGTTATGTGAGTTCTAGTGAGAAAAGAGAGCGAGAAGTATGGGTCCAATTACTGAATTGATTACACCTGCTTTTTGCTAATTTGCATTATGAGATTTTTTTTTTTGTGTGTGTATTTTAGTATGTTGTTAATTGTACTCTTTTGTGGTTTTGTGACGAAGCACGCTAGCCATGTGAAACGCATCACTTTTTTCTGCCTTTTTGCCATATGTTCATGTATTTGTTTTTATGATCTCCTGAAATAAATTTATTGTATCGGATTGGGAGTGCAGCCGTTCCTTTTTCGTCCACTTCACATGTGTTTTTACAGCAGTGACGGGGCATGCACCCCATCTGATCAGTTGAGTCACGATTTGCAGCCTGTTTGGATTGCCTGGAGCAGCTATAGTTTGGTTCTCTGTGGGGGGCACTCGATGAAGAGGAGGAGCCAGGAGCGACGCTGAGGGACCCCAGAAGAGGAGGATCGGAGCCACTCTGTGCAAAACCCTTGCTCAGAGCAGGTAAGTATACCATGCCTGTTATTTAACTACTTCTGCTCTGGAAGAATTTACCCCCTTCCTGACCAGGCCATTTTTTGTGATACGGCACTGCTTCACTTTAACTGACAATTGTGTGGTCGTGCGACGTTGTACCCAAACAAATTTGACGTCCTTTTTTTCTCACAAATAGAGCTTTCTTTTGGTGGTGTTTGATCATCTCTGCGGTTTTTATTATTATTTTTTACTAGTAATGGCGGTGATCTGCGTTTTTTTATCAGCACTGCGACATTGTGGCAGACAGATCAGACACTTTTGACACTTTTTTGAAACCATTGACATTTATACAGTGATCAGAGCTATAAATAGCCACTGATTACTGTATAAATGACACTGGCAGGGAAGGGGTTAACACTGGGGGGCGATCAAGGGGTTAAATGTGTTCCCTGACTGTGTGTTTTAACTGTGGGGGGATGGGACTGACTGGGGGAGGAGACCGATCAGTGTTCCTATATACTAGGAATGCACGATCTGTCTCCTCTCCCCTGACAGGACGTGGATCTGTGTGTTTACACAGTTCCTGCTCTGTCACGAGCGATCGTGGGTGCCCCGCGGACATATCAGCCGCCAGGCACATGCATCGGCTCCTCAGTGATGCGGCAGGCACACGCGCCCACTATACCCGCGGGAAGCTGGGAACGTCATGTGACGCCCGCCCAGGATGGGAGATCCCATCTGCAGACGTCATTTGACAATAGCCGGGATAAAAAGTGGTTAAAAAAACAAAACAAAAGAAAAACAAACCTTTACAACCCCTTTAAGTTAAGTGATATATCTGTATATATTTCACTGACAGGCTGATAGTTAGAAGCTTCTGATGCAATGTCAGGAGGGCAACTGTTCTGTTAACCATTTCTATACTATTGAAAGGAAACAAAAGAAGGACTTGAATTACTTTATATGATGCCTAATGACATAATTGACTCCAAATGTGTTTTTGTGAAAATGTTTAAATTGATACGTGTGTGATTAGTGATTTAGCCCCCGTTTGCATGCCAATTCGCAGCCTATTGTCAGCAACGGCACTGTCACAATAGGTGCGACGTCACACCAATCTCCGAAAGTAGTTCCTGCAACACTTTTGCCGACTTCGGGGGGAGATTTCAATAGACAGCTGTGCATAAACCCGCAGTATTCCAACATGATAAGGACCCCAAACACACCTCCAAGACGACCACTGCCTTGCTAAAGAAGCTGAGGGTAAAGGTGATGGACTGGCCAAGCATGTCTCCAGACCTAAACCCTATTGAGCATCTGTGGGACATCCTCAAACGGAAGGTGGAGGAGCACAAGGTCTCTAACATCCACCAGCTCTGTGATGTCGTCATGGAGGAGTGGAAGAGGACTCCAGTGGCAACCTGTGAAGCTCTGGTGAACTCCATGCCCAAGAGGGTTAAGGCAGTGCTGGAAAATAATGGTGGCCACACAAAATATTGGCACTTTGGGCCCAATTTGGACATTTTCACTTAGGGGTGTACTCACTTTTCTTGCCAGCGGTTTAGACATTAATGGCTGTGTGTTGAGTTATTTTGAGGGGACAGCAAATTTACACTGTTATACAAGCTGTACACTCACTACTTTACATTGTAGCAAAGTGTCATTTCTTCAGTTTTGTCGCATGAAAAGATATAATAAAATATTTACAAAAATGTGAGGGGTGTACTCATTTTTGTGAGATACTGTATGTGTGTGTGTGTGTGTGTGTGTATGTATATGTGTGTGTGTGTGTGTGTGTGTGTGTGTGTGTGTGTGTGTGTGTATATATATATATAAATTAAAAAACTTCAATATTACAAACAATAACGTCAACTCCATCTATTCCATTAACATAAAACCCCTTTAAAACCATCCGCTCCCTCCGTCGTCTTCAGAATCTCTAGCGATGAATTGGAGCCGCTGATGTACAAGTGATTACTGTTTGGAAATAAAAAGAATTGTTTTCCTCTTGCTCGGAACAAAATGCGCATTTGTCACGCTTCATAAACTGTGTAATGCATCCACATAGACGTAAACAGCCACTGAATCAATCTTACTGGTCACTCTCCTGTATCTATTTGCATCCGCGGAAAATAAAGTCACATTGGAGGTTGCTGTGCAAAAACTGGAGGATAGAAGAGACAGAGGGGAAAGCGATGTGATTGGTAACCTATCACATTAACCCCTTGAGCTCAGGAAGATTTAACCCCCCCCCCCTTCGTTACCAGTCCATTTTTTTGGCGATACGGCACTGCGTTACTTTAAATGACAATTACGCGGGTGTGTGTGACGTTGTACCCAAATACACGTTATGTCCTTTTTTTTTCCCCCCACAAATAGAGCTTTCTTTTGGTGGTATTTGATCACCTCTGCGTTTTTTACTTTTTTCTGCTATAAGAAATATCCAATAAAAAAATTTGAAAAATCTAATTTTTTTAGGCCAATGTGTGTTCTGCTACATATTTTTGGTAAAAAAAATCCCAATAAGCGTATATTGATTGGTTTGAGCAAAAGTTATAGTGTCTACAAACTATGGTATATTATTTTTTATGTTTATTTAATTTTTTAGTTTTATTTTTTACTAGTAATGGCGGTGATCACCGACTTCTTATAGTGGGACCGCGATATTGAGGCAGACAAATCGGACACTTAACTGACACTTTAGACACTTTTTGGGGACCAGTGACACCAATACAGTGATCAGTGCTAAATAAATATGCATTGTCACTGTACTAATGGCAGGGAAGGAGTTAACATCAGGAACGATCAAAGGGTTAAATGTGTTCCCTCACTGTGTTTCTAACTGTGTGGGGAAGTGCTGACAGGAACGCTGATCACTAGGAACAGCAGATCTCCATGTTGTTTCCTGTCAGAACGGGGATCTGCCTTGTTTACATAGGCAGATCCCCGTTCCGCCTCTCTGTACCGCGATTGCTGCAGTATGTATGCAGTGGGCAGTCTTTAAGTGGTTAAGCTCAAGAACTGGAAGTGATGTCAGAGGTCACTCCGGTCCTCCAAGGGCATAGAGCGGAGTGGGGGCTAGACATGTGCACAGCCAGAAAATTAATTCAATTTTGTTTTCGTTTCATTAGTTTATTTTTATTTTTTTCGTTTTTCAGGTCATTCGTTATGATCGCAATATTATTTCAGATTTCCGAATTTACAAATGTATGAATTCACTAATTTTTAAATTACCAATTTACGAATTTACAATTTTTTTGAATTTACGAATATTCGGAAAAATTTGTTAAACGGGTTTTCATTAATTCGAATATTTCCGAATTAACAAATTTGTCGAAATTCGTTAAACTAATTTGGAACGAAACTACTTGCCCATACTCGACTTCCTGCCTAGTCATCGGTTATATTGGATCAGTTCCAGGCTTACCGATGGCTCCGGTAAGCTCGGGAATGACCGGGAAGTGGCTTGAAGGGGGGCACCTCTCCCGCCATCTCTAAAAGTGATCCCGTGCTGAGACCACTTTTAACTGACGCTGAATCGCCCACCGAACTAAGCGATACTGGGGTTATGGCAGCTAATTGCTACCGTAACAACAATACTTATGCCGCGTACACACAGTCGGACTTTCCGACGGTAGATGTTGGATGTGAGCTTGTTGTGGGAAAGTCCGACCGTGTGTACGCTCCATCGAAAATTTGCTGTTGAACTTTCTGCCAACAAATGTTTTGGGAGGGGGTTCTCAAATTTTCCGCCAACAAAGTTTTGTACACAAGTCCGTCATACAAAAGTTCCACGCATGCTCGGAATCAAGCAGAAGGAGCCGCACTGGCTATTGAACTTCCTTTTTCTCGGCTCGTCGTACGTGTTGTACGTCACCACGTTCTCACGTTCGGAATTGTTGGCCAACATTTGTGTGACCGTGTGTATACAAGACAAGTTTGAGCCAACATCTGTCGAACAAAAATCCACGGTTTTGTTGGCGGAAAGTCCGATCCTGTGTACGGAGCATGAATGTCAAAGTTATGACGTAAATGTACTGTGGCCAGTCGGCAAGTGGATAATATTATGTAGTCTTCTCCTCAGCCAGCAGGTGGAGCTCTACTTTCCTTTTTTACGCGTAAAGCATTGTATCGCTCTCAGCTGTGCTTACAAAGCCCATTTTTTTTTAATGGGTTATCACAGCAGTAGCCGATCTCTTATCAGATGGCTCAGTACAAGGATTTATTCAGACAAAGGAGCCTCTCAGGTGAAGTGTTGGTTTCCCGGCAGACGTTTGGGGACTATTTCACGGTGTCGGAGTGGAGTTTTGCTGCACTGCAAAGATAAGGGTAGATATATAAAGCTGGTTTCCTATGGGTGACCACATGCCGTCACTCTTTGTACTAAATGAATAAAGCCTCTGTCTTGCATGAATGCCCTTATTATGGTTAGAGCATGTCATTACAGGCTATGAAAATATTAATTATGATATAGGTTTATCTATAAGATTCAAGATAATACAATTTTTACTTTTACTTTTAACTAAACACAGCTCTGAGTCCTTTTTTCCTCTTGAGGAGGTATCAGTATATGAAATATAATCGTCTTTGTTATAAAATATACTTGACATTTACTGTATAACACAGAAGATTGTAGATCAATGGCTTCTAAAGTGACTTTATTGGTTCCATCAAAGTTGCTCCATAAAATAGCAGATGAAGGAACTCTCGGTCTCAGGTCATTGGGACCAGGAATTCTTATTTCTACTCTTTTTTTTTATAGAGGAACTTTGATGGAACCAATAAAGCCGTTTTTGCAGCAACTGAGATCTTCTATCTTCTGAATTATCATCTTTTTTTAGGCTTATTCGGGAAAAACAGAGCAAGGGTACAAAGCGCTTCGGTGAATGCTGATTGATTGCTATGGATCACTGCACTTTGCTGCTTGCGATATCAATTAAACAAGTCCAATAACTTTGTTCTCTTGAAACTGAACTGCAGGCAGATAGAAACCTCAACGGATGCAGTTATTATGTATTTATTCAAAATAATTCAATACATTTAAATGCAAGTATGTTAGTACCCTGACTCTGTTTTGCTCTATGTCCCATGTAATTCTTGGCACGGCGACACTCCGACTGGAAGAGGGGCAGATGTTGTAGTTACAGGGGACATGCTGATGTCAGGAAAGAGCAGCGGGATGACGTTACCATTGTGGTGTCAAATATTGCACATGGCGCTCCAGGCGAGATCAGGCTATGCTCTCCACGGTCACATCTCAGGTGCTGGCTTGGCTCAGTAATGAATTGTACCAGTAATGCCCCGTACACACGGTCGGCTTTTCAGACGGAAAATGTGTGATAGGACCTTGTTGTCGGAAAGGCTCCATCACACATTTTCCATAGGAATTTCCGACACACAAAGTTTGAGAGCAGGCTATAAAATTTTCCGACAACAAAATCCGTTGTCAGAAATTCTGATCGTGTGTACACAAATCCGACGGACAAAGTGCCACGCATGCTCAGAATAAATAAAGAGATGAAAGCTATTGGCCACTGCCCCGTTTATAGTCCCGACGTACGTGTTTTACGTCACCGCGTTCAGACCGATCGGATTTTCCGACAACTTTATGTGACCGTGTGTATGCAAGACAAGTTTGAGCCAACATCCGTCAGAAAAAATCCTAGGATTTTGTTGTCGGAATGTCCGATCAATGTCCGACCGTGTGTACAGGGCATAACAGGAATGCCGCCCAACAAGAAGGAGAAATAATATCATTCCTTTATTAACCGCTTGCCGACCAGGCTTTTTCTGGCACATTTTGTTTACAAAATTTAAATCAGTATTTTTTGCTAGAAAATGACTTATAACCCTCGAGCATTATACATTTTTTTTTTTTTTTTTTAGCAGAGACTCTAGGGAATAAAATGGTGATTGATGCAAATTTTTTATGCCACACGATATTTGCACAATACAATTTTTTTGGAAACATACAAACATACATTTTAATTAGGGTTGCACCGATACTAGTATCGGTATCGGTGCCGATACCTAGTATTTGCACAAGTATCGGTACTCATGCAAATGCACCAATACCTGAAACCAATACTTTCAGGCTCGGTTCTTTGAGGTGTCAGTGGGGTCTCCCCTGTTGACAGCTTAAAGCGGAGTTCCACACAAAAATGGAACTTCCGCTTTTCGGAACCCTCCCCCCCTCCGGTGTCACATTTGGCACCTTTCAGGGGGGAGGGGGGTGCAGATACCTATTTGCACCCACTTCCGGCATAGACTCCCATGGGAGTCTATGCCTCTTCCTGTCCCTCCGCGCTGTCTGCTGGGAAACACACAGCTCCCAGGAGATAGCAGGGACCAGTTACGATGCGCAGCGCGACTCGCGCATGCGCAGTAGGGAACCGGGAAGTGAAGCCGCAACGCTTCACTTCCTGATTCCCTCACATAGGATGGCGGCGGCAGCTGCCGAGAACTGAGCGGGTTCTCTGCGTCGCCTGCCGACATCGCTGGACCCCAGACCAGGTAAGTGGCCATTTATTAAAAGTCAGCAGCTGCAGTATTTGTAGCTGCTACCTTTTTAATATTTTTTTTTTTTGGCGGTTTAGGTGGACCCCCACTTTAAGTGTTAAAGAAGTCCGGTAATTGGAGCTGTCAAAAAAAAAGCAGCCAGCAATGTTTATTAACAATGTTCAGCCGCTGAAACACTAAAATAAAAAGAATCTTTCTGTTTGTTCATCTGCAGATCAAAGGGATGAACAAATGTTCCTCTGTGTAACCCCTTATAAACCCTTAATTTACTCTAATCAGCCTGAATTAACGTCCTATTCTCCTCCGATTTAATTATTTTCCTCCTTTTTTTTTTTTTTTTTTTTTTTTTATTCAGGTCTATTTTAGAAACGATAAACAATTAAAACTTTTTTTTGTTTGCTTGTACTCGTATTCGTTGAAAAAAACAAAATAGTATCGGTGCATCCCTAACTTTAATGAATTTAAAAAAAAACAGAAAACCACAATATTTACCCCAATTTTTTTGTATAATGTGAAAAATGATGTTACGTCGAGTAAATAGATACCTAACATGTCACGCTTTAAAACTGCGCACACTCGTGGAATGGCAACAAACTACGGTAGCTAAAAATCTCCATGGGTGATGATTTAAACGCCTTTACAGGTTACCTGTTTAGAGTTACAGAGAAGGTCTAGCACTAGAATTATTGCTCTTACTGTAATGTTCGTGGCGATACCTCACATGTGTGGTGCGAATACCGTTTACATACGTGTGCGCGACTTACATACCCTCATATAGGGGCACTTTTTAATTATTTTTATTATTTTTTATTTTACTTTTCTTTTTTTTTTTCTTTTTTTTTAACACTGTCCCTTAATTTTTAAAATCACTTTTATTCCTATTACAAGGAATGTAAACATCTCTTGTAATAGAAATAAGCATGACAGGTCCTCTTTATGGAGAGATCTGGGGTCAAAAAGACCCTAAATTTCTTCTTTACCTTTTTTAAAAGCAAAAGATCAAAAAAAAAATAGTTTTGATCTTTTGCTATAAAAAAATTTTTTTCACTTCTAACCTGGACTGGAGTAACCTCATGAGGTCTCTCCGGTCCTCTATAGGGGTGATCAAAGAGTATCTACTCATTGATCATCTTTGGGAGCAGCCGGCTGCACCGTTGGATCGTTTCTCTGGTGAATTGGCGGAAACAGTAAGCCAGAGAAACACCGGTGAGCAGCGGGGGGGGGGGGGGGGGGGTGGAGTTTATCTCCTCCCACCACTCTGGAAACCGAAATCGTTCCCAGCTGCAAAAAACAAAGCCACTTGCAAACCACAACATATATGTAAGTATTGCGGTCGGAAATGGATAAAGAAGACCTTCGCCCCGAAAATAAATTTTTTTTGCACCTGGCACCAGCCTCCACCCTCTCCCACATTTAGATGCATTTTGTTTTTTAGGTGCTTTGCATTTTTTTTATGCTGCAGCCTAGAGGAGAATGACGCTGCGTTAAGTTCCACGTGTGCGCAGATGTGCCGGAGGTCCCAGCCCAACCTTTGAAACCCAGCAGAGACCTTCAAGGTTTTCCACATTAATGCACAAAGTTGGCGCTATCATGGAGATCCTGGATCTGTGTTGCCTGCTCAGGCTTGAGGAAACTCAAAGCACGGGCAGATGGGCCGCAGGTCTATGCCAAGTACCAAAGGCCAGGCAGAGCTTTTTGGCATATCTGCTCATGCATTTCAAAGATGGTGGTGCCAGTGTGGGGAAGGCAGGGCTGGCATTAGCCGGACTGAAGTTCCTCTTTAAAGTGGAACTAAACCCTCCTATCTTTTTTCAGCCAAGGAAGCTGCCTCTGTTTGATCTGCAACTGTGATGTGACCAGCAATGACACCAGCCATTTGGTGGTTTGACAGTTTGGTTGTGACAGATAGCAGGGCAGCACAGTTGCTAAGTGGTAAGTACTTTCGCCTAGCAGCACTAGGGTTGTCGGTTCGAATCCCAACCACGGCACTACAGTATTTGCATGTTCTCCCTGTTCTTGCGTGGGTTTCCTCCGACACTGCAAAGCAGGGTGGATTTGATTAAAAACCAAACCAATTTAAATCATCATTTTTAAAGCGCGACTGTCATCTCTGTCCCGCAGTGGGTTCTTCTCTGACCCGCTGTTGACTCACCGACAGTCCCACAGGGATGGCTGAATGGGATGGCTGGTGATGCGGCGGTGACACAACAAGGTGAGGGATGTGGCGGCAGCAGATGAGTGGATGCCCGCTAACAGGCATTGCCATGGTGGATCTGAAATGACAGGTGCTCTTTAGATGTAAGGACCTATTCTTGCTGGTAGTTGGAATCTTTAATATTTGCAAACAAAATGAAGGTTTCCTATTTAGAATAATAAGCGGTCAGGTCAGTAAAACAGCGATATGAGATCTGATTCAATCATACAGTTTGTAGTGTACATAGATTTGCAAAACAATGGGATAAAGGAATATTCCTGAACTTTGTTTTATCTCATTGTCACTGTGACATTGTGTGAATGCATCAATGAGAGTGCATGTTATCTTGGATTCTTTGAATGAGTTTACCAAAAATATAAAATAGAATAGATCTCCCATCCGTTTTTGGCGGACAGAATCGGATGGCGGCGGGTGTCAATCGTCAGGAAGGGGTGGGACAAATTTAGATGGGGGGGGGGGGGGGTTGCCCGATTTTTAGTCATGTCTAGCCGCTTCAACCCCGGAAGGATTTACCCTCTTCCTGACCAGAGCACTTTTTACAATTTGGCACTGCGTCGCTTTAACTGACAATTGCACGGTCGTGCGACACTATACCAGTATTCATTTTGGCAGCAAATTTCGATTTAGTTTTAGTCTTAGGACTAAAATAGCATTTTAGTTTTAGTCCCATTTTAGTCTTCTCCAATTGTTTTAGTTTTAGTTGTATTTAGTCAACTAAATCTCCAGTATATTTTAGTTGACTAAAACTAATTTTAGTCGTCTAAATTCTAATAGGTGTAATTAAATTGTAATGCATTAGTTAACAATTCTCTACAATTTGCAAACTCATTATATACGGCTGGAGTGAAAAATCTCGTATGTTATTTAATATTACATTGAGGTATGAACATGCACTACAGACCAGTGTTAATTTTGAAGTCAAATTTCAATTTAGTTTTAGTCTTACCGTACACATGGTTGGACTTTGTTCGGACATTCCGACAACAAAATCCTAGGATTTTTTCTGACGGATATTGGCTCAAAACTTGTCTTGCATACACACGGTCACACAAAGTTGTCGGAAAATCCGATCGTTCTAAACGCGGTGACGTAAAACACGTACGTCGGGACTATAAACGGGGCAGTGGCCAATAGCTTTCATCTCTTTATTTATTCTGAGCATGCGTGGCACTTTGTCCGTCAGATTTGTGTACACACGATTGGAAATTCCGACAACGGATTTTGTTGTCGGAAAATTTTATAGCCTGCTCTCAAACTTTGTGTGTCGGAAAATCCGATGGAAAATGTGTGATGGAGCCAACACACGGTCGGAATTTCCGACAACAAGGTCCTATCACACATTTTCCGTCGGAGAATCCGACCGTGTGTATGGGGCATAAGTCTTTTGACTAAAATGGCATTTTAGTTTTAGTCGTATTTTAGTCATCTCAGTTGTTTTAGTCGTATTTTAGTCGACTAAGATAATATTTATTTAGTCGACTAAAATGTTTTAGTCGATGAAATTAACACTGCGCTATACCCAAATTAAATTTGCGTCCTTTTTTTCCCCACAAATGGAGCTTTCTTTTGGTGGTATTTGATCACCTCTACGGTTTTAATTTTTTGCGCTATAAACAAAAGAACAGCGACAATTTTGAAAAAAAACACAATGGGGGGTTATTTACGAAAGGCAAATCCACTTTGCACTGCAAGTGCACTTGGATGTGCAGTCGCTCTAAATCTAAGGGGTAGATCTGAAATGAGGGGAAGCTCTGCTGATTTTTTTTATCCAATCACGTGCAAGTAAAAATGCTGTTTTTTATTTTCCTTGCATGTCCCCCTCGGATCTACAGCGACTGCACTTCCAAGTGCACTTTCAGTGCAAAGTGGATTTTCCTTTAGTAAATGACCCCCAATATCTTTTACTTTTTGCTATAATAAATATCCCACATTTTTTTTTCAAAAAAACACATTTTTTTTCCTCAGTTTAGGCCGATATGTATTCTTGTACATATTTTTGGTAAAAAAAAAAATTGCAATAAGTGTATATTGATTGGTTTGCGCAAAAGTTATAGCGTCTACAAAATAAGGGATAGATTTAGGGCATTTTTATTATTATTTATTTTTCTACTAGTAATGGCGGCGATCTGCGATTTTTATCGGGACTGCGATATTGCGGCCGACACTTTTGGCACATTTTTGGGACCATTGACAATAATACAGCGATCAGTGCTATAAAAATGCACTAATTACTGTATAAATGACACTGGCAGTGAAGGGGGTTAACACTAGGGGGCGATCAAGGGGTTAACTGTGCTCCCTGGGTGTGTTCTAACTGTAGGGGGAGGGGACTTGCTAGGGGAAGAGAGAGATCGGTGTTCATACTTTGAACACACGATCAGTCTCATCCTCCCCTCAGAGAACCAGGATCTGTGTGTTTACACACACAGATCCCGGTTGTCGCTGTGTCACGAGCCATCGCGGGAGCCCGTCGGCTCGCATCGGCTTCGGGGGCGAGCAACAGGCGCGCGCGCGCGCCCCTAGTGGCCACAGGGACGAAGCGCCGTAACATAACGGTCGGCAAGTGGCTAGGGCAGCACAAAACCAAAATACACCACTGCCTGTCGGTTCACGTTTACTACCGCTTCAAAGGCCGTCCTTGTTGCCTGTATGCAAGCACCTCTTGCTCATTTAATAAACCTTCCAATCCTGCAAGCAAATAATGTTGACCCATTTGTGTTGCTTTGATTGTCAGCATTTAGCTGCTTCCTTCTCAAAATGGTGTTTTAGGGATGTCTATTGGTCACATTTATGTTCCATTCATTGTATGACCTGATTGACTCCTAAAGGATCTAAGCTGCATTATGTGCTATTGCTTTTATTAGTGTTGTTTCATTCGATTATCACTGCAGTATCTCTCCAGTTCAGGCCTTCAGCCAAAATGAAATAGCAATTTGCCCAGAGTGCCAAACTGGTGTATTACGAGATTGCTTATTCTATGTTTTTGCTAAAGCCAATGAGATCATAGTGCTAATATAGAGCAATGATCTCATGTGACAACATCTGCAGACCCGTCTGCCTGGTTATAGATGCCTCGTGCTGCACCTTGTATATGCAGACTTAGAGGCATCTTTTGTTGTTGTTTTTTGTTTTTTATCTGTAATCAGATAAGTCATCTTTTTAGGAAACTATCAGCTTTGACTTTTTGACTTCTTAGGAAGCATTAAAATGTCACAGCAAAATCTATTCTGTAGTTAGACTGTTGCGATAAATAAAGGGCACGTTCAGGGTCCATTTACACTGCTGCATTTTAACGCATGTGTTACATTGTTACATCTGGCGGAAAGAAAAAACATCCAGTGCAACCAACAGAGAAAAAAACAAAACACACAAATCAAACCCCCCCCCCCCCCATATACACAATCCTATATGCACAGTTGATCCAGAGAAAGGCAAAAAAAAACACCCAATAAAGCATGATCCAATTTGCTCCAGCGGGGGAAAAAAAATTCCTTTCTGATCCCCCAAGAGGCAATTGGATATTCCCGGGATCAACTTTACCTATAAAATATTAGTATCCAGTTATATTTTGTGCATTTAGGGAGGAATCCAGGTCTTTTTTATTTCAATCTACTGAGCTGGACAGAACTGGTTATTGAGGGAGTCTATTCCACATGTTCACAGCTCTTAAGCCCCGTACGCACGATCGGATTTTCTGCAGACAAAACCTCGGACTTTTGTCCTAAGGCATCTGCCTGGATTTTGTCTTGCATACAAATGGCAAGGAATTGTCGGCCAACAAACACGAACGTAGTCACGTACTATGTGGTTTTCAGCTCTTTAGCGCCACCCTTTGGGCTCCTTCTGCTCTTGCGTGTTAGTAGAAGTTTGAGTGTTGATTCACGCTTTTCATTTTGCGCTCTTTTCATTTCGCGCTTTTCATTTAGCGCTTTTCAGTTTGCGATTTTCATTTCGTGCTTTTCAGTTAGTTTCTGAACGGCCGTTCGTCAACCAGAAATGTTGCGGAATCGGAGGAGATAACATGTTATTTATTATTGGCCTTGGAGTTATTGCTTTGACCCAAGTCCAGTCCAGGAACAGGAGGAGGAGGAGTTCTTGGACCAAAAATTGGTTGCTTTATTAATCGTGACCAATTATGTCATGGGTTGGACTTGATGGACTTGTGTCTTTTTTCAACCTCAGCTACTATGTAACTATGTTATATGCCTTATGCCTTTGCTGCGGGAGCTCCAGGAGAATAATCCGGATGTTTTTCGGAATTATCTCCGGATTACGGACCCCTGCTTTCATAAACTCTTGGCATTGTTGACCCCCTATATTAAGAAGCGGGACACATGTATGAGGCTTTTATTTTATTTTTTGGTTGAATAATAATTTTGTGAAAGGTGCGCTTACAATATGTGTACACAAATGATGTAATCAGGTGAAAAAAATTGTGTAAGAAATAAATTGAGCTTATAAGAAACAAGGTTTAAAAGGTTGAAAAAATCAACATAAATAAATAAACGTGAAAATCCTAAATTGAATTGTGTGTGAAATGTGCACTGATGTGCCAAACACACATGTGAAAAAACTCAATTGAAATAAATGAATAATAACCACAGCAATTGAGCATCATTCAAATATAAACGTGACACTGGTAAAAGTATCTGTAAATGGTGAAAAAAACAATATAATAATGTAACCCAAAGGTTGTTAGCATAGTCCATAAAAGTAAAAACAAAAAAGATGTTCATAAGCATAAGGAAAACCATCCACTATCCATCAGACGGTCATCCATGCGATTGAAGGAAGAAAAGAAGGATAAATAGATGTGACATCCAATTGCAGTGAATCCAAAAAAAAGTGATAAAGGTGGACCCTTACCCTCGATGGTGGACCCCCCTAGTAGCGAGGTCTTACGAGCACGCAGATTTCGCCCTCTGCAGGGACCATATGATGATAACGTCCACAGTGGCTGACTCGTCCAGCGTCTCCAATCCGGACTGATCCACGTACTGTGCCTGGTTGAATAATAATGATTTGATTTGGTATATTTTCTATATTTTTGGATGTATAGAATGCACGTTTTGATTAAGTTCCATAGGCAGATAGCATGTCTAATTTTATTTGTTTTCTTTTTTTAATGCACAAAAAAAAAATAGTGTAGAATAATACTTGGCTATGTGTTTTACTTGAAATGACAGTTTGGGAGTCGGCAGTTCCATTTATAAAAATACAATGTAAAATTAACAAGGGACACCAACATAGTTGTATCTTTGATCTTAAAAACTACGGGATAATGGTGTTGTGGTAACTTGCCCAAAAAAACAAAAAAAAAAGCATAATAATATTATTCTTGATATCACTAGAAAAAAAAAGCCTTTGAAAATTCATTTGCAATAACTCCATCAGTATCACCAGCAAAGCAGCTTCATTATTATCCCATTAAAGAAGAAGAGAATTGTGCGCTACATTTAGAGATTTCACAATTTTGCCGCGTCACGAATGTTAATTCTCCATTACGAACACTAGTTTACAAGACCGACCGCTTCCGGCTCGTCCTTGCTTCCGAGCATGCGTGTTTGTACTTTGGACTTTTGTCCGATGGACTTGTGTACACACGCTCGGAAACAGACATTAGTCCGTGGAAAATTTTAAAACCTGCTATCCAACATTTGTTTGCGGAAAATCCAACAACAATTGTCCGATGGAGCGTACACGCGGTTAGATTTTCCGCTAACTGCCTGCCATCACACAATTCCTGTCGGAAAATCTGATTGTGTGTACGAGGCTTTACTGTAAAGAAGTCTTTCCGTATTTGGAGGTTAAAGCCTCGTACACATGGTTGGATTTTCAGTCGACCGAACGTCCGTTTTTTTTTTTTGTGGCATGCTAGTCTCATGCCGGAAGTGAAGAGGTTACTCGCAACACGAAAACGTCAGAAGTGATGTCATGTGTTGAATAGTTTAGTATGTATTCTTTTGTTTCTGAGCATGTGTAGTCTTGTTCTTATGTTTTTTTTTCATATGAAAACCGTACTAATGAAACGAAAATCGGACGTTGAGTTCACTTCCGACAAAAATGTTATAGTCTGCACATCCAGCAGGTGGAACGCAGCTTGGCGTACCGGCTCCATTTTATGTGCTTTTTTACTGGAATGAATTTTTAGGAATAAATGGCTACAAGTTACGCTATAAGGAGTTTTTCTTTTCTCCTTCACTTATAAACCCCGTCTGGCTACATCGCTGGCGAGAGGCGTCTGCATCAGTGGTCACATCTTGACACCGCTGGCAAGAGGCGTCTATATGGGTGGATTCCTCTCGATACATCTTTCTGCTTATCTGACACCTGTCATGGGCGTCTGATGAATCTGGTGAGTAGGATGTTTGCCTAAACCGGAAGATGGCACTTTCTATTCCTGTCACTGAATTTATTCACAGACACCACAAGTCTCCCGCGACTCGCGGGATACTCCCGCATTTGACGGCGGGCTCATGGACACCCGCGAGTGCCGCACGATCTCCCGGCTGAGCCTGCACTGCCACTCAGCCTGGAGCAGGGCCGGACTGGACTACCGGGATACTGTGGCCGTCTGCCCTGGGGCCGCTTTGAGCTGCGGCTGCAGCGGCGCCCAGGACCGATCTAAATAGAGAGTCCTCCTTTCTCTCCCTCCGTTTGTGTAATGTCTCCCGCTGTGTCATGCAGCTGCAGCCTTAACTGTTCGGCGGCCGTCCAACAAAGCCCCGCCTCCTCATCCATGATAAATGGAACACTGATTCAATTTCCCAGCATTGTATCAGTGTTCAGTTGACCGTCTATCACAGACCAGGAGGCGGGGATTTGTTACAGCCGGGGCTTTGTTACAGCCGCCGATCAGTTTAGACTGCAGCTGCATGACATAGCGGGAGACACTCGCTGTGTGTAATCAAAGTACTGGCGAGCAGTAGTGGCTGGTGCTCAAAATTTTTTTTGGGGGGGGGCGCAAAAAAATTTTGAAAAAAAATCATCAAACGCTGCCACTGTGCCCCATCAAACGCTGCCACTGTGCCCCATCAAACGCTGCCACTGTGCCCCATCAAACGCTGCCTCTGTGCCATCAATTGCAGCCACTGTGCCATCAATTGCAGCCACTGTGCCAAACACTGCCACTGTGCCCATCAAACGCTGCCACTGTGCCCCATCAAACGCTGCCACTGTGCCCCATCAAACGCTGCCACTGTGCCCCATCAAACGCTGCCACTGTGCCCCATCAAACGCTGCCTCTGTGCCATCAATTGCAGCCACTGTGCCATCAATTGCAGCCACTGTGCCAAACACTGCCACTGTGACCATCAAACGCTGCCACTGTGCCATCAAACGCTGCCAGTGTGCCCATTAAATGCTGCCAGTGTGCCCTTGAATGCCCCCAGTGTGACCCCCACCCGCTCGCCGTCTGCCCGGCATTTACCCTGTCTTGGTGGGGCAGCAGGTGACGGCGACGAGCGGGGTCCTTTATGCGTCTCCTGCCCTCCTCATCTCCCGTCCTCTCCTCCTGATAGGAGTCCAATAGCGGCACCTGTCGTTTCAGCCAATCAGGTGGCAGGTAACAGACCCGAGCACCTGATTGGCAGAGAGGCGGTTTAGTGTTAGGAAAGCGAATAGCCATTCGCTTTTCTAATCACAGCTGAGTGACCTGCGAGCGCCCAGCATGCCGAAAAGGGGCCGGGCGCCTAAATAGGGGTGGTAGTGGCGGTCATAGATAGATTCATGCAATGCATGGCGATAGAGGGGTGGCAGGAGAGAGGGGGAGGCGCCCGTGTGCCCTTAATGCATGGGCCGCCACTGCTTTGTTTTTATTTTTAAATGTCTGAGGTTTACAACCACACTTTCCGACACTTTTTGATCTTTTGCTTTCAAAAGCAAAAAAGAGATTTTGGATCTTTTTGAACCCAGATCTTTACATAAAGAGGACCTCTCTTCTTATTTATAAGCGCCCCCATCCCTCTCTGTTCACGCACAGAAGCAAAACCATACGTAAGTTGCGTGCGCATATGTAAATTGTGTCTGAGGTATCACCGTGAATGTTAGAGCGAGAGCAATAATTCTAGCGCTGGACCTCCCCTGTACCTCTAAACAAAAAACAAAAAAATTGAAAACGTTGTCTATGGAGGTTTTACAGATTTAGGGTTTTTGATTTAGTCCATTCTTGGACGATTTTGTACCATGCCTTGATCTTTTTTTCTCAATAAAGGAACATTCTGTTCTTCTTTTTATTTTTATTTTTTTTATTTTTTAGTACCCCACTCAATAAGTGTGTGCAATTTTGAGGCGTGACATGTTGGGTATCTATTTACTTGCCATAAAATCTTTGTTCATATTTTACAAAAAAAAGTGGGGTATATATTGTGTTGTGTTTTTTTTTTTTTTTTTTTTATTCATTAAAGTTTTTCCAAAAAAATTGCGTTAAAAAAAAAAAATGTTGCGCAAATACCGTGTGACATAAAAAATGACAACGAGCACCATTTTATTCCTTAGGGTCTCTGCTAAAAATATATATATATATTGTTTGGGTGTTATAAGTAATTTTCTAGCAAAAAAATACTGATTTAAACTTGTAAACAAAGAGTGCCAGAAAAAGTTTGGTCTTCAAGTGGTTATGAACATGCATTATGGCACTTGGTAACAGGGTAGCCCAGTCATTATGAAAGTGCTGCCAGCGCACTGAAAAAAAAAAATCACATGACCCTTTTACAGCACAGTGCACCACAACGCCGCACAGTATATGCGTTTTTGGTACTTTGTGATGCATTGTGTGTTGAACTCTAATGTACAATGTGTTGGATTAGCATTCATAATAAATGGCACCACAACCTACACAACCCAGAGCAGGTGCATTGTCTTCTAAACAGAAGATAATCAACTACAACACAAATTTGAAGAACGCAGTTGGGGAATTATTAGAAATTGGAGGAACGTGGAATGAAGCCTCGCTGCAACATCTTTATTAAAAATTCATACCTGAACCTCATCGCTATACAGAAGGAAGTTCTAAAATAGAACAGAAAAGTGGGACACACACTCAATCATATACATCTTCCAACCTAGAATCCTCGTACATTTCCATTAGGGACACGGCCTTCCTGCTGACTGGCTTTAATTTGCATCCTGGCATTTCATTGAGCATCCCTATAGACGTTGGTGTTCTTAAAGGGGTTGTAAACCTCAGACATTAAATATGAACAAAGCATATCCCACTACAGTGTGTACTTGTCTCAATGAATAGCACTAAGTGTCATTTCTGTCTGCTGCTTCATTCCTCTGCTATCAGCATGAGCCACTTCTGACAAGTTTTCCTGACACCAAGAGAAAAAAGGGGACCGGGGAAGGAGCTCCAGCTGATTGGCAGCCTCAACTCTGTTCCTGTGTGAAGGGGGGGGGGGGGGGTCCCTACCCTCCAACCAGCTCTCAAAGCTCTCCTCACTGATGTAACTTCAGCTCTCCGCCCCCTGCTTTTCAGAGCTAAAAGATCCTGTGTAAATTCTACACTTTGAATGGATGCAGAGGAAAGATGGCGGTAGATAATCAGTTACAACTTATGTAGGAGGATTTGTTTCATCTCTGTGTATCACCTGAGACCAGTCACTTCACAGGGTATAAGTGAGGGTTTAAAACCACATTCATTTTCACCAAAAAAATATCAAAGCTGAGCCTGAGAAATTGCATGCAAAGTGTTCAATGGTTCCAAATACTTAACTCTGTCGTTTTTTTGAAAAGACAGTGGCACGCAATCCCAAGACAAAGTAGGGCAGCCACCTGCTCAGGATTTTGCCAGCTCTTGCCAGTTTTATATATGGGAAATAATGTGGCCCCTGACATCACCAAAGGGCCGCAAATAATGTTCAGTATATTAATACAAATTAAAAAATACAGCGCTGAATAAATAAGTGTATATTGATTGGTGTGTGCAAAAGTTATAGTGTCTACAAAATAGGGGATAGATTTATGGCATTTTTATTAATAATATTTTTATTTTTAGTAATGGCGGTGAACTGCAATTTTTATCATGACTGCGACATTGCGGAGGACAGATCAGACACTTTTGACACTATTTTGGGAACGTTGACATTTATACAGCAATCAGTGCTATAAAAATGCACTGATTACTGTGTAAATGTCACTGTCAGGGAAGGGGTTAAACACTAGGGGGGCGATCAAGGGGTTAACTGTGTTCCCTCAGCATGTTCTAACTGTGGGGGGGGGGATGGGCTCATTAGAACATGACAGTGATCACTGCTCCCGATCACTGGGAGCAGTAGATCCCCTGTCATGTTGCTAAGCAGAACAGGGAAATGCCTTGTTTACATAGGCAGTTTCCCGTTCTGCCTCTCTGTGCCACGATCGCAGGCCACCGGCAGACATCGAGTCCGCGGGACCCGCGGGCACGCTTCCGCGGCGGGCATACGCAGCGACACACGGGTATGTTGTTTTGTGCACCCGTGCTACTTTGCCGACGTATATCGGCAAGACCCGGTCGGCAAGTGGTTAAAAGACTGTCAGAAAGTGCTGATCTAATAGAGGAAATGAGGGTCGGAGGGTGTGGACAGGATACATTGTTGGTTGGGGATATGCTGCAGAAGACAGTATGAAAGTGGGAACATGTTACATGAGGTTAGTAGAGATGAGTGCTATTACCCTAATCAATGTTCCCACTACAGACTGCTGAGGTCCGAGGGCGGCGCATCTTATAGCAAAGGGCCGCAGGTTGGGCACAAGGGGTTTCCTGTGTATGCAATCCCAGCAGTTTAGTGCTCCCAGTGCAATGCTGTACCAAGTGGTATTTCTGTTCAATGCATTGTACATTTAGGAATGTATGCCCCGAACTCAGAACACCTGCATTTTGGGCATACTGTATATCCCTGAATGCATATGCCGCTAAACATGAGTACCACGTGGCACAGCATTCAGCCCTGTCTAGCCGCAGTGTATTTCAGCCCATCATCGATTTTTCCAGGCATTGGGACTGGATGCTGCACCTGTGCCTCCCAGGCACACTAAAATGCTGGCATGCACAATGATTTAACACCTAGTCTGCTAGTAGCCTTGGGGCCCATTTTGATTTTTGCATGTGCATAGAAAAGCAGCTTAAAAAACGCGCCTAAGCGTGCAAGAACACCATCCCTACAGTCAAACACGGAGGTGGAAACATTATGCTTTGGGGCCTTTCTCTGCTAAAGGTACAGGCTGACTTTACCGCATTGAGGGGCCAATGGACGGGGCCATAAAAAAATCTAAAATCTTGGATGAGAACCTTCTTCCCTCAGCCAGAACACTGAAGATGGGTCGTGGATGGGTCTTCCAGAATGACAATGACCCAAAACATACAGCCAAGGCAACAAAATAATGGCTCAAGAAGAAGCACAAGAATAAGCACCTAAACGACCACAACATACAATGTAATACTGACATATAATCACACACATAGGTTGGACTTGATGGACTTGTCTTTTTTCAACCTCACCTACTATGTAACTATGTAACTATGTAACATTAAGGTGATGGAGTGGCCTAGCTAGTCTCCAGACCTTAATCCTAAAGAAAATGTATGGAGGAAGCTGAAACTTCGAGTTGCCAAAAGACATCCAAGAAACCTTAAGGATTTAGAGAAGATTTGTAAAGAAGAGGGGACCAAAATGAGATGTGTGCAAACCTGGTCACCAACTACAAGAAACGTCTTACCTCTGTGCTTGTCAACAAGGGTTTCTCCACCAAGTACTAAGTCATGATGTGCTTGGGGATCAAATACTTATTTTTCTCACTAAACTGCAATCTAATTTATAACATTTGTATCGTTTTTTCTGGATTTTTTGTTGATATTCTGTCTCTAGCATTTAAAATACACATATCCAAAAAAATTTAGACCCTTTATTTCCTTGTAAGTGGGCAAACTTACAAAATCTGCAGGGGATCAAATAATTATTTCCCCACTGTAACGATGAGGTTCCCTCAGGCAACTGAGGTCCATTGCGGAGGTTGCAGGCCTGACTCATGTGCCAAGCTCTTTATCCTCTAAGCCTAAAATCGGTTTAAAGCCAGCTAGAGATCTCCCTCACAAGATCTAGATTACTCCTGGCCTGATCTTTCTTAAATACTCATTCCTTGTTGAGCAACAGCTAATTGTCCAGCGTGGCGGCTGTACGAGAAACAAAGCAAAAGTACGTCGGCATTGTATGTATAACCAAGGATCTTTTTCTCAAAAAATAGGTGCAGGAACTCAACCACGACCCTCCAAACCTCCCGCCCCCCTTCAAAACCGCAACAAATGGTGTGGTCAAATTTAACTTACAGTGGAAGGGTCTTAAAGGTGCATTAAATACCAGGAATGCATTACATACAGAGTGCCGAGTTGGGGGGGATGTTAAGCACAGAGTGCAGGGGTGTGCTACATGCAGAATTGGGGGGTGTGATACGTACATTGTGCAGAGTTATGCCCCGTACACACGGTCGGATTTTCCGACGGAAAATGTGTGATAGGACCTTGTTGTCCGAAATTCTGACCATGTGTAGGCTCCATCACACATTTTCCATCGGATTTTCCGACACACAAAGTTTGAGAGCAGGCTATAAAATTTTCAGACAATAAAATCTGTTGTCGGAATTTCCGATCGTGTGTACACAAATCCGACGCACAAAGTGCCACGCATGATCAGAATAAATAAAGAGATGAAAGCTATTGGCCACTGCCCCGTTTAAAATCCCGACATACGTGTTTTACGTCACCGCGTTCAGAACGATCGGATTTTCCGACAACTTTGTGTGACCGTGTGTATGCAAGACAAGTTTGAGCCAACATCCCTCGGAAAAAATCCTAGGATTTTGTTGTCGGAATGTCCGATCAATGTCCGACCGTGTGTACGGGGTATAATGGGGTGCTCTGCATACAGAGTGCAGAGTTCGGGGTGCACTTTGCCTTCTTCCGCAGCTACTTGCTTCTGCATCCCCTATCCACATCTCACTTTCATCCCCTCTTCAGCTCTGGTCTCTGCATGCAACCCCCCTTCCATCTTCCCCCTCCCTCCTTAGAAGCTCCACTATCTTCCACATGTCTTACTTGTGTTGCTGTATTAAGATGAAGCACCCAACCGGCTCTAGTACCTCCCCACACACTGTAGGTGGCCCTGCCTCTATTACTTGCAGGGAGATCATCCAGTAGGGGTTTTGGAATCGTCACTGCACCCCGGGTACCTTCATATCCCTTGTCCCCATCCTGCACTCCCTGGGGGAGCCATTTAGAAGATCAGATCTGTAGGAGCAGTTGAGAGATGAGCTGTCACTGATAAACGCAGAAGCCGGACTTCTGTGTTTACAAGTGATAGAAATGAGAAGGGAGCAGAAGGCCTGAGCCAGAGGTGGTGGAACTGAATTCCACCAAGTTCCAGCTGAATATAAACCCTGTGTATAACAATGCTTAGGTTTTCTCTAGAACGGCTGTGTGCTCAGAAATGGTTCCAAAAAGCAGGATTGTCTTGAAGGCGAGGTGACTGAAATGGTGGCTTTAGGTCACAATGGCAGCAAGGCCATGTCAAAGGCTCCCAGTCCTATCTCTTGTTCAGTTTTATTTTGGCAGTCCTGTGCGCTGCCTTTCATTAAAAAAAAATCTTGTTCTTTCGCTGCCGGTCTGGTTCTTCCATTTTTCACACATATGATAAAATAAACATTGTCAACGTGAAAAATTCACAAGGGTGTTTAAAGCTAAAACTGTGTTTTTTTTCAGGTTTGGATAGAATGAAGAGGGAGTAAAATAGTGGCGGTCAACTTACGTGACGTAGAGAGACTTAAGTATGGCCATTTGATAAATGATCAATTTCTTTTCCAATTGATCTCTCCCAATACTGTAGAAATAATCTACTGTATAGTTGACAACCCATTCGGTCGATATGACACACATGGGGAAGTGGATTTGATCGATAGCTTGGAAGCTATAATTGTAAGTTACCGATCTCATCTCTTTGTACAGCATACAAACTCATAATCCGATCAAGGGAAATATAAAGTTGAATTTATGAACAAAGCATTTCAGTACTGCCGATCGATGCAACACGATCAATAATTTTCCGCACTGGCTGATCAAATCAGTTTTATCAAATACAATCTAAATCGAGCGGAAGGAAAACTGAGCCTATTGAATTGTTTGCAGATTTGATTGTTTTGCTTGAGGAGGTAAACCAAACCTTTTGAAGTAGAAATATCAGCAAAACTTTTTTTTTTTTTTTCATTTTGGATAGAGTAAGGGAGGGTTATAACCCCTGTAAGGTTTATTTTTGGCATCTCTGTCCCATTGGGGAGATTTCCCTTCACTTCCTGTCCAATAGCCAAACAGGAAGTGAGGCGAAATCACTGCAAATTTAAGGGAATTCGTTGGGTCAGCAGAACTAGTGTCCCCATTGGAAGATTTCCCCTCTATTCCTTTTCTGGGGACAACTCAAAATTTGTGATTTTCTTTTACGTTCACTTTCAATGATAATAATAAACAGGACAAATAGAGAGGGGGGATCTCCCTAACTGGGGTACAGACAGCAATAAAAAGGAAACCATCTCCCCTCTATCCAAAACTAAAAAAAAAACTAAAAAAATAGGTTTTGCCTTTAGTTATACTTTACTTACTAGAAGAAAATTGAAAGAATATTTTTATATTTCTTTTAGTTTCAAAAGCACCAAAATAAGCCATTATCTGCAGGGCCCCCGAGGGCCACACAGTACAGTAAGTGCCAAAGGGCGCATGTGGCCCTGGAGCCGCAGAGTGAGTATCGGGGGGGGGGCTACAATAAATCATACCTCCCAACTTTGGAGATGGGAACGAGGGACACCTATTAGCAAAAGTATGTAGGCATAGGACACACCCCCTGCCACGCCCCCTTAAAGGAGAATGGTACAAAGATGGTAAAAGATTGGTAAAACGCACAAGTGCTTTTTTTACCACTACTATTCCTTTTATATTGGCTTTTGGAATTTACAAATGCTACAATTTAGAATTTTGGATGAATGGTTTAGCACTGGGAAACACTTTTTGGAAGATAAAAAGTGCATTTTATATACAACTATATAGATCAGAACAAAATGAGGGACAAATGAGGAGGAATGAGGGACAGAGGAACTTTGCTCCAAATCAGGGACAGTCTCTCAAGATTAGAGACAGTTGGGAGCTATGCAATAAAGGCATTTTTTTTTTTTAATAAAGACCCAGGGACCAATGCCTATTGATGCCACTGGTGGCCTGGCACAGACCAGTGTCCAAAGCTTTAATCTTTTTGCAGCTGTCAGCCTTATGCTGGTGCGGTACAGCACATTTTTGAAAAAGGGTCAGGGACTTCTTTTCTTTTCCTTTTGCATAGGGCAGCACTATGCTAACCATGGAACGACCTGCTCAAGCGCAAAGCATGAACCTAGCTTTAACTACCTCCCGCCCGCCATATTGTCAAATGACGGGCGGGCGGAAGCACTCTCGTTCTGGGATGATGTCATATGACGGTGTCCCACTCTCACAGAGCTTACGTGCCCATGGGGGGCATGCGGCACAGTCATCAGTGGTGCGCTCTGTTCCCAATCCCGGTAAAGAGCAGATGACAAGGCTCTTTACCCATGTGATCAGCTGTGTCCAATCACAGCTGATCACATGTAAACAAGGAAATGCCAGTTATCGGCATTCTTTTCCTCACACTAACAGCTTCTGAGGAGAGGAGAGCCGATCAGCCGCATTTCCCCACAGGGGAGATCTGCACAGATAATCAGTGCCCTGATTATCATTGCAGCCCCAACAGCACCCAGCAATGATACCAATCAGTGCCCATCAGTGATGACAGTCAGTGCTGCCTTTCAGTGCCCATCAGTGCCTGGTCATCAGTGCCGCCAATTAGTGCCCATCAGTGCCGCCTATCCATCCTGCCTATCAGTGCTCATCAGTGCTACCTATCACTGCTCATCAGTGCTGCGTATCATTGCCCATCAGTGCTGCATATTAGTGCCTTCTCATCAGTGGCAGCTTATCAGTGCCCATCAGTGCAGCCTCATCAGTGCCCATCAGTGCCACCTCAACAGCGCACATCCGTGAAGGAGAAAAATTACTAATTTACAAAATTTTATAACAGAAACTAAGAAACTTTATCTTTTTTCAAAATCTTCGGTCTTTTTTTAGTAAAAAATAAAAAACCCAGTGGTTATTAACCACTTACGGACCGCCGCACGCCGATATACATCTTAACTTTGAAGAGGAATATCATTGTTATGGCAGCAACTAGCTGCCATAATCCCAGGATCCTCTTCTTCCGATAATAGTGGTCTCTGCGGCGGATTCGCCGCAAGATCACTTTTATCGGCGATGGGAGAGGGGCTCCCGCTGCGCTTTGGTGCTCACCGGAGCTGTTGGCAGCGGCGGGGGCGATCGGATCCTTTCTCATGCTGGGTATGGAGACGAGTGCGGGGAAGAGGGCCCCCACCCGTCTCCATACCATTGCAAGGCGAAATCAACGTCAAAATGTCACTTCCACCCATAGTTCTTAAAGGGCCATTTATTTATTTTTAAATGACAAAAATTGTTTTTTTTATTGCATTTTAGTGTAAATATGAGATTTGAGGTCTTTTTGACCCCAGATCTCATATTTAAGAGGTCCTGTCATGCTTTTTTTCTATTACAAGGGATGTTTACATGTAATAGGAATACAGTGACACAATTTTTTTTTTAAAGAACAGTGTAAAAATAAAAAATAAATAAGAAAAATAAAATAAAAATTTTAAATGCGCCGCGTCCCGTCGAGCTCGCGTGCAGAAGTGAACGCATATGTGAGTAGCGCCCGCATATGAAAATTGTGTTCAAATCACACATGTGAGGTATCGCCGCGATCAGTAGAGCGGGAGCAATAATTCTAGCCCTAGACCTCCTCTGTAACTCAAAATATGCAACCTATAGATTTTTTAAACTTCGCCTATGGAGATTTTTAAGGGTAAAAGTTTGTCACCATTCCACGAGCGGGCGCAATTTTAAAGTGTGACATGTTGGGTAGGGGAGGAGAAGGAAGGGGATAAAGGGGAACGGGCATACGAAGAATAGGCATGAAATATAGGACGTCCTCCAATGTGTTTCATGTCATGGTTATGGGGTAGGGGGTTCAGGGTCCCCGGAGGCGTCCACCCAAGAGGACCAAATTTTATTAAACTTCCCTGGGCATTGCCTACTTTCATACGTCAATCTATACAGGGGGAGTACCATGTTCGTTGTCTTATTTTTTAATTAAAAAAAGTGCGCTTGTAAGACTGCTGCGCAAATACAGTGTGACAGAAAGTATTGCAACGACCGCCATTTTATTCTCTAGGGTGTTAGAAAAAAAATGCATAATGTTTGGGGGTTCTAAGTAATTTTTCTGGCTTAACAAACTTTTTAACTTGTAAACAACAAATCTCAAAAAGAGGCTCGGTCCTTAAGTGTTTAAATACCACCCAAAAGAAAGCTCTATCTGTCTCAAAACAATGGCAAAAATGTTATTTGGGTACAGCGTTGCATTACCAATTGTCATTCAAAATGGGACAGCGCTGAAAGCTGAAAATTGGCCTGGGCAGGAAGGGGATAAAAGTATCCGGCGGGCAAGTGGTTAACATATAGTGATGTGCTCCATCCTTCTTCTTTGCCGTTGATCTCACACGCGGCGGGTTTGCTTTAATCAGTGCTTGTAAAAATTCCCAGGCACGTCAGCAGACATAAATGGTGTTTTGAGGGGTGAATTGATATTCAGCTAAGTGGGAGAAGTCTGTAGTGTTGGGTCACCGGTAATACAGTAAACTGCCGGTGTCTCCGGGGAGTGAGGATCAGTAATACATTTTCATATATTTGAATAATCACGCACATGTTATTCTTAAAGAGTGCGATCTAATGATTTCATCGGAGAGGCAGAGGTAAAATACCTGATTCAGTTCTCACTTCCACTCATCCGAAAATTGAATCTTTTTAATGACACTTTACGCCCTGAGTAGGTGACTTGCCGCTTCCTGTAGAATACTCATATATCATTTTTAATGAGCAGAATATATTTCCTTCCAGGTACACAGTTACGACGGAGAGAATCCAGAGACTTAATTACAATGCGCTGATTCTGGCTGAGCGATTGTCAGCATGAGGTTCGATTAAAAACTGGACTTAAGGGTCGGTTCACACCAGAACGCGGTGCGGGAAAGGCACGTTTCCTGCACCGCGCTCGAACGCACTGCCCTTGTGATCTTCTGCAGGTGCCATTGTATTGTTAATGACACCCCAAACGCAGTGCCATGCCATTTGTTGTGCCGCGTTTTTTAAAGTAGTACATGCACTACTTTTCATGCACTCCGGTGCGATTTGCAGCCCATTCAAATGAATCCCCTGCAAAATCACATCGCACAGGAAGGCGCGGAAATCACATGGGAGCATGTAGGTTTGAACCCACGTGTTCCAGTGCAATCCCTGTGTGAATGAGCCCTAAAAGAAATAGGGGGGCTGCCGCTGCTGGCCACTTTTAGAAAAATGCTTGTTGCCTGGCTGTCTCTGTCTGCAATATTTTCACTGACTCAGGCTCGGTTCACACTGGTGCGATGCTGGGAACCCTGCGAATCCAGTGCGGATTCCCACATCACACCTGAATCGCCGGCAGTTCACACTTCCCTCTGCAAACTGTACAAAGTTTTTTTTTTTTTTTGTTTTTTAATCAAAATTTTTTTTTATGTAAGAAAATTATTCTCATTGTACATATCATTCCCGCATTTTGTTCAATAAAACATTACACATAGAATATACATGCCTATTCCTGCACTCATGCACTATTCTATGTCGTTCTTGTGCGAACTGTACAAAGTTAATGACACCCCCAGAACGGTTTGCAGACCGCAGTGCGAACTGTGAAATGGTGCAGGAATCGGATCGCATGGGTGTGAACACCCATGCGATCCGATTCCAGTGCGGGCCAAAAAAAGGGTCCTGCACCATTTTGGTCCAAATGTGATTCAAATTCATCAGTGTCGCCCATCAGTGCCGCCAATTAGTAAACGATCAAGGGGTTAATATGGCGCACAATGGATGTAGCCGAGTACATATGACTAAAAATGGTGGGGGGAAGGGGGTGGGTTGGGGGTTCCTGAGAGGGGGAACTTGGTGGTGGTAGTTAATGTTTCACAACAAGTTCAGGTATTAGTCCATGTAAGGATAAAATGATGCTGAATAAATGGAAGGCAGCCAGTCTATAAAAGCTAGAGGAAGCTTTGGAACAATAAAAAAGAAAGAAGGACGGCGCCCTCTAAGTGCAGCATGTATGTTAAAAATATTTATTACAATAGATAAAAACACTCACATTTGAGTTGCTAAAAACCAGCATATAAAGTAGTTTCATCCGCGTGCTTTCAGGGGTTGTGGGTGTCACGGGCCAGTGGGGGGGTTCCTGGGATGTGAGTCCTGTGACCTGGGTCCTGGTAGCTGTTCCGGTGGTGCCGAGGGTCCTCAG
Organism: Lithobates septentrionalis; assembly: GCA_037952835.1. NCBI lineage: Eukaryota > Metazoa > Chordata > Amphibia > Anura > Ranidae > Lithobates > Lithobates septentrionalis. Next base: position 1,551,323 of record JBBDGP010000040.1, read on the forward strand.
AGCCTCCGGGCGGCCAGGATGTCGGTCATGGATCCTCCGTGGAGCGCCGTGCTGACCTGCGTCTTCACTTCCGGGAGTGGGGTGAGGCGGACGGTGCTTCGTGTTCGGAGCATGCGTGCTCCTTCATCAGGCCACATCAGTGAATAAGAAACATTTCTTAGTACGAACTGTGAAATGGTGCAGGAATTGGATCGCATGGGTGTGAACACCCATGCGATCCGATTCCAGTGCGGACCAAAAAAAGGGTCCTGCACCATTTTGGTTCAAATGCGATGCAAATTCATCAGTGCCACCAATTAGTGCCCCCAATCCATGCTGCCTATCAGTGCCCAAAAGAGTTGCGTATCAGTGCCCATTAGTGCCGCCTCATCAGTGCAGCCTCATCAGTGCCACCTCATCAGTGCACATTAGTGAATAAGAAAAATTACTTAGTGCGAACTGTGAAATGATGCAAGAATCGGATCGTATGGGTGTGAACACCCATGCGATCCGATTCCAGTGTGTACCAAAAAAAGGGTCCTGCACCATTTTGGTCCAAATGCAATGCAAATTCAGCCATACAATCTGTATGGCTGAATTTGCATCGTACAGACATTGCATGTGATCTTCACAACAATGCGGTGCGAATCACTAGCGATGTCTGACATTGCTTGTGTGAACCGAGCCTCAAAGTAAACATGCAGATTCCAAGCTCGCCCCATAATCCACCTCCCTTCTCCCATTCTGTCCCCCCGATGGAGATATATATATATTATTATTATTATTTTATTTTTTTTATTTTTTTTCCACAAATTTTTCAAATTTTTCAGGCTAGCCATATCACACTGCAGGGTCCTCATCTTAAAGCAGAACGTCACACTCTCAATCAACATTGACTATTATTAAGCCTTCTGATGCTAGCATTAGTAAATTGATAGGGACATATATCATATTCACTTGTTTTAATAACTTATTTTTTGTTTTCTACTTTTCTTGTGTTACTTTCTGGTTTCTGGTCTAGGCAAATGATGTCATACATCCCAGGAGTTTTTAGGGGGGGAGGTGGAGTTGTCTCAGCAAAGCACACACTCCTGCCTGCTTGCCTGTGCTAAGGGCAGATGGATTCTATTAAGCAAATGCTACATGAATAATCTGCCCTTAGTTCAAATGGCCACAGCCAGAAACGCTAGGGAGTGTTTTTCACCGTGATTTCTCAGTAAAAATAAAGCATGGAGACATGGATGGATGGGTGAGTTTGCTTTGAATAATAAAAATAAATTAAATAGCGTTTTTGGTTTGTGGTGCTCAGTGGCAGTATAGTTTCGCTTTAATCTATGCCTCTTTTCCGGGTTGGGTGCACCATACTGACACAGAGAGCACCACTCTCTGCACTATTACAATGTGAATGCTTTGGTGACAGCCCAGCAGGGGGCAGTGACATGAAGCTCTGCTTTCAAAGTAGAGTGCTGAGTCTTTTAGGTTGTGATGTTGTGATGCTGGGCATCATTCAACACTAGAAGACATAGGACATCTAGTGATGAAGAAGAGGTACTGCGGAGGAAAGCTCAGATCTCAAATTTACACTAAAATGCAATAAAAAAAAAGAAAAAGAAAATCCCCTTTATGAGCATTGGGCGGAAGTGACGTCGCTTCTGCTCTCCAATGCTATGGAGCCGAGTGGGGCCCATCTTCCCCTCACTTGGCATCCAGGCTCAGAGGAGAGCAGATGCGATCGTCTCCGCCGTTACCGAGGGCTCCAGTAAGGGGCGGAGACGGCCGGAGCGCAGCGGGAGGGCGGGGCCTCTCCCACCCCCCTGATAAAAGTGATCCTGCAGCGAATCCTCCACAGAGACCACTTTTATCTGAAAGCGGACCGCCCGCTAGGGTTGCCTATTTTTCTTCAAGCCAAACCCGAACACTTTGGCGGCGCACATAGATTTTTTTTTTTCAATATACACTATAGGATTACATAGTTGCCAACATTGAAAAAAAAATATGTGGGACACTTTTTTGGCTGTAGGCGTGGCCGTACAATAAGTAGGGGGCGGGGCATTCATTTGTAGGTTTATCTGCGGAAATGGGTGTGGCTTACGTGGAAGTGGGCGTGGCTTGCGTGGAAGTGGGCATGGCTTACATGAAAGTGGGCCTGGCTTACGTGAAAGTGGGCGTGGCTCAAGAGGGTGTGGTTAGAGTCTGAGATGAATGAGGGATGGAGAGGGAAAGGGGGAGAGGGAAATGACGGGACAGCAGCCCCAGATCCTACACAACAATAGAAATATGTGTATTCTAGAAAGTTTAACAATCAGCAGATAAAGATACTCCAAAAGCCTGGTGTTAACGCTTCAATCATCCAGGCACCATGGTTGTTATGGTGTCAGGAAGATTGAAGCGCATTATTTCTATTATTACATTGTAATATAAAATTAAATCATTCAACTCACCATAATGCTGAATCAGTGGGATCCCTGAGCGTGTCACTAGCCACGTCGCCTGCCACCAGCCATCCGTCCTTGCATCAGGTGCCCCCGGCAGAGTCTGTCCTTGCATCAGGTGCCCCCGGCAGAGTCTGTCCTTGCATTAGGTGCCCCCGCCAGAGTCTGTCCTTGTATCAGATGCCCCCGCCAGAGTCTGTCCTTGCATCAGGTGCCCCCGCCAGAGTCTGTCCTTGCATCAGGTGCCCCCGCCAGAGTCTGTCCTTGCATCAGGTGCCCCCGCCAAAGTCTGTATAGACCTCCATCAGTGCAGATCCCCTCCATCAGTGCAGACCCCCTCCATCAGTGCAGCCCCCCCTCAGTGCAGACCCCCCTCTATTAGTGCAGCCCCCCTCAGTGCAGCCCCCCTCTATTAGTGCAGCCCCCCCTCAGTGCAGCCCCCCCTCAGTGCAGCCCCCCTCTATTAGTGCAGCCCCCCTCAGGGCAGCCCCCCCTCTATTAGTGCAGCCCCCCCTCTATTAGTGCAGCCCCCCCTCAGTGCAGCCCCCCTCTATTAGTGCAGGCCCCCCTCAGTGCAGCCCCCCCCTCAGTGCAGCCCCCCCTCAGTTAGTGCAGCCCCCCTCAGTGCAGCCCCCCCTCAGTGCAGCCCCCCTAAATGCAGCCCGGCCCCCGTTCAGTGCAGGAGCGGCCGGTGATCTGCCGAGAAAGTTCCCCTCGGCAATGGAGGACCCCCTGTACTGCGCAGGCGCAGCGCTTGCGCAGTACGGGGCTGGGGAACTTTCAGCAAGACACGGCGACGGCGCCGTGTCTTCTGCTTGCGTCAGTGGAGAGGGGAGGGGCCGTGCAGCTAAAGAAGCCGCTTCATTGGCTGCACGGATCGAGCCCCCTTCCTCTCTCCACTCAACACTAGGGGAAGATAGAGTGGCGGCGCCGGCCGCCATTTTGCTGGAACCCGCTGCTCCAAAAACAAAAAAAACAACATTCCCGATTTTCCTTATGGAAAATCCCGATTCGGGACAGTCTCCAATCGGGACGAGGGTCCCAAAATCGGGATTGTCCCGGGAAAATCGGGACTGTTGGCAACTATGGGATTGTAACAGACCTGGGACACCTTTGGGCACTCCAAAGAGAATAGTAATGTGACGCACATAGTGCCCCCTCACCTTCCTGTCAAGCCCTGTTCTGAGCCACATTCCTGTCTGAATATTGTGTCCGGGTTTCAGACTGTTTGGACTGAAACCCAGACACATGATTCAAAACCCGAACTGTCCGGGTGAATCCCAGACAGGTGGTAACCCAACCGCCCGCCGAAGAAGAGGATACCGGGGTTATGGCAGCTAGCTGCTGCCATAAAGATATTCCTCTTCAAACTGCCGACGTATAACGACAGCGGGCGATCCGTAAGTGGTTAAAAAACGCCAGCGGTGCTGCCAGGAAAAAGCAGCATTAAAAACAGGCTGATAACTGCGTTTTTGAATAGCGTTTATGGGCGATTTTTGGTGTTAGTGTTTTTTTAGTCCAAATCCAATGACGACCCTGTGTACATGTACTGATAAGATAACATAGAGGAGAGTTCAGGAGCAGTTGAAAAAAATGCCCAACTGCTCCTAACATGTCCGTTTACCAGCAGCAGTGTACATGAGGCCTAAAGGAGGAAGGGTTGATATACAGGTCACATAGAGACAGGATGCAGTTGCTCAAGATCTTAGTAAATGAGGTAAAGCTTCACTTTGCAAAGAGTACCCAATCACACAAGAAAAAAAAAAAGAATGCATTTTTGCTGGCACATGATTGGATGATGGAAGTCAGCAGGGCATCTGCTCATTTACTAAGCTCTGGAGCAACTGCTCTTGCAGAATGCAACTGCACTTTGCAAATTGCGCAGTCTATTTGCTTTTAGTAAATCAACCCCACAGAGAATAATAGTTTCTTATGTGTCATTTTCAACCTAGAATGCTGAGCTTATATACGTTCCAGAAAAGTGCATTTAGATGCAACATATTTGCATTCTATCACACATAAACACGTGTAAAAACTGCAACACACCTCTCACCCACAACAATTAGGGTTTGAAAAAAAGAACTATGCAGAAAAACGCACATAAACACGCAGAAAAATGTTCAGAAATGTGCATAAAAATGTGTGAAAAGCACAGAAACCCATGTGACTGTAGGTCAACAGAGAAGCGTATTTATAGCTTTTTTTTTTTCCATAATAAATTTTATAGCTTTTTTTTTATGTGCGTTATAGTGTGAAGGGGCCCTAAAGTAAATGGTCTGTTTGGACCAGCTTGGCTCGCTATTAAAAAGTGAAAATAAACATGGAGTCTTAAGGTAGTGCAGATTGCAATACCCATTGGAACCAATCAGATTCCACGTTCCCTTCATTTAGGGAAGTAAAACACTCATTACCGGTTGCGCCCCGTACATATAATCCCGTCCATTTCACAGAGCTCAGTGTATTTCTCACAGAAGGATCCAACCTTCCTTATAATAAGAGCCATGGACTCGTCTTTGTGGATGTTTGAAAACCAAGCGGCATCAGACGTCTTATCTGAGGCGATGCACCATCTCCCGTCCTGTCAGCGGGATATCAGTCCGCAGCCGCTGGGATTAAGGAATAAACACAGATGGTTTTATCTGCTTGTACATACTTATTATTATTGTCTGGAAAATGGGTCAGAGCGCGCCGTGTCACCTCAGAGACAATCCTGAGGAAAGTCCTGTGAATGAGCACGGCTCCGTGTTTTCATTCCTGTGCACTTCCTTCTTCTTCATAACATTATATGAACAATCAGATTTATTTATCATTGCAACCGTCCCTGCCAGGCTTTGGCTGGCCAGTCTGCTTCCTGAGGTAAAAAAGACACAAAATGGCGTCCATTTTACTGTAAACACAGGCAAACTGCACTGAGAGAAATACAGGGGCTGCCAATGAAAATGTTAGCTCCATTGCTGACTCCACAACTGTGTCAGTCACTGACGTGGAACAAACACGCAACCAGTGAAGTCAGAACACGGCATCTGTATACTTAGGCCTCGTTCACGCAGGCATACTACAGAGTACACCCATGTGAGGGCCATGTTTACCCACACAGGGATGCACAAGTGTTCCCTTACATCCCCATGCAGGCAGTTCCATTCATGTTAATTGGGATGCAGCAGCTGCATGGACGCAGCTGTTGCGTCCAATTTGACATAAGTGCGGGTGCATAGCCCACAAATGCATGCTGTATGTGTTTGTGGGCCGTGCGCAGACAGTATCAGTTCATGGGCCATGCACCCACACAGATGGCTAATTGGAAGCAGCAGCTGTGGTGAAAAAAACGTGATTAAAGAAAAACACCAAAATTACGCGCTTTCCAGGCGCACAGAAACTAGCTGCCTGTTAGCAGACGAATGGTGGTGCCATTAAATGGTAATGGCACCCCAATTAAATGTTAATGGCCCCCCTTTGCATCTGCTAATGCAAGCACCAAATCGCATGGTGCCTCAGCACCATGCAGTTTGGTGCAGCGCCATTTTGGAAAGAGGTCAGGGACTTCTTTTCCGTGTTTCTCACGCATACGGCAGCCTGTTGAAATAAACAGATTGTCCTACGCGTGATGCATGTGCTCTGTCACACCTGCACGGTGTGAATGGAGCCTACATGAGGTATCACGGACTACGCGATTGGGTTGGGGGTCTACCAAGCGTCTTATTGCTGTCTAAATATTCTGCTAAAAGATGCCCCTCTCTTCTCTATCAGAAGGTTGGGAGCAATGCATTCTGGAGGAATATCAGTAGGCATTAATTAACCACTTGATACCCAGAAGATTTACCCCCCTTCATGACCAGGTCATTTTTTGCGATACGGCACTGGGTTCTTTTAACTTAAAATTGCGCCGTCATGCGACACTGTACCCAAATATAATTTGTTATTTTTTTCGCCCAACCAGAGCTTTCTTTTGGTGGTATTTGATCACCACTGTGTTTTTTTTAGTGCGCTATAAAAAAAAATTTAAAAAAAGGCCGGCAATGTTTAAAAAAAAACCCAATATTTTTTACTTTTTGCTATAAAACATATCCAATATAAAAAATTGAAAAAAATTATTTCTTCATAAATTTAGGCCAATATGTATTCTGCTTCGTTTTTGGTAAAAAAAATTCCAACAAGCGTATATTGATTGGTTCACGAGAACGTGTTATCGTCTACAAACTATGGGATATGTATTCTTTGTGTACATAGGCAGAACTCTGTTCTGTGTAGTTTACCGCCGATTGGAAGGTGCCAGAGGACACAGAGTGCCCGGCACCCGCAGATCAGCTTCTGCTGTGAATTATCACAACAGAAGCGGCCCGCCCGCATGCACACGCCCCCTGCAGGCGGAAGTACAGGATCACGTATATATGTGATCTGGAGCATATCTGTCGCTCTGTAGCAGTAGAACTGTTATAGGGCAGTCAACAAGCGGTTAATATTATGACTGTGATGCTAAAACACACCTGGCGGGGCAACTGAGGTTTCCACTGGAATTCACAGGCGACATCAGGAGAAAGGAAAATGCTAACATACATTTTGCAAATTTGCTTGCAGCACTTGAGAGCTGACGTATATGAAAAGTATGCATTTATATTTTGTGTACTGTTCTTTTGTTACTGTTGATGATCTAAGGCAGGGGTCTCCAAACCTTCTTAACAAAGGGCCAGTTTACTGTCCTTTTATGGGGGCCGGACTAGGGCCAGTGGGAGTAGAAAAGGTCCTGACATTGTGGGAAAAAAATAATGCCCCATCGTTTGTTTCAGTGGGACTAATTATGCCCCTTCGTTGGTGTCACTGGGAGAAATTGTGTCCCATCACTGGTGTCATGGGGCCCCATTGCTGGTGTCATTGTGAGAAATGAAGCCCCATTGTTGGTGTCACTGGGAGGAATTGTGTCCCATCACTGGTGTCATGGGGCCCCATTGCTGGTGTCATTGTGAGAAATTATGCCCCATTGTTGGTGCCACTGGGAGGAATTGTGCCCTATTACTGGTGTCAAAGTGCCCCATTGTTGGTGTCATTGTGAGAAATGTTGCCCCATCGTTGGTGTTATTGGGAGGATTTGTGCACTGTCGTTGGTGTCATTGGGAGGAATAGTTCCCCAATTGTTGGTGTTATTGGGAGGAAGTATATCCCTTTTTGGTGTCAGGGGGGGGGGGGGGATTATGCCCCATTGCTGGTATCTTTCGATGATACCGTGCCCCCAAGTGCCGGATAAAAGCAAGCAAGTAGCCACATCTGGCCCCGGGCCACAGATTGGAGATCATTGATCTAAAGCTATGTTCACACTTTGTGCATGTACGTGCGCAAAATCACGTGCTCACACAGAAATGTACTGCCCTGTAGCAGACTTTAATTCTTAATGGCACCTTCATCCATCTGCTAATGTATGCGTTTTCACGCATCTCAAAATGCATGGTGCCACAGTGCGATTTTACAAAAGGATCAAGGACGTAACTCATGCATATTGAAATAATGCTGTGTGCTGGGTTGTACCTGTATGGTGTGAACAGAGCCTTATAAAGGTGTATTTTGGTCATGAAATATCGGTGCTTTTGCTGGACAGTCAAGGCAGGATCTATAATAAAGCAGCAAGCAGGGTGGATTTGATTTAAATCAAGTTGATTTAAATCACGATTTAAATCACTAGTAAAAAGGCTTGATTTAAATCAACTGTCATCTCTGTACCGCAGCGGCTCCTCCTGTTGACTCACCGACAGTCCCATTCACTTTCATGGGACGGCTGGTGATGCGGCGGTGACACAACAAGGTGAGGGACGTGGCGGCAGCAGGTGAGTGGATGCCCGCTAACAGGCGCTGCCATGATGGATCTGAAATGACAAGTGTTCTTTAAATGTAAGGACGCATTCTTGCTGGTAGTTAGAATCTTTAATTTCATTTTTACTGCTTGCCCTTCCTCCTCACACTTAGAGCCTGGTACAGATGCATTTCTCTTCAAAACAATCATACAGTTTGTAGTGTACGAAGATTTGCAAAACAATGGGATAAAGGAATATTCCTGAACTTTGTTTCATCTTATGGTTACTGTGACATTGTGTGAATGCATCAATGCAGTGCATGTTATCTTAGTTTGCAGAGCTTGGATTCATTGAATTAGTTTACCAAAAATGTAAATATTGCAGAATATACAGCCTCATGCTACATAACTAAGCTCCGTTTCATGCTGAATAAACTAAATTATTAATGTATCTTAAAGCGTAGTTTCATCCAAAAATGGAACTTCCTCTTTTCCGGTTCCTCCCCCCTCCGGTGTCACATTTGGCACCTTTCAGGGGGGAGGGGGGAGCAGATACCTGTCTAATACAGGTATTTTGCTCCCACGTCCAGGCATAGATACCCTAGCAACCCGCGGGTATCTACACCACTCCCCCCCCCCCCCCCCCGCTGTCCCAGGAGACAGCAGGGACCAGTGGAATCGCGCAGCACGAGTCGCACATGCGCAGTAGGGAACCAGGAAGTGAGGCCTCCCGAGGCTTCACTTCTTGATTCCCTTACCGAAGATGGCGGCGGCAGCACCCGAGAGCCGAGGAGCAGATCGGCTTCAGGTGCCGACATCGCGGGCACCCTGGACAGGTAAGTGTCCTTATTTTTAAAGTCAGCAGCTGCAGTATTTGTAGCTGCTGACTTTTAAAAAAAATAAATTAGGTGGAACTCCGCTTTAAACTGAAACCTATCTTTAGATAGATTTTTACTCCAAAAGCATTTTATCAAACTAAATTTGATAAAAATCAAAAAAATCAGATTTAAAAAAAAAAAAAAAAAATCAGATTTATTAAAAAAATCATCGATTTTTATCCACCCTGCTCCAAAAGCATTTTATTAAAATAAATTTGATAAAAATCCAAAAAATCACGTTTTAAATAAAAAAAATTGGATTTAAAAAAAAAAGAATTTAAAAAATCATTGATTTTTATCCACTCAGGATTTTTATCACAAGCCAATTTTTGGATTTAGCCAAGTTTTACCAAGTTGCAAAAAATGTCTCTCACTGTCCGGGACTCGTGTCCTTTAGCAATCAGTGTTTGTTTATTCTGTCACCAATCACATGCAGAAAAAGTTCCCCGACACATGATTATTCGCAGCAAACACGGGCTCACTTCCCTGCGGGTGCAATTGCCGCCTTTAGTAAATAAATCCCAGCGAGTGTAAGGTGTGATCTGCCGGTGTGTGGGCTGGACTCTTCATGTGTACAGAAGCTGTGTGCCGTCCCCGGCTCTTCCTGGAGCAGACGGTGCCTCTCCCGAAGGTTTATTTTTAAACCCAAGTTAAAGAGTGTTCTGTACGTCTGCTCCTGCACTGCCAACGCCTGCTAATACTTCAACTAAAAATAGTTTTGGAGGAGAGAAGACAGCGATCGGGAATATGGCCATTCAGGCAGAGGAGAACTTTTACGGGAAACACGGTAATCCATTCACTATTATATATCTTAATATTCCTGGGGGGGTGGCTGGAGAGAGTTCACAGAGGGAAAACTATCCATAGATCACTTCCTAAAGAGTCCCCAACACATTGTAAATATGGAGCAGAATCCTGGGAATACATCCTGTGATTGAGGAAACAGAGAAACGTAGAAGAGCGACGGCATGAAAAGAGCAAGTGGTCCACCAAGGCTGCCTCTTTTTTTGATTTACAGTGGAACCTTGGATTACGAGCATAATCCGTTCCAGGAGAATGCTTGTAATCCAAAGCACTCGCATATCAAAGCGAGTTTCCCCATAGAAGCCAATGGAAACTAAGATAATTCATTCCGCATTGACTTCTATTGCATGCAATTCCGCATGTGGCCAGAGGTGGGGGAGGGGGGGGGGGCGGAGAGCCTTGGAAATACTCGGGGACAGTTCGGCTGAACTCGGAAACCCTCGGAAAGGCTCGGAAACACTCGGGAACTGAGTATTTCCGAGTGTTTCCTAGTATTTCCGAGTGGTCCCGAGTATTTCAGAATCGTTCTGAGTGTAACCGGCGCCCCCGCCAAATGCGGTACTGCACACCACATTAGCTTGAATACTGCTCGCTTTGCGAGACAACACTCACAAACCACGTCATAATTAAAAAAAAAAAAAAAAAACGCTTTCAAAACACTCGTTAACCAAGGTTCCACTGTATTTAGCAATTTTTTTGTGTTTTTTTTTCTTTTTAAACCTTTTTTATCAGAATATAGAACTATGCATGTCCTAAGCATGTTTAAAGTGATACAGTAAAACCTTGGATTGCGAGCATAATTCGTTCCAGAAACATGCTTGTAATCCAAAGCACTTGTATATCAAAGTATTTTTTTTACAGAGTATAAAAGAGAAGAGAGGCACCTCTAAGTGTAGCAATAAGTTGCTAAATGTTGTACCTTCATTAACCGGTTCCGACCGGTGCACGACGATGTACGTCGGCAGAATGGCACGGCTGGGCAAATGGGCGTACCTGTACGTCCATTTAAATTCCCCGCCGTGCCATTGCGTGCGCGCCGGCCGGGAGCTCCGTGAGTCGGGTCACGGGTCCCGCGGACTCGATCGCAGCGGGGATACCTGCGATCGGCTCATGGAGAGGACGAACGGGGAGATGCTGATGTAAACAAGCATCTCCCCATTCTGCCTAGTGGCAAGTGTCTCTGGTCAGGAAGGGGGTAAAATCTTCCGGGGCTGAAGCGGTTAAATGTAACCATATTGCTACACTTAGAGGCTCCTCTCTTCTCTTTTATACTCAGTTGTGACAAGACGCTACTTGTATATCAAGACATCGCTTGTATATCAAGGCAAAATTTATTAAAACATTTTGCTTGTCTTGCAAAACGCTCTCAAACCAAGTTACTCTCAAACCAAGGTTTTACTGTATTAAAGTTTTTTTTTTTTTTAATAGGTTATACTTACCTGCTCTGTGCAACGGTTTTGCACAAAGCAGTTCTGATCCTCCTCTTCTCGGGTGCTTCGCCGTCTCTGTGTGTCCATTCAGACACAGAGCCTCTGCTTGGCCCCCTCTCTCCTCATTGGCTCACTGACTTTGATTGTCAGCAGCCGGAGCCAATGGTGCCTGCTGCTGTGTCTTAGCCAATCAGGAAGGAGAGTCCCGGACAGCCGAGGCTCTCGTGCAACATCACTGGATCGATATGGGGCTCAGATAAGTATGAGGGGGGCTGCTTCACACTGAAAGTTTTTTTTTTTACCATAACGCAGAGTTTCAGGCAAAAATTAAACTCTGAAACAAAAGAACATCCCTCTTCCCATGTTTGATTTTTAATTTTTTTTTTAATTTTTCACACCTTTTTTGCATGTTTTCTTTGGGACATCGATCCTATGTTGCTGCAGCAAGGTCCATCACTTCCGCAGTTTTATCATGCCCTCCTCCTTCCCCCATTGCCTTCCAGGACCTGTGTGTGTCCCAGAAGACGACGGGACCATTCAGAAAGCATTGTGCGACTCGCACATGCGCAGTAGAAAACAGGCTGTGAAGCCGCTAGGCTGTTTCCCTTAGTAAGGATGCGGGTGCCGACATTGCAGGCTCCCTAGACAGGTAAGTGTCCCCTTTATTAAAAGTCAGCAGCTACAGTATTATATTTTTTTTTTCACCCAGGCTATAACTCAGCTTTAATGCTTAGAATGCATTAAGATAAAAAACCTTCTGCCTTTAGAATCACTTTAAATTAACTTGGTGATCTATTTAGAAAAAGGGAAATGCATGACAATTCACCCAGCGAATCTGCATGTACATTCGTTCTGTGAGAATTGGGCAAAACTGAGTGTTCTTTCGGGCTATTTTCTCTTCTGATCAAATGTTGTTTTTTTATGGGCCAAAGTAAAATACTGAATTATGGCCACTAGATGGAGCTGAGCAGCATAGGAAATACATACATCTTTGTTACAAGAGGCAGGTTCTAGAGAACACTAGATGGAATTGGGAAATAAATGTAAGCTTTATTATTTTAAATGTCTGCATCGCTCTTCTACCTAGGGATGCAAAGCACCACAAGCAGTGGAATGCCCACCTTAAAGTGATACTAAAGTTTTTTTTTTTTTGGTTAAAAATAACAAGCATGTCATACTTGCCTACCCTGTGTAGTGGTTTTGCACAGAGCAGCCCAGATCCTCCTCTTCTCTGGTCCCTTGCAGACGCTCCTGGCCCCTCCCTCCTGCCGAGTGCCAACAGAGCAAGCAGCTTGCTATGGGGGCACCTGAGTTGAGCCAATGCTCTATGTATCCATTCAGAAACAGCCCTGCCCTCTCTCTCTCCTCATTGGCTGACTGACTTTGATTGTTCACATTCTGTGATTTGACAGGAGCTACAGTGATTCTTTGATTTACTAAAGGTTCTTTTTTCTTTAATTAACCCCAATCAGTCACTTTTTTATTTGTGGCTAGTTTTATTTCAGTGTTTTTGTTTTTTGTTTTGTTACTTTCATTTGTCATCAAAAGAAATATATGTATTTGATTCTATTACTATGAACGGTGCTGTCAATCTAACACAGTAAACTTGCTTACGGGAGGGGAGAGTTTATTAGTGAGCTGCTGCTCCTTCATTGTCCATTAAGCCGGGTGGGGTCGGCCCTTGACCAGTCTGTATTGGCTATTACAGTGTATACCTTTCAATGAAAGATAGGCAGGGTTGTCTGGATTGCAACACTGACTGAATAATTCATATATACGCATTTTAACTTTGTATTTAGTGGTTTGCACAGAGCTCACCTTTAAAGTGTTACTAAACCCACAACAGTAAAATCCGTCTGTATATGCAGAATAGCATGCTTGTTATACTCACTGTGGAACTTAAAGGGTTAATCCTCTGCATTGTGTAAAAAGGCTCTTTGGCACTATATGGACAGATCCTTCCCTCCTGCACTGTATCTTGGCAAGGCCATATAATACAGTGAGGGTAGCCATCCTGCACATGCTCAGTTTAGTCTCTGTTGCTGGAGAGAACATTTCCTGTTTCAGTTGAACTGTTCAGGTCACATGATATTGACATCATACATGTGGGCGTGTATACAGGCTGTAGTGGAAATCTTCTCCTACCTGAAATCTCAGCACTGTACAAACTGTGCAGTTTATCATGTGACCGTGGTATACAGATCAGCAATAAAGGTATATAGTGGCAGTATTTTAATGTAAAAAGAAGATTTATAAGCTATGGGCACTGTGGGGGAGGGGGGGGGGCAGAGGCATTATTTTCATATTACTGGTTTTAGTAACACTTTAAGATTTTAGAATCATATGTTGCAGTATTGCCCAGCACTTTGTGCCATGTGTTGAGGTGCCATTCATTTAGTTGCCAGCTACTGCTATTCTGGCACTCCAACACACCAGTACAGTAGCTGGCAATACTGTATGCCCATGCGGGAGTGCACTATGACGCATGTTACAAAATGCTGCAGGTTCATTCGAAAATTATTGTTCTGCCTTATCAAAGTCACTTTAACCACTTGCCAACCGCTGCACGCCGATATACGTCGGCACAATGGCAGCGGTGGGCAAATGGGCGTACCTGTACGTCACCTTTAATAGGCGGGACTAGCGGGCGCGTGCGCCCGCCGCGTGTCTGTGCCCGTGGGACCTGCAGACTCGATGTCCACCGGTTTCCCGGCGATAGTGCCCAGGAGCCGCAGAACGGGGAGATGCCTATGTAAACAAGGCATTTCCCCGTTCTGCCTTGTGACATGACAGAGATCTACTGCTCCCTGTGATCGGGAGCAGTGATCGCTGTCATGTGAGTGGAAGCCCTCCACAGTTAGAATCAGGCCCTAGGACACACTTAACCCCTTCATCACCCCCTAGTGTTTAACTCCTTCCCTGCCAGTGTCATTTACACAGTAATCAGTGCATTTTTATAGCACTGATCGCTGTATAAATGACAATGGTCCCAAAATAGTGTCCGATGTGTCCGCCATAATGTCGCAGTCATGATAAAAATCGCAGATCACCGCCATTACTAATAAAAAAAAAATAATAATAATAAAAATGCCATAAAACTATCCCCTATTTTGTAGACGCTATAACTTTTGCGCAAACCAATCAATATGCGATTTTTTTTTTTTTTTTTTTTACCAAAAATATGTAGAAGAATACATATCGCCTAAACTGAGGAAAACATTTTTGGTTTTTTTATATATTTTTGGGGGATATTTTATTATAGCAAAAAGTAAAAAAGTTTTTTTCAAAATTGTCGCTCTTTTTTTGTTTATAGCGCAAAAATTAACCGCAGAGGTGATCAAATACCACCAAAAGAAAGCTCTATTTGTGGGAAAAAAAGGACGTAAATTTTGTTTGGGTGCAACATCGCACGACCGCACAATTGTCAGTTAAAGTGACGCAGTGCTCTGGTCAGGAAGGGGGTAAAATTTTCCGGGGCTGAAGCGGTTAATGTGCAAAATACCGTGCCTATTGTGCATGCCGCATTGCACTGCAGCGTAGTGGAAAGTATGAAGGATCTCTGAAGGGGCCACCCAACCAAAGGTTATATTTTGTTTAAAGTGGAATCAGATCCGATGATTTCTTATATTTTGAGGTCTCCACCGCTGAGCTATTCCTGGCATTAGTCTTCCTTCTGTTCCCACCAGGGCTGGGACAAGGGGTGGGCAGGAGGGGCAGCTACCCTGGGCACAGCTGAGCAAGGGACACAGAATGGACACCGGGCAGTAAACCCATTCTACGGCATGCATTAAAAGTGGGGGAGGAGGCGCAGTTCTGTATCCCTGCCCTGGGCACTAGACGAACCTGTCGCAGTACTGGTTCCCACCTATAATGTCTGTGATATGTGTTCAAGTCAAGTGCAGACATCTTGCCATTGAAATCCAAAGACGTCAAAGAAGCATATTGGTGATCTAAAGTCCAAATCCGACATTTTTTTTAAAATGTTTAAATACAGAAGCTTTAACCACTTCATGACTGGGGCATTTTTTGCTGTTCAGCACTGTGCTACTTTACCTGGCGATTGCGCAGTCATGCAGCACTGTACCCAAATTAAATCTATACAGTATAATTTGTTTTTTCTTTTGGTGGTAGTTGATTACCACTGGGTTTTTTTATTTTTTGCAATCTAAATGAAAAATTACCAAAATTTCTGAAAAAAAAAAACGCATGCACGCCCCAAACCCAGAAGAAAGGCCGCAACGTATCAGTACAACGCCCAGCATACCCCACTTTTATTGAGAAAAACACATTTCCCTCTGGGTGATCCATGTAAATTGCAGGGAGTTTTAACAAACGTTGTTGCAGATCCCTACCTTTTGTTATTCTGAAGAAATAGCTGCTGGTTTGTCTGTGACCGTTTTTATAATTTAATACACTTTATAAGTATGTATGTGTATATATATAAATCTGACTTGTATCTTAGTGCAAACTTCTGGGAAAATCAGTAAGCCAATCACATAAGCAGGAAATGACATTTCTGGGGGACATTCGGTACACAATCTGTGTACCGAACATCTCCAGGTAACCATATTGCATTTTACAGAAAATTACAGTGTTGCAGATTGAAATGGAAAGGTCATGATCGATACCCATAAAACAACGGTGCTCTACATTTTCCTACCTCCCTCTACCGTGCCGCCTCTCCAAGCATACTTTCCGTATTGTTGGGCCACCTCCGCTTTGGACTATCTGGGAGTCAATTGATCCCCTTGTACCCCACTCTTTTTTCGCAATCAATTACTATCTGTTTCTACGAACCATTACCTCCCGCATACAATCATGGCAGTTTCCCTCCCTGTCGTACTCCACCAAATCTTACATTAGTTCAGAACCCTTCCTGTCCACGTACCTTCCCTTTTAATTCACATCTATTACAGAATAAAATCCTTTATTTGGCCCACAAGCATCCTAGGGTATCACTCTTTACCCTATATACCCACAAACTACGGGGAGGACTTGGATTTCCTAATGTGACAAAATATTATACAGTGGCACAAATGTCCCAACTCACCCTGCTTTATGCCACTATGGATGTATCCTTTTTGGTACTCTCGGAGCTTCCGAATTGTGCACCAATCCGGAACCAGAGAATTTTCGTGGTGGTCGTCTCATGGATTTTCGTAGGTCTGTCACTTTCTCACATCATGCATCTTTCCTTCGTAATCTTCCATCCAGGAGACACATGAGGCACCACCTGTGGAGTTTTTTCGTTACGCTCAACTCCGCCATTGGGTGACTACTGAGCCTCCTTCTTTTACCTCCTACAAGTCCAGTTGGGATCGAGATCTTTGAACCTCTGAGGAATGGCGTAAGGCCTGGTCCTCAATATTAAAATGTTCTTTCAACATGACTATGCTGGAAGCCGCATACAACGTCCTTTTGAGGTAGCACTGGGTCCCAGCCCATATTGCAGGTTTGAACCTATCTTACAACAATAGGTGCTTTAGAGGCTGCGACCAATGTGGTGGTGTAGTTCATATCTGGTGGACCTGCCCACTTTTAACTGGGTTTTGATCCAGGGTTTTTGGGCTTCTTTACACCCTATTTCATGTGCCTATCTGTAAAAATGCTAAACTCTCTCTGCTACATTGCCCAATTCAGGGCCTATTCCCATACCAGAAGATTGTAACTTACCTGTTTATTGCTGCCAAACGCGCTATTGCTAGGGCCTAGAAGACACCTTCTGTATCGTTTATGCTGGTGAAGAGCCTTTTGACCACCCTGATGATAATTTAAAAAATGTCCAGCACTTTACATGATTCCAATGTCAAGACACTGAAAGTGTGGCCTCTTGGTGGTCGAGTGCTCATCCGACCAGCCTAGGCAACCTATAATTGCTAATATTTCCACCCAAGCCTGAAGGAGTTTTTTCATTACACTCAACTCCGCCATTGGGTGACCTCCCTAAGACGCAACTACTGTCCCTCCATATCTCCTACAAGTCCTTTTGGGATCGAGATCTGGGACCCTCTATCGATCCGTGGTCCGTCTCCTGCATGGATAGTGCGAGTGAGGGGGGCAGGTTTGTTAGCTGCCCCCCCCCCCCAAATGTTGTGCACCAGCCGCCAATGGCGACCCTAGGGGGGGCCAGAGGGGGCCCTGACCCCCCCAACATTATGCTGGGCTCCACCATGTGCCCCCCCCAAAAAAAATAATTTTTTTTTTTTAATTTTTTTTTTTTTTTTATAAAAAGGCAATTTCTATTTGTTTGTATTCATATCGGATGTGCCGCATCTTACTCGGGCCACCGCTGGGGTAACACAGTCTCTATTGAGAGGGAGAACGTCCCCAGTCAGCTCCTGCGGGTGATTCCTCCCCCCTCCCTCTGCTCGCTGACACTGCATAATGCAAGCGCTCACACAACCATGGCCGCCCGATCTGCTCCTTCCCCTGCATCCTCATTGGTAGGGGGAAGAGTGAGTTGCAGGAAGGACTCCACCAGGACTCTCAGTTACTAAAAAAACAGACTGATTTCTCCCATCCTTAGGACAGGAGAACCAGCCTGTAAATTCCAAGAAATGCCAGACCAGCGCTGTCAATAGCAGGGGCAGGACAGCAAGAGGAGGCTGGGGAACCCCACAGTGACAGAACACCAGGGCCCGGTGGCAAGACAACCTTTGCAACCCTGATAGTTCTCCCACTGCTTTGGACCCTTATATTTTCTTGGTATGCTGGTGACATATATCTCTTGTTTTCTGCCACCCTGCGGGGGCCCCAATACAGTAGGAAGGGAGCTCACTGCAGAACATGTGAAAGGGCTGTTGTGGGATCGTAGTAAAGGGGTAAAGGGCTCCAGGATAGATAAAATATATATAGATAGATAGATATAGCTATATATATCTAGCTATATATATATATATATATATATATATATATATATATATATATATATATATATATATATATATATATATATATATATACAGTGGCTTGCGAAAGTATTCGGCCCCCTTGAACTTTTCAACCTTTTGCCACATTTCAGGCTTCAAACATAAAGATATAAAATTTTAATTTTTTGTGAAGAATCACCAACAAGTGGGACACAATTGTGAAGTGGAACGAAATCTATTGGATATTTTAAACTTTTTTAGCAATTAAAAAACTGAAAAGTGGTGCGTGCAAAATTATTCGGCCCCTTTACTTTCAGTGCAGAAAACTCACTCCAGAAGTTCAGCGAGGATCTCTGAATGATCCAATGTTGTCCTAAATGACTGATGGTGATAAATAGAATCCACCTGTGTGTAATCAAGTCTCTGTATAAATGCACCTGCTCTGTGATAGTCTCAGGGTCCTGTTGAAAGCGCAGAGAGCATCATGAAGACCAAGGAACACACCAGGCAGGTCCGTAATACTGTTGTGGAGAAGTTTAAAGCCGGATTTGGATACAAAAAGATTTCCCAAGCTTTAAACATCCCAAGGAGCACTGTGCAAGCGATCATTTTGAAATGGAAGGAGTATCAGACCACTGCAAATCTACCAAGACCTGGCTGTCCCTCTAAACTTTCATCTCAGACAAGGAGAAGACTGATCAGAGATGCAGCCAAGAGGCCCATGATCACTCTGGATGAACTGCAGAGAACTACAGCTGAGGTGGGAGAGTCTGTCCATAGGACAACAATCAGTCGTACACAGCACAAATCTGGCCTTTATGGAAGAGTGGCAAGAAGAAAGCCATTTCTCAAAGATATCCATAAAAAGTCTCGTCTAAAGTTTGCCACAAGCCACCTGGGAGACACACCAAACATGTGGAAGAAGGTGCTCTGGTCCGATGAAACCAAAATCGAACTTTTTGGCCACAATGCAAAACGATATGTTTGGCGTAAAAGCAACACAGCTCATCACACTCAACACACCATCCCCACCGTGAAACATGGTGGTGGCAGCATCATGGTTTGGGCCTGCTTTTCTTCAGCAGGGACAGGGAAGATGGTTAAAATTGAGGGGAAGATGGATGCAGCCAAATACAGGACCATTCTGGATGAAAACCTGTTGGAGTCTGCAAAAGACCTGAAACTGGGACGGAGATTTATCTTCCAATAAGACAATGATCCCAAACATACAGCAAAATCTACAAAGGAATGGTTCACAAATAAACGTATCCAGGTGTTAGAATGGCCAAGTCAAAGTCCAGACCTGAATCCAATCGAGAATCTGTGGAAAGAGCTGAAAACTGCTGTTCACAAACGCTCTCCATCCAACCTCACTGAGCTCCAGCTGTTTTGCAAGGAAGAATGGGCAATAATTTCAGTCTCTCGATGTGCAAAACTGATAGAGACATACCCCAAGCGACTTGCAGCTGTAATCGCAGCAAAAGGTGGCTCTACAAAGTATTAACGCAAGGGGGCCGAATAATTTTGCACGCCCCACTTTTCATTTTTTTTATTAGTTAAAAAAGTTTCAAAAATCCAAAAGATTTCGTTCCACTTCACAATTGTGTCCCACTTGTTGGTGATTCTTCACAAAAATAAAAATTTTATATCTTTATGTTTGAAGCCTGAAATGTGGCAAAAGGTTGAAAAGTTCAAGGGGGCCGAATACTTTCGCAAGCCACTGTGTATATATATGTATTTTATATTGCCCCCTATTTTTGTCCCTGTCCCCCCATGTGCCCCCCCTAAATATGAAAGCTGGAGACGCCACTGCCAGCCGCCACTGCTTTCAACATGACTACGCTGGAAGCAGCATACAAAGTCCTTTTGATTTGATTTAAATTGCTGATATTTCCACCCAAGCCTGCAGGAACCCACTCTGCCCTCCCCCCTCCCCTTTCCTATCTCCCTACCCCTTTCTTCCTTCTATTTCCCATCTTTCCTACCCCAGGAGTTTTTTGTTTCTTCTCTTCTCTTCCCCTACGTCGGTAATCGGTTTGCCAGTTCACCCCTTCTGTTTCCTCATGGTTTGCCCCCAGGCAGTAGTGTATTTAGGTTTTGTACTGTCCTAGGCCTGACTAACTACTAAACTCGTGCACCCCTTAATTTAAATATGACCCACCCCTTCCTGTCAAGGCCAAACCCCTTGCTGTTTAAGACCCACCCTTGAATTTTTGAGTGGGGACACTAGTTCTGAGGGCCTGGGGGAGGGCAATGGATTCCCTTAATTTGCATAGATTTCCTCTCACTTCCTGTTTGGCTATGGGGCAGGAAGTGAAGGGAAATCTCAATAGGACAGGGATGGTAAAAAATAAACGGCACAAGCCGGCTGGGGCTCCTTCCGTGCTGCCCCCCTGCAAAGTTGTGTCCTGGGCCTTGTCGGCTAGACATGTGCGCTGTCAATAAATTTGTTTTGTTTCGTTCCGTTTCGTATTGGAATTAATTCGTAATTCGTGTCCAAAATTTCGTACGGAATACGAATTTTCGTTTGTTAACTTTGTTAACTTTTCGTAACAATTACGAATGTTCGTTATGATGAACTTATCATTATGAGGGGCTCCCACCATCCCTGTGCTGTGCTGACTTCCTGGGTTTTTAACTTTTAGGTTCGTCAACTTTTCGTAACAATTCCGAATGTTCGTTAGGAATTTGGATCCGAAATTCGTAAACGAAATTTCGTATTTCGTACAAAATTCGGAAGCGTCAGAAATTCGTATTTCGGATCCTCCCGAAAATACGAATTTTCGATTCGTACGAAACTAATCACACAAGTCTATTGTCGGCCTAGGCCAGGATACAGCGTTGCCCCCAGGCCCTCAGACGTACGGCTCCTACCATCATGCGGATCTACGGCTCCTACCATCAGGTCGTCCAGTCAACATTTTGTATTTTTAAAATGTTTAGTTTCACATAATTTTAATTGTGTCCTTATGCCATGTTCTTTGTTTTGTACCCCCTGCATGGGGTGATCAGTTCTCACGTCATTTATGCGCGCAACAATAAAAGTTATTGTGCCAGAAAAGGAAAGGTCATTTTTAATAACCTTCAACCACAATATGGCTTGTGTTGCAATTGTGTACACTATATAAAAAAAAAAAAAAAAAAGATTTGCTTTTTTTTCCCCCCACAAAAGTAGAGTAAATCTTTAAACTCTCCATCCTCCTTGGAAATATCAGTTTCGGACGGACGAACGTGATTTCAGCATGCTTTACCTATTGCCGTATTCTGTTGCAACTGCAAAATATGAAAGGCTCAGTTCACTAAGCCAGGAGATTATGTGTTATTTACCAGAACTATCCTGAGTTTCAGCCATTTGATGGATATTTTAAGGTTTCATTGGCCCTAATTGCTAAAAATAGGGGCCATTATGGCAAATACCGATTGTTATTGCTTTGAGAATTAGGCCTAAAGAGCGCTCTAGGGAAAAAGAAGATAATGAATACAATTTACAAAATGTACTGCTCCGCCTTGCTATACAAAGTTTTTCAGAAAAGCGTTGTTGAATTTAAAGCCCGGCTGATGCTATCATGTTGTTACTGTAGTGCAGCCAGGCAGCATAAATCATAATAATTGCAGGCTCCTTTTTTATTTGTAACCATTCTATTTGCTGTAAAAAGGGTACACACATCCCTGTGCTAGCCCCATGTTAAAAAGCCATACCGCTGCCCAACCATGATGGTGCCGGTGCAACTCCTGCCCCCTGAACAGGGCTGTTGATTGGAGCATTGTGCAGGGGGCAGGTTGGACCGCTGGATCTGAAGCTTCAGTTTGGCTTCAAATTAAATGTGCAAAAAATAAACCGATTTTTAGGAAAAAAGATGGATGACAAATTCCTACGAGTTTGAACATTTTAACCATTCTGTAAAGCAAACTCAACTCTAAAATGCCATAATGTTCAAACCACAGGGGCTAGTATTGGGCATGGAACCTTCTGTCTCAGTACAAGGAATATTTGGTATGATTAAGGCTAAGTTTAGATGTACGGTTGGGGGGGGGGGGGGGTTAGGGCGCACAGTGGAGACATGTTTTTAGCACCCCCCAACCTTGCCCATTAAAAGAGGAGTATGGTAATGTTTTTTTTTTTTCTTTTTTTTTTAGAATCATACTTACCTAGGTGGATGCAGCATCTGTCCCCCGACGGCTCTAAGACTGAGAACCGAGCGATCAAACACTGCTGATTGCTCAGTTCTCAGGGCTCCCTGAGCAGAGAGCTGGTGACTGTCAGTCATCGGCTCTCCACTCTGCCCTCCCGCACACTCACTGGAGCGCTGGGCCGTGGAGGGGGCGGCTCAGGACTCTCAGTGGCTCGCTGGGAGGCTGAGCCAGGTGCCGGTCCAGGCATGTGGGCGGATCCCAGCCATACGGTCGCAATCTTTCCCAAGCCTGGACCGGCTCTGTGGTGCCCGCTGTCTGCTGAAAATGGGTCACAGGAGTGCAGAACTAACTGCACTCCTGTGATCCACAGGAGAAGTACAGCCAAATGAGCTTTGACTGTACTTCTCCTTTAAACTGCAATGGCAGCGAACTAGGCTGTTCACAGGCAACAACTATCCAACATATTGCAATCAGCGAGTGTCAAGCCCGTCGTGCGCGATCTACTCAATTGAATGGGGAAGTGCTGCAAATCCACCCGCAAAAGGACAAATGTTAAAAACATATCATTGACATAGAAGAACATGTTAATACATAGCACAAATATAGGAAAAAATTCCTGTGATCATTTTATACATTATATCATCGCCCTACTGCAGCTAGATGATGATTAGCTGGTGGTAACTTCACTTCAACGCAGGTGCGTTTCACGGGTACAAAAAGCCGGCTTCTTCAGGAAAAATAGGGCTACAACGCGAGCTCTGAACAAATGTAAACAGAAGTAGCAATGATCAATTTTACAATCAGCTGCCACCAACTCCCCCCAGTGTATGGAGTAGTCCATATGGGTTTATTGTGAATCCGCCATAGTCAAGAGTAATCACAATGAGCATTAAAAAGAGCAGTAGTCTCATATCTCTTAAGTGCTGGTACAATGCAGGTTGTTCATTGGGTAAGATGAGTAGTTGAGCGGTGGGGAGCAGTGAGAGGAAAAAAACCTTGGGGGGTGATTTACGAAGACGAATGCACTGCGCCGGTTCATACCTTGATTGGTGCGCCGGAAAAGTCATTAACCGAACGTGCAAACCGGCGCACTTTGAAGCGCAAAACCATAATAAATTTGCAAACTGCAACTGGCGCTAGGGTAACTGCCCAGAAATTGACTGAAGTAATGGCACTGCTGGGACAGTTAAAGGGCAAAAATTTATAAACCTAGTACAGGACAATTTTAGGGTCCAGTTTATTGAGGCCCCAACTAGGAATGAAGCTCTGTTGGACCTAGTAATCTCAAACCATGCAGAGCTTATTACTAATTTTCAGATAAAGGAACACCTGGGTAGCAGTGACCATAACATGATTTCATTTGATGTTAGCTGTAAACAAGAAATACATAAGGGAAAGATAAAAACACTTAACTTCAAGAGAGCAAATTTTCCAAGGATGAGGGCTGCTCTCGAGGACTTAGACTGGGAGGGAATATTGGCAGCGATAAACACAGAACAGAAATGGGAATTCTTTAAAAAGACTGTTTGGGACCTCACTGCAAAGTATATTCCCATGGGCAATAAGTTTAAAAGGCTAAAAAGAAAACCTATGTGGCTCACGGTCAAAGTTAGAAAAGCTATAAACAAAAAGAAACAAACAAAAGAGCTTTTAAAAAATATAAAAATGAAGAAACACTAGTGTTGTTTAAATGCTACAAAGAATTTAACAGAATATGTAAAAAGGAAATCAAGGATGCAAAAATTCAAAATGAACGACAGATCGCAAAAAATAGTAGGACAAACCCCAAAAAATTCTTCAAATATATTAATAGTAAAAAGGTCAGGTCTGAGCATGTAGGCCCTTTACAAAATAATCTAGAGTGGGTGACTGGGGACAAGGAGAAGGCTAATTTATTAAATACTTTCTTCAGCTCTGTGTATACAAAAGAGCATGGGGAAGCTCATGTCCATAATGGGGGTGTTATTGACACAGCCCCCAATGATCCACAATGGCTCAAAAGGGATATGGTCCAGAAATATTTAGACAGAATAAAGGTGGATAAAGCACTTGGACCTGATGGCATCCACCCACGGATCCTAAAAGAATTGAGCTCTGTCATTTCAAAGCCATTGTATCTAATTTTTAGGGACTCATTAATGACGGGAATAGTACCACTGGAATGGCGCAGGGCAAACGTGGTGCCCATATTTAAAAAGGGATCAAAGTCTTTACCAAGTAACTATAGACCTGTTAGTTTAACTTCTATAGTCAGGAAGATACTGGAGCGTTTAATAAAAGACCACATAGATGAGTTCTTGCTGGAAAAAAACATTTTAAGCATCAGACAGCATGGGTTCATGAAAGACAGAAGTTGTCAGACAAACCTGATTTCTTTTTATGAAGAGGTAAGTAAAACCTTGGACAGAGGGGTGGCTGTGGACGTGGTTTACTTGGATTTTGCAAAAGCGTTCGATACAGTTCCGCACACACGGCTCATGTGTAAGTTAAAGTCTACAGGCTTGGAAATATCAGTTTGTAAATGGATAGAAAACTGGCTAAAAGACAGAATTCAGAGAGTAGTGGTTAATGATTCTTACTCTGAATGGTCTAAGGTTATCAGTGGTGTACCCCAAGGTTCAGTGCTGGGACCCTTACTCTTTAATATCTTTATAAATGATATAGGGTCTGGGATCAAAAGTAACATTTCTGTCTTTGCAGATGACACCAAGCTATGCAGTGGAAAAACGTCCTTACAGGATGTCTCCAATTTACAAGCCGACCTCAATGCACTGTCTAATTGGGCGACTATGTGGCAGATGAGGTTTAATGTTGAGAAATGTAAAGTTATGCACTTGGGGGCTAAGAATATGCATCATACATACTAGGGGGAGTACAACTGGGGGAATCCATAGTGGAGAAGGATCTGGGGGTTTTGGTAGATCATAAGCTCAATAATAACATGCAATGCCAAGCTGCGGTTTCCAAAGCGAGCAAAGTCCTTTCTTGTATTAGGAGAGGTATGGACTCCAGAGAGAGAGATATCATTTTGCCCCTGTACAAATCATTAGTAAGACCTCATCTGGAATATGCAGTTCAGTTTTGGGCACCAATTCTCAAAAAGGATATCGGGGAACTGGAGAAAGTGCAGAGAAGGGCAACCAAACTGATAAGAGGCATGGGGGAGCTCAGCTATGAGGAAAGATTAGAGGAACTGAATTTGTTCACTCTTGAGAAGAGGAGAATAAGGGGGGATATGATCAACATGTTCAAATATATAAGGGGTCCATATAGTGAACTTGGTGTTGAGTTAATCACTTTACGGTCAACACAGAGGACGAGGGGGCACTCTTTACAACTGGAGGAAAAGAGATTTCATCTCCAAATACGGAAAGGTTTCTTCACAGTAAGAGCTGTGAAAATGTGGAATAGACTCCCTCCAGAGGTGGTTCTGGCCAGCTCAGTAGATTGCTTTAAGAAAGGCCTGGATACTTTCCTAAATGTACATAATATAACTGGGTACTGACATTTATAGGTAAAGTTGATCCAGGGAAAATCCGATTGCCTCTCTGGGATCAGGAAGGAAATTTTTCCCCTGCTGTAGCAAATTGGATCATGCTCTGCTGGGGTTTTGTTGCCTTCCTCTGGATCAACTGTGGGTATAGTATTGGGTATATTGGATTGTACGATTTTTTTTTTTTTCTTATGGTTGAACTGGATGGACTTGTGTCTTTTTTCAACCTGACTAACTATGTAACTATGTAACTGCGGTTATCTCATTGATAATAGCGCACTCCCAATACATTTGGGTAATTTCATCTCATTGGATGGGTCTTGTTAGGCAATTATTAGGTGTTCTCAGTTGATTAACCCTTTTGATGCTAATATCATTCCTATTACTTCTAATATTTCTTTGAAATGTGTTTTTTTTCTATTTTTACCCAAATCTTTCATTACATTACAAAGAACAGAGAAGAGTTTCTAAACCCAATAAATTCATATTTTCAGATCTTGATCTTTAAAGTTGACCAAACACTGCAATCAGTTAGATCTTAAAAAAAATAGATTTAGTGCAAGAGTTTGATTTCCTATAATTTGAATTAATTGTTCAAGTGTGTCTGCCGAAATATTGAGTTGGACAGAGATTGGCCAATCAGATTGCATAGTGCATGACCATCTTAAGTGCCAAATACGGATTGTAGATGTGCCATGACCCACATGTATTTACCGAACAATATTTCTTGGGCATTATACAAGGCACATGAAAACACCTTTTTTCATGGCATGCTAGAGTGATCAGGAATCTTCAAACTACGGCTCTCCAGCTGTTGCGGAACTACACATCCCATAAGGCATTGTAAAACTCTGACATTCACAGACATGACTAGGCATGATGGGAATTGTAGTTCCTGAACAACTGGAGGGCCGTAGTTTGAAGAACCCTGTGCTAGACCATTATTATGCCTCCAGAATTGGGAGTGTGGCATCTACTCAACTTCTCTCTGCTGATGGACACAAGAACCTACATCTATAAATATATATTTGTGCAGCACAGTGGTGTAGTGGTTAGCACTTTCACCTAGCAGCAAAAAGGGTCGCTGGTTTGAGTCCTGCCTGCGACACCATCTGCCTGGAGTTTGCATGTTCTCCCTGTACCTGCGTGGGTTTCCTCCAGGTACTCCGGTTTCCTCCCACACTCTAAAAACATGCTGGTGGGTAAATCAGATCCTGTCAAAAATTGGCCCTAATATGTATGAATGTGTGTTAGGGACCCACACAAACACCACCCCATGTTAAAAAATTAATAATTTTCTTAATTTGCAAATAAGGATCATCTCTTCCTCAGGGAACAGTGAGCGGGGCATGGTGGTGGGAAGAAATTAGCAGCAGTACAAGCAACTTCCTGTAGGGGCGTGACGTCATTCGTGTGTGCTGTCCGCCGCTTCCTGGAACAAGATATGCGCCAAGGTTACATATCTCGGCAACACACAGCAGTTGCGCATCTCACATACATGATGGTCACGCATCTATATTCATTTGGCGCATCTAGCTGCAAGAACCCAATTTTTAGGGAAATTAATAGTAAAGCAGATGCAGATTTCCAGGACTGGACTAACAAATGTTCCTAGTGAAAGGCAACTGTTGTTTTCTATAAAACAAGGTCTAAATGGGCCATTGACATGCATTACAGTTGAACTTAGGAATGTGTCTTTGCAAAGTTAAACTAAATTATTATTATTATTATTCAAGATTTATATAGCGCCAATAGTTTACGCAGCCCTTTACAATGTATAAGGGGGACAACACAATTACAGTACAGTTCAATACAAAAGGTACAGGTTATTTTTGCTTGGGGATAGAGGGCAGAGGGATTAGAAGTCTTGTCAGTTTTTGGGGATGTCTGCACCCCTGATAGGGTGACGACATCTCCCAAATTTTGACACTTTCTCCTTCAAATTTATTCACTTCCTGTCACATAGTCAAACAGGAAGTGAGGGTAAAACCCTACCAATGTCTTTCCTTGGGGACACACAGGTCAATCTAAATAGCTTCCCCATTAGGTAAATTGCACTCTAGCATATCTTGGACTTTGGGGTTTATTTCCTAAAGGCAAATCCACTTTGCACTACAAGTGCACTTGGAAGTGCAGTTGCTGGAGATCCGAGGGGACATGCAAGGAAAAAAGAAAAAGAAAAAATCAGCATCTTTGCTTCTACATGATTGGATAATAAAATCACCAGTGCTTCCCCTCAGATTTTCAGCGACTACACTTGATTGCAGAGTGGATTTGCCTTTACTAAACCCCAACATACCTAATAATGTGGGGTGTATGCAACAAAGTGCTAGAGTGCAATTTGCCTAATAGGGACACTAGTTAGATTGACCTGTGTGTGCCCAAGTAAAGACATTGGTAGGGTTTTACCCTCACTTCCTGTTTGGCTATGTGACAGGAAGTGAAGCCAATTTTAAGAAATGGGACACATAGCCCAACCTAAAAAAGACAAGCAGGGGTTCTAACACCCCACTTGGTTTCCCTCAAATGTCCACAATTAGAATAGGATTGTCTGGAGCTCGATTTTAGCTCAGTGCTCTAAAGCAGCGCTTCTCAACCCTGTACTCAAGTACCCTCAACGGGCCATGATTGCAGGTTTTCCTTCATCTTGCCAAGGTGCTTTAAATCACAGTCAATGGCTTGGTATTTTGGACAGCTATTTTAGCTAAGATAAATTCCCAAAACATGTCCTGTCGGGGGTACTTGAGGACTGAGGCTGAGAGTCACTGCGCTAAAATCGAATACTAACCACTCTGTAATTTTCCTTTCCTAGTGCCTATCCATGGCAGCATACGCACAATCCATGCATATGCTACCATGATGGCACCAGGAAAGTAGCTTTTAGACAAATCACACCTTTTTTTGTTTTGCCATGCTAATCAGCCTAGTTAAGCTACAGCTGGGAAATCTGTTGCATGAAAATTAACAAAACACATAAAACAAAAAAAATTGCTAGAAATTTTATTGGTCAGCACCACAGAATTGGGACCGCTTCTCCATGTATACGAAGTCTACAGCCCTAGGCTTCCATCACCAAATCACAGGATCCGCAGCTAAGGGTCCATTCTATAGCTTTGCCCAGCTGGGCATGCGCCCTGATGACATTTATTTCCGGGTTTCCCTGGAACTCACATTAGGAAGATGCTGTCCAGGCCTCTCAGGCCATATGCACCACACTATAGGGCCTATAGAAGATCAAGGGTAGACAAGGCAACTGCAGCTTGTCCTCAAATGATATGTACCACTTCTCCTGGGAATTCAGCCCTGCACAGGGCTCTTTCGATCAGCTCAGTACAGGATTAAATCTTTGCAGCTCTGGGGTGTGCTGTTCCAATACCCCAACTACATTGGGTCCCACCCATGGCTGGTATTTATATAGGCACTAACTCCACCTATTACATCACTACTGGGAGGGATTCCTCTAAAAGGGGAGCTAACACCTGCCTATAACGTGCCCCTTGCCATTCCATAAAGGCAACAGAGCCATCAAGTGGCGGGCGTGGTACAAAATTTCCCCTTAGGGGTGGGACTTTAAAAGCATAGGTAGTGAGACATACAAAGTAATAAAAAAAATGAAGTAATTTTATTTAAACAATATATCAAAATTAATAACGTAATATTCATACAAACATGAATTAAAAATATCTGTGCCAATAGCGTTCGAGTGCATAATATTTCCGAAATATTACAGAAAGCATATGCACTCAAGATATGAACATGTAACAAAAGATCATATGCATTCGATGTTTCCTACGCTTTGCAGAGTATCATACGCTCCTTCTTCAGGGATGGTCCGATATGCAATTTATTCTAAATGTAACAATCTAAAATACAAAAAAATACATATTTTCAACAACAACATAACTCAATCAGTATTTTTATCCATCCAATGGCAACAGATGGATCAAGAAAAATGTACATGTGTTGCTCATATACTCACGTGTCCAATAAGCCACCAGAGCCACGGAGGAATGGCCAAATAAGCCAAGGAGGCACAGATAGATACAGCAGGGATTAAAGAAAAGAGTTCCTGGTTGATGGGGGAAGTGGGCGCAGAGAACACGATAACAACCCGGGACTGCATTAGCAGGAAGCTGGGAATGTAGAACAAGGAAAAAGCTATCACAGTGTGCAGCTACACTAATGTTGCGTACACACGAGCGGACTTTTCAGCATCAAAGGTCCGACGGTCTTTCCGACGGACTTTCGACAGAGTTACTACGGACTTTCGAACGACCGGACTTGCACACACACGAATGGACTAAAGTCTGTTCAAAAGTCCATTGGTTTGAACGTGATGACATATGAAGGGACTAGAATAAGGAAGTTCATAGCCAGTAGCCAATAGCTGCCCTTGCATCATTTTTTGTCCGTCGGACTAGTATACAGACGAACGGATTTTTCGACCGAACTCGAGTCCGTCGGAAAGATTTGAAACATGTTCTAAATCTAAAGTCCGTCTGATTTTCGACAGCAAAGGTCCGATGAAGCCCACACACGATCGAATGGTCCGGCGGATTCGCTCCATCGGACCTTGACCAGTGTAGACCAAATGTCACCCATTCCCAATTTGCAATACCCCCTTTACATACCAAAGAACCCCCCATAACTTAACCACCCCATCTAGAATGATGAGACCACACCTTTTGTTTATGGAGTAAAATGGCCACAACAGCCTCTTTATTAAAACAACTCCAAATAAATACTCCAAATAAATACTCCAAATAAATAACCAATAAAATAACCAATAAAATAACCAATAAAACCAACAATGACACATTAATAACATAACTGTTAACCCCAGTCTGATGGTCTCTGACGGTGACCCACCTTTCCAAATATATATATAAATATATATAACTATATGACTATATAGCCACGGATAACCAACGCACTGCGGGACTTTTATCAAACAAATAGGCCTCCAGCTGTAGCCGCTCGGAGACAACCGCTTCCCGCAGCGCCACCAAACCCAGTATTCCCTCCAACGTTCAGGAATACACCGGAGGGGAACATGCAAATGATGAGCCCCCCACCCCTTTTAATCCATCCATTTACCGCCCCCGTCAAAGACCACCAGAATAAAACAGCCCCCCAACCAAACTGACCACCTCTGCTGTCATGATGACCCGTTCAGTTCCTGCAAAAGAGAAAAAACACCACAACTACTCAAAATATTGCACACATACTATAGAACATTCTAGGGAGGGAGGGTGGGAAAAACTGCCTCCTCTGATGCACTCTCCTCACACTGCCCCCTTTACTCCTCCCCCCCTTAAATACCACCACTCCCCTTTCTCACAAAGTTTCCCAACTTACCTCCCCTTTTTCCCATACTACTTTCTCCTTATTTTGTTAACCCTTTCCGTGTCTCCCTTGGGCACACTGTCATGCCCGGCCCTACACTACCCCTCCTTTCAGTCCTTCTCGTTCCGTGCCTCACTTTGCTGTCCAAAAGTCCGCTCCTGTGTACACAGCATGAGTGTTTTAATCCCCCATTTATTGCCAAATGATCTCCCATAAGAGGTTAGCCAAGGGATAAATAAAAAAACATATATATTTAAATACTCAATTTTTTTTTTTTTAAAGGGTTACAAATAGGCAGATATGTATATATAAAGATACAAAAAGATATACACATGCTGTGTATGTGCAGACAAAGGCAACATAGGATGAAAAGACACACTGGGCCAGGAGGATATATTATTCATCCCTAGTATCATGCAGTAAAAGCTGATGAATATATGTATATCAAGAGTCCATATTACAATTTCTGTTCAATATCTTGAAAAGGGTCCAAACGGAGCCTCAGAAACATCCCACAGATGCACACATTCAAAGGATACGCAGTCTAAGAATAACAGAGAAAGTAAATTAAATATGACTGATATCAATGTAGCTACACATATTTTAAACGGCTACAGTGTTGAAAAAATGAAATGTCAAAAATAGCATTTACCTGAGCCAGTGTGCACAGCTGATATGTTGCCTTATCAAGAGCTACAACACTAATACACCCTTACTAAAGCTCACTATATATAGGAGCTAAATTGAGTCAAACCTCCCCTTGCTAGCAGGTGTGGGCGATAATAATCTCTGCTGACACCACGGTCCCCTGAGATGGCAATGCAGGAGGAGTGACGTCATGCGTCGCGCTCCCATCGACACGCATGCGCGGTCGCCCAGGGAGCCACTAGACACGGAAAGGAGACTAGATGATGTAGCATATAGACTCCTGCACAGCAAGCGGCGCCTGCACAGAAATTGCCAACCATGCTGGCAATCACATAACTGTGGGAGGTGGGACATGGATGAAGGGAAAAGAAATCATCAACCCTAACACCGTGGGGTTGATGAATGCCCACAATATACATGGGAGATCGCGTGGGGAATGCTGAGCAGACAAGGAGATTGCACCGACGTGATTTAACACTCAGCCCAAATGACTCCATCCAGAACGGCCTATGCGTGCTGGGGTCGCATACAGTTGAGTCGCATAACCCACTATACCTCCCACTACCAAAGAGAAAAGTAGAGAGTTGTAAGCAAAATACAGTAAAATGAGAATGAAATTAAATATGAAAAAAAATGAAAATAAATAAAAATAAAATAAGTAAAATAAATATAAATATAAAAATAAACAAAAAAAAGGGGGCAAGAAAAAAAAGAGTGAAAGGATGAAGGGGACTGATTTAATTGCCCAAAGCTCAAATGGCACATGGGGCACATGAATGCAACAACACATACATAGATAGATGTACAATCAAAGGCAGATGAATATGGATATATGTACCTCAGTCACAACAATATATTCCCATAGCAATGAATTAACAAAATATAAATGAAGATGATAGACCATATATATATAGATGAAAAAGATAGAGCAAAGAAACGGAATGGCTATAGTATCCCATAAAAATTGTGCCTTCAAAATCCAAAGAGACGCGGAAAGATATATAAAGATCTCACTACTTTTCTATGCCTCCAGATGCAAACCCCTCAAGAAAGGGCCTATAGTTAGCTGCCTCATTTAGGCCTGGAAAGGTTGTAGCCTGGAGCATAAAAATCCATTTGAGTTCTTTTTGTAAAATGATTTTATTCCAGTCCCCCCCTCTTGCACTGGGATGCACTCTATCCAAGACCAAAAATTTGATCTTCGGAAAGGTGCCATTGTGCAGGGATAGAACATGTCTCCCCAGGGGGAGATCTGGAACACAATTTTTCATGCTCCAGATATGTTTGGACATCCTAGAACGTAGTTTGACCTTAGTTTTGCCTACATAAAAATAGCAAAGTAACAGATATACCACCCCCTTAGTCTTGCAGTTGGCAAAATGCGCTGCTTTAAAGGGCCTTCCATTTGGCAATACACATGCGGGTCCCACCTGTAAATACTGGCAAAAGGTGCAGCTCCCACAAGTGTATGTACCTTTGGTTTTGAAGGGATCACCCCAATTCTCACCTCTAAACTCGCTTTGGACAATGCAGTCTCTAATTGATGTGGCACGTCTAAAGATAAGTGGTTTTGTTGGCACAAATCTGCCCAGGTTGGCATCCATGGACAGAAGGTGCCAATACTTTTGCAGTATATTGCGAATCTTGTTATGTTGGTTAGAATAGGATATTATTATTCTAGTCGCGTTTGTATTATGGCCATCGCTTTTTTGTTTATGGGAATATAGAAGTTAATTTCTGTTTTTTTCCAAGGATTTTTTGTAGGCCTTCTTAAGGCATGTTTTTGAATATCCTCTCTCCAATAGTCGAGGCTGTAGCTTTTTTGCTTCGATTTGAAAAATGTTCTCATCGGAGCAGTTTCTTCTAGTACGCAAGTACTGACTAAAGGGTATGGAAGTTATGAGTGGACGTGGATGGAAACTAGACGCGTGGAGTATGGAATTTCCCGCTGTTGGTTTCCTGAATAAACAAGTCTGGATGGCACCGCCCTCTCCACGGAGGACCGTGACATCCAGAAAAGTCACCACATCAGAATGATAGGTCATTGTAAAGTTTAAATTAAATTGGTTCTTATTAAGCCTGGCTAGAAAGGCGGATAGCATCTCTATTGAGCCGCCCCAGATTAAAAACACGTCATCGATGTATCTTACCCACATCGTAATGTGGTAGGTATACATCGTCAATTGCTCATCTACCATCAAAGACCACCGCTCCCACTCCCCCAGGTACAGATTGGCATACGATGGGGCACAGCATGTCCCCATCGCAACACCCTGTACCTGGAGGTAGTGGGAGCCATCAAAAGAGAAAATATTGTGGAGCCTGTTTTTCCAATGAGGTCATGTTCTCTTTGGGGTTGACTTTTAGTGATATCTTATTCAAATCTCGGGATACAAGCTTTAAAAATGTTGCTACATTTGGATTAGAGCTGGGTACAGGGAACTGATCTGATTTTTTCTTTAGGTTTAGGTTTTTCTTTAGATTTAGAAAGAAAAGAAAGTAACGCCTCAAGAAGTGGTGGGACTTTGAAGGCAACGGAGTAAAAACAAAAACAGTTTTATTAACACAAATATACAAAAGTATACATATCACAAAAATCTAATACAGTCATATAGAAAGATCAATTTGACAATAAAAACAAGATTATGCTGGTGAGCGAACCAAATGTGTGTTCATGTAGTCTTCCACCTGGGCCTACGCGTTTCGGGACTTCGCTCACCAGCATAATCTTGTTTTTATTGTCAAATTGATCTTTCTATATGACTGTATTAGATTTTTTGTGATATGTATACTTTTGTATATTTGTGTTAATAAAACTGTTTTTGTTTTTACTCCGTTGCCTTCAAAGTCCCACCACTTCTTGAGGGGTTACTTTCTTTTCTCCTTATATTAGGGATGGTGGCAACTCTTGTGACACAATTGGATGGTACTTCCCCCTTTTTTTGTTTCTTTAGATTTAGGTTTAATTACCTTCTCATTGGATCCTGTGACGACATCGGCCAACAGCCTTTCGATGATGACACAGTCAATGAGATCCCATTGATCATTTTCCTCAAGGAGAGAGACGAGCTGGTTGATGCAGTGGCGGGCAAACTAACTGCACCTGCCAATAGGCATATTTTTCAAGTTTTATTAGGTAGTCATTTTAAAAAGGTGAGGTGGTCTGGACCTAATAAGCAGAGCTTGCATTTTTCTGCAGGGACCACCTTAAATGTGATGCACATGAGAAAACTACAATGAGTAGTTTAATTCATTGTTTCTGGACCAGGATGCTGTAGCACCCTAGGGTGCCATTTGAGTCCCCATAGGGTGCTGTGAGCATCCGACACAATTTGACTTGGGTGAGTGTCAGGATTTGCCATGGTGCGGATGGCTACCATTTAGCAAGAGGATGGACGTCTGCCTCCTCAAGACTTTCTCTACTAGGCTTGTGCAATTCGTTTCAGAACTAATCAAAATTTGGCCGAATTTTTACATCTAAATATAAAAGAATAACGAATTTCAACTAATACGAAAGAAATTATAACGAATATAACAAATGAATTCGACATGATTCCGTAGTTTGTTAAAGATCTAATGAAACAAAAGGTCAACTCAAAGTAAATCTTACAGTCCAATCAGCTGATTAATTTTGTGCTGGAGGTTGGATTACTGGCAAAGTGCATTCCTGAGAACTGAGTGAGAAGGGTGTTGTATTGTATTTGAGCAGAGGAGAAGAGATATTGTCATTGTGTGTGTTAAAAGATAAAATAAACAAATGACTTTCCAAACTACGAATCATTATTACGAATATATATATACATACATAAAAATCGAATTTCAACGAATACAAACGAAATTATAGCGCATATAACAAATGAATTCAACATGATTCGAGATTCAGTATAACGAATATTGACACTCTACGAATAATAACAAATTATCTGAAAACTTATTAACATAACATAACAAATATAACAGAACGAAATGATGTATTTTACGAATGACAACGAACCAAAACTAAACAAAATTTTCTGTTGTGCACAAGTCTACCTCTGGCCCATTGGTGTAATTGAGGGGCTCTTTGATTGAAAAGGGGGGGTGAAGTGTGTGATTAGGGGGCTCTGTTATGGGTGGCTTTTTTGTGAGGGGATCCTGTGATTAGGGGTTTCGTGTTAGGGGAGACTGTGTGGTCAGGAGACTCTGTGATGGTGGGACTGTTTTTGGGATGAGAGGACTCTGATGTGATGAGAGGACTCTGTGATTAGAGGACTTTGTGGTGTTGGGGACTCTCTGATGTCATGAGGGGCTTTCATTTATGGGGTGGCTTCTAATGTATAGGGGGACATTGATGTGATGGGGGGCGCTGACGCAATGGGGGGGGGGGACCCCTGACATGATAGGGGGCCTTTGATATGAAGAGGGCTTCTGATATAAAGTATCCACTATAAGGGTAGTTGTCTTCTTGTGGCTGAAGTTGGGCTTTAAAGAATGTTACAGTAATATAGTGGAAGGCCTATCACTTTCACCCTTCCCTAAAGCATGCTGACTGGGAAGTTTTCTGATTTCAAGTGATTGTAAAGTCTTGTTTAAAAAAAAAATAACAAACATGTTATACTTACCTCTTCTGTACAGTTGGTTTTGCACAGAGCAGCCATGATCCTTCTCTTCTCGGGTCCCTCTTTGCTGCTCCTGAACCCTCCCTCCTATCGAGTGCCCCCTCAGCCAGCAGCTTTCTATGGGGGCACCCGAGCTGAGTCACCGCTCCGTGTATCCATTCAGACACGGAGCCCCGACCTGGCCCCACCCCTTTTCTCCCTGATTGGCTTACTGACTTTGATTGACAGCCGTGGGAGCCAATGGCGCCGCTGCTGTGTCTCAGCCAATCAGGAGGAGTGTCCCGGACGGCTTAGACTTTTGTGGACATCGCTGGAGAGAGATGGGGCTTAGGTAAGTAATTTAGGGGTGCTGGAGAGGCTGCTACACACAGAAGGTTTTTTTTATCTTAATGCATAGAATGCATTATGATAAAAAAAAACCTTCTGCCTTTACAACTCCTTTCAATACTGGATTCCATGAATAGCCTGGACATCAGCTGCTGAGATCTGGGCTGGAGTGGAGCAGATAAGGTTTTTCTATTACAATAGGGTACAAAGTCTCCAAGTTAATGAGTTAAGCATTTTCGAATTTACAAAGAGCAAAAACTTGCCTTTAAACTGGTCATAGATTAGTGGAATTTTGTTTGAAAAATTTCATTTTAAGAATATTTGTTTAATTTTCTAATCGTTAGTGGGATTGAATCAATGTTTGTTTTTGAATGGAAAGCGATGGAAAATGTTTCTTAAACAAACGAACTTCTAACAGTGTATGTGGTTTTCAATTTGTAAAGTCAAATTAAAATCAAATGTTTTTTTTTTTAAATACTCTCAAAAGACATTGGTCATGTCGGTAAATGTACTAATAATAAATTTATCTTAACTTTTGCAATCTAGATTTGAGAAACTGACGCACTCTTTGGTATGTGTTTCTATTCACACGGCATACCTAAAATAATTTTCTAAAAAATATTTCTTTCCTTTTCTAGTTGCTTCTTTGGTGCAGCTTCTATTGTTCAGAATAGCTTCCAAGGTGCAATTAGATGACAGATGTAAGGACTCATTTTTTTTAAAAAGTGCTTTATTTTATGATATACCACCTAATCCTTAGGATCTTTAACCCTTTGTTAGGAAAGACACTGGGCACATCAAAGTGGAGCTCCACTTAAAAGGGGAAGCTCTGCTTTTCGCCGTAGCGAATTGAGCTGGAAGTTAGGCGCCCTCCTCCTCTTCCCTGCCAGTGTCATTTACACAGGAATCAGTGCATTCTTATAGCACTGATCGCTGTATAAATGACAATGGTCCCAAAATAGTGTCAAAAGTGTCCAATGTGTCTGCCATAATGTCGCAGTTATGATAAAAATCACAGATCGCCGCCATTACTAATAAAAAAAAAAAATTCATAATAAAAATGCCTTAAATCTATCTCCTATTTTGTAGACGCTATAACTTTTGCGCAAACCAATCAATATACGCTTATTGCGATTTTTTTTTTTTACCAAAAATATGTAGAAGAATACATATTTTGGGGGATATTTATTATAACAAAAAGTAAAATATATTGTTTTTTTTTAAAATGAGGTGATCAAATACCACCAAAAGAAAGCTCTATTTGTGGGAAAAAAAGGACGTCAATTTTGTTTGGGTGCCACGTCGCACGACCGCGCAATTGTCAGTTAAAACGACGCAGTGCCTAAACGCAAAAAAGTGCTCTGGTCAGGAAGGGGGGTAAAATCTTCCGGGGCTGAAGCGGGTCGTCCCCCCACACAAAATTAAAAGTCAGCTGCTACAAACACTGTAGCTGCTGACTTTTACTATTAGGGCACTTACCCATCCAGGCATCCAGCGGTGTCCTCACCCGAGCTAATTTTTTAATCGGCTCTCAGGTGCTGGTATCTCCATCTTGGCTTTGCTTTACCAATACATAGAAAACTAGAGAGTAGAATTTTTAAAGAGGAACTTTACTGCCCTGTTTGTTTTTTGTTTTTTTTTGTTTTTTATATCAGGTTTGCTGGGTTATGCTCAACAAGCATACCCACATGCTCAGCAAATGCATCGGTCCTGTAGCGACCTGCTGCACTGCTGTTCTCCCCCCCAGTCCCATGCCACCATCTTGCTCACTCTGACATCATCAGGAGCCAGCTGTCCTTTCCTAGTTCTTGCAACCGACACCCTGATGACGTGCATGTGATGCAGCACCTCTTCAGGGGGCTGGCGGCAAGAACCAGGAAAAGAAAGCCAGTATCACACGAAGGCACATGCTTATTTTCGTTGGCTGACCTGAAGCCTCCTGGGATGCGTGACGTGAGTATCCCAGGAGGCTGCGGGAGCTTGGTGAATGGGAACAAGTTATGCAATGTGGATGCGAACATGTAATATAAAAATATAACATAGGGGTAATCTCAAATTGGTGGCAAAAGTGGAAGTAAACTTTTTAAAAGCAGCCATCCTCAGCCAGGGTTCTGTGGATCCCTAGGGTTCCACCAGAAGTGGCTAGGGCTTCCTTGAGCTGCGGCTAATTTACCTTCCATCTGATGGTGCCTGCAGAGGTCCAGATCGAACACCACTTGGCAGAACCAGCGGCATGACTGCAAGAGTGCAATGCTTGCCACCCATAAAAGGGAAGCATTCTTCCCACTTATCCCTACCATTGTAAGGGGCATTTTTCCAATGACCCTTGATAGAATAATCCTATCGGGCATCCACTGAGACCTGAAAATTATTTTAAAAGGTTCTTCTTGGGTAAAAAGGTTGAGAAATGCTGCTTTAAGACCCCTTTCACACTGGGGCCACGTTAGCGCTAAAGTGCCGCTCGTTTTAGAAGCGCTTTAGCGCTGTTTAAGCAACGCTTTTCGACCACTGGCGGGATGCTTTTAACCCCAAAGAAGGGGTTAAAAGCCCGTGTTGCGGTGCTTCCGAAGCGCTTTGGAAGCGCTGTTTATTCATTTCAATGGGCAGGGCATTTGGGGAGCGCTAAATACAAAGCTCCCAAACCGTCCAGAAGATGTTGCTTGTAGGACTTTTCCTAATGTCCCGCAAGCGCACCGCCCCAGTGTGAAAAGACACACCGAAATGAATGGGAGGCGGTTTTCAGGCGCTATTTAGAGGCTATTTCTAATGCTAAAATGCCTGAAAACCGCCTCAGTGTGAAAGGGGTCTAAAGGGTCGCTAAACCCAAGAACAAACATGTTAGGAATTGCAACTTACCCGTTCTTGGATGCGGTGGCTGCATTTGTTTTCAAAAACATATTAAACAAGTGCAGAAAATGCCTAGTTATCTTGCCAGGAATGCAGTGTCTTTGTCATTTAAATTGAACTGGAAGCAAAAACAATGTTGTCTTCCTTCTGTAAACTACTAATACCCCCCATCTATCTTTCTATAGACAATGGCAGATATGTTTGTAGTCCAGCCACTGGTAATCATGGCTTATTCCATAAACAGTAGAGGAGTGAGCATAGCCACCCAGGGACCGAAAGGGTGTTTTTCTCCTGGTGAAAATAACAGGAAAAAAAGGCCAAGCTAAAAGAAAAGTAATGCAGTCACCATATCTACGGACTGGTAAGCTGCAATATATTATTGTTTGGTTTTGGATTTAGGCAGGGGCGTAACTACCACCATAGCAACCCATGTGGGCGCTATGGGGCCCGCAGCCGAGTGGGGCCCAGTGAGGATAAGAGCACCGCCGGCACAGTCTCCCAGGCAGGGGAAGAGAGAGGAGAGAAAGAGGTGAGCTGTCCGTATCAGCAGAGAACTGAATTGCCCGATGTAAGAGCTTTCATTTGAACTTCCAGTGTTCCCGGGGCTCACGTCACATAGCTCCACCTTTTGGCCCGGTGCCTTTGATAGACAGAACGCCGATCCAATGCGGGACATGTGACGTCATCAAAGGCGTCGGGCCAAGAGGTGGGGCTATGTGACGATGAGCCCTGGGAAGACGGGAAATTCAAATGAAAACTATTACAGCGGGCAATCCAGTTCTCTGCTGATCTGGGTGGCTTGCCTCTTCCTCTGCATAGGTGAGGCTGTATGGGGCACAGGCTGTATGGGGCCCCCCTGCTGTTTGCAGGGGGGCCCCATACAACATTTTGCTATGGGGCCCTGCTATTTCTAGTTACACCCCTGGATTTAGGTAACGCTTTCAATTTCTTACCCCATATGTATCGACAGTTGAAAAATCACAATAATCATTCTTTTATTAAACAAGTACTGCTTGTTGACAAGAATAAAATGACTTCTGCTCCTGAGCTTCCTCATGTGACCTACCCTAGATCATACGGTGCTTAGCTTCGGGCACTGTGGGTGTTTCATGTCATTACAAACTGCCAAGACACTATTGCATTTAATCAGACTGACCCTGTCTGGTGGACTTGCAGTGAAATGAGAGAATCAGCAGGGTAAAACATCATTATTATTACATCATGCATAGCTCCCAACTGTCCCTGATTTCAAGGGACTGTCCCTGATTTGGAGCAATGTCCCTCTGTCCCTCTTTGCTCCTCATTTGTCCCTCATTTTGGTCTGATCTATATAGATGTATATAAAATGTACTTTTTATCTATCAAAAAAGTGTTTTCCAGCGCTAAACCTTTCATCTTCTTTCTAAATTGCTGCATTTGTAATTTCCAAAAGCCAATATAAAGGAACAGTAGTGGTAAAAAAAGCACTTGTGGGTTTAACTAATCTTGTTTTTTTGTAGAATTCTCCTTTAAGGGGGCGTGGCAAGGGGTGTGTCCTATGCCTGCATACTTTTGCTGCTAGGTGTCCCTCGTTCCAAACTCAAAAAGTTGTGAATTATTGAATTATGCATCATGCCCCACTAAGCAGGAGACAAAAGCATATATATAAAATCTTGTCATTTCTGAAAAACTCGAAACATCCAGTGACAAATATATAAAAGAAGAGCCTTTCTCTGCAAATCCCGGGGTCACTTTGCTTTGTAGGTTACCAGCCCATGTTTTTTTTTTTTTTTGGATGTGATATTGAAATTGAAATAGAGATGTTTGGTGTCCATGGTGGTGTGTGAGAATAATACATTTCAACGGCAGACATACACTATATTGTCAAAAGTATTGGGACACCTGCCTTTACACACCCATGAACTTTAATG
Source organism: Lithobates septentrionalis (assembly GCA_037952835.1). NCBI lineage: Eukaryota > Metazoa > Chordata > Amphibia > Anura > Ranidae > Lithobates > Lithobates septentrionalis. The sequence continues at coordinate 1,592,797 of JBBDGP010000040.1, forward strand.
GCATCCCAGTCTTAGTCTGTAGGGTTAAATATTGAGTTGGCCCACCCTTTGCAGCTACAACAGCTTCAACTCTTCTGGGAAGGCCGTCCACAAGGTTTAGGAGTGTGTCTATGGGAATGTTTGACCATTCTTCCAGAAGCACATTTGTGAGGTCAGGCACTGATGTTGGATAAGAAGGCCTGGCTTGCAGTCTCCACTCTAATTCCTCCCAAAAGTTTGCTATCGGGTTGAGGTCAGGACTCTGTGCAGGCCAGTCAAGTTCCTCCACCCCAAACTTGGTCATCCATGTCTTTATGGACCTTGCTTGGGAGCATGAAATTGTCCAAAATGTCTTGGTATGCTGACACCTTAAGAGTTCCCATCACTGGAACTAAGGGGCCAAGCCCAACTCCTGAAAAACAACCCCCACACCATAATCCTCCTCCACCAAATGATTTGGACCAGTGCACAAAGCAAGGTCCATAAAGACATGGATGAGTGAGTTTGGGGTTGAGGACTGGCCTGCACAGAGATAGAACACCTTTGGGGTGAATTAGAGTGGAGACTGCAAGCCAGGCCTTCTTGTCCAACATCAGTGCCCGACCTCACAAATGCGCTTCTGGAAGAATGGTCAAACATTCCCATAGACACACTCCTAAACCTTGTGGACGGCCTTCCCAGAAGAGTTGAGGCTGTTGTAGCTGCAAAGGGTGGACCGAGTCAATATTGAACCCTACGGACTAATGCCCCGTACACACGGTCAGATTTTCCTACGGAAAATGTTCAATGGGACCTTGTTGTCGGAAATTCCGACCGTGTGTAGGCTCCATCACACATTTTCCATAGGAATTTCCGTCACACAAAATTTGAGATCTGGATCTCAAATTTTCCGACAACATGAACCGTTGTCGGAAATTCTGATCATGTGTAGACAATTCCGACGCACAAAGTTCAACATGTGCTCGGAATCAAGCAGAAGAGCCGCACTGGCTATTGAACTGCATTTTTCTCGGCTCGTCGTACGTGTTGTACGTCACCGCGTTGCTGACGTCCGACCAACTTTGTGTGACCGTGTGTATGCAAAACAAACATCTGTCGGAAAAAATCCATGGACTTTGTTGTCGGAATGTCCGATCGATGTCCGGGGCATAAGACTGGGATGCCATTAAAGTTCATGTGCAAGTAAAGGCAGGTGTCCCAATACTTTTGACAATATAGCGTGGCTGTGTTACAGGAAGATGTATGTTTGTAGACTGAGATTACTAGTAATATTTTTATTTCACTGCCGACCATTGTGATAACTAATGCGCCATTTCAACCTCAACAGTGCAAACATACCTTGAGATTAATGTTCCTATGATAAGGGTGAGGTTACCACCACCCAAACCTCCCCCATGTTCTGCTACAAGGTCACAGGTGTGACTTCAGTAATGAGTGTGCCACATACCTTCCAACTTTATGAGATGGGAAAGAGGGACGTGTTTTCCAACACAAAGCATGTAGGCAGTATACGCAACCCACCACACTTTCAACTATGTAGACCATGATGAATCACTAGATGGCTATGCTATCTTCCCACAATGCTTCATGAATGGAGGCAATATTCCTCCCACTGATATAAAACAATGGAATGCTATTCCTCCCACTGATATAAACAATGGAACACCTTTCCTCCCACTGACATAGCAGTGTTGCATTATTCCTTCCACTGACACCAATTATGGGGGATTATCCCTACCACTAATAACAGGGCAATATTTCTACTGCTACTGACCACAGGTGCTATGGAATTTTTTTTTTTTTTTTACTCCCACTGAAAACCAACCTGAGGCATTGTTTACTCCCATTGATACTGGGGCATTTTCTACTCCCACTGACCACAATCCTGAGGCATGGTTTACACCATGGGCATCCGCATGGGGGGGCAAGTGCCCGCCCCCCTCTTGGGCAAGGTATCCACATACGCAGCCCTCAAAATTTCCACTTGCCTGCTCGCATTTGGCGAGTGGAAATTAGCGGAGGGCGAGTGTGGAGCAGGGGCCGACTGAGCTGACAGTTTCCTGGCTGATCACTTCTGGCAGAAGCAGTGCGGCCATCAGAGCGGCCCAGAGGGGGGGGGGGGCTCTTTGCCCCCGGGCCGCTCTGATGTCCTGTACAAAAGGCCGCACTGCTTCTACCAGAAGCAATCAGCCAGGAAACTGTCAGAAGGATCAGGCAGCCAGATGACAGAGCGGGGATCTCCCGCTAAGACGCCTGTCAAAGTCCCACCTCCTGGACTGGCATTGGACCAGTGCGCTGTCTATTAGAGTAGTCGATCTAGGGGGTGGGACTTCGTTTGACAGCGGCGGGTATTTATATACAAGCCTCAGCGGGAGATCCCCGCTCTGTCATCCGTCCGGCAGACCCTCCTGATTCCTCCCTAATGCATTGCACTGATGAGGCTGCACGTATGGGCAATGATAGGCTGCATTTATGGATACTGATATGCTGCACTGATGGCCAATGATATGCTGCATGTATGGGCAAAGATACGCTGCACTGATGGGCAATAATACGCTGTAATGATGGGCTGCATTGAAGGCCAATGATATGCTGCACTGATGGCCAATGATACGCTGCACTGATGGCCAATGATACACTGCACTGATGGGCACTGATGGGCAATGGTATGCTGCACTTTTGGGCAATGATGGGCTGCACTGATGAGCAATGGTATACTGCACTGATGGGTAATGGTGATGCTGCTCTGATGGGCAATAATACGCTGTAATGATGGGCTGCATTGATGGGCAATGATATGCTGTACTGATGGGCAATGATATGTTGCACTGATGGCCAATGATACACTGCAGTGATGGGCTGAATTCATGGGCAATGATATGCTGCACTGATGGGCAATGATATGCTGCACTGATGGGCAATGATGCACTGCACTAATGGGCAATGATAGGCTGCACTGATGGCCACTGAGATGCTGCACTGATGGCCACTGATATGATGCACTGATGGCCACTGATATGCTGCACTGATGGCCACTGATGAGGCGGAACTGATAAGCTGCGCTGATGAGGCTGCACTGATGGCTAATAATATGCTGTACTGATGGGCAATGATAGGCTTCACTGATGGGCAATGATGGGCACTAATAGGCTGCACTGATGGGCAATGATAGGCTTCACTGATGGCCACTGATATGCTGCACTGATGGCCACTGATGAGGCGGAACTGATAAGCTGCGCTGATGAGGCTGCACTGATGGGTACTGATGAGACTGTACTGATGGGCACTGATTAGCTGCACTGATAGTCTGCACTGATGGGCACTGATGAGGCTGCACTGATGGACACTAATAGGCTGCACTGATGGGCACTGATATGCTTTATGTTAATATTATTAAAGTTGTTGTTAATATTTATTTGTGGAACTTAATTCTGCATAAAACATTTAACAGTGTATTTTCATGAGATAAAGGGCGTGTTTAGGGGCGGACTTAGGGGTGGGGCAGGGTAGGGGTTAAAAACAGATTAGAAATAGCTAATCAGACAATGGCAGCTTGGTCCTTCTATCAAGCTTTTGCATCAGGTTTCTCAAACCTTTCCATGCCTGCGCTTTATATGATGACTAAGCCCCTCCCCTTCATGACATTATCGAAAAGGGGCGGGGCATGGGTGGCCTTAAAATGATGCCCCCCTGAAAAAAGTTCTGCGGACACCTATGGTTTACACCCATTGATACTGGGGCATTTTCTACTCTCACTGGCCACAGTGTGCCCCCCCCCCCTTCCCTAAAGTCTGAGGACAGTAAACTGGCCCTTTGCTTCAAAAGTATAGATACCCGTGTGATAGTATATGACTAGCCTAGTTGTAATATTAGTTGTTTTGTTTATTAAGTTAACTTTATTTTTGTTTCTTTATTGTAGGTGAACCAAGGAAGTTTGATCCAAAGTTTAAAGGACCCATCGGAAACAGGTAACCTTTGTATACTTAAATGAGTAGTGTGCTTAAGGGGGACATAGTGTGTTTTTCATAATGTACTACTTATGGTCAGAAATAAAAATATTACTTTTTAATCAGGTCAACATGAAATATTACATATGAAAAGTTTATATTTAGCTTTTGAGATCAATAGGCAGTGCACTCCCAAATAAGCAGCAGCTCTCTGGTGCCGAGAAAACACCTGCGTTGTAATAGATCTGAAAGGCAGGAGGTATCAGCTTACATATGCAGCAGAGAAAGAGCCCACCCCTTCACCCTAAAGGAAAGTGTCTGACCTTTAAATATCTAGGCTTTAAGCAAACAAATGAGTGGGGCTGGGCTTTCTTATTGGAAAGCCCAGCAAGTTTTTAAAAGTACTGTAATATCCCTTTCACACTATGGCGGTTTTCAGGCGCTTTAGCGCTGGAAATAGCCTTTGCTAAGCGCCTGAAAACCGCCTCCCATTCATTCAAGTGTTACTTTTCACACTCGGGCGGTGCGCTTGCGGGACGTTCGGAAAAGTCCTGCAAGCAGCATCTTTGGGGTGGTTTGGGAGCGCTGTATTTAGCTCTCCCAAGACGCTCTGCCCATTGGAATTATGGGCAGCGTTTCCGAAGCGCCGCAACACGGGAGTTTTTAACCCCCTTCTTTGGGGTTAAAAGTGGCTGAAAAGCAGAGAGTGCGCCCTGATCCCACCCAATTGTGTGACGATAGTGAATTAATTTTCGCTATTTTCACACTCACCTTCCTCCCCGCCAATCAGGAGGCAGAAGAAGCAAAATGATACCCCAGCTCCACTGCCAATATGATTATCTATGAACTGTGATCCGGTGCTCTAGCCAGGACTTTCAGGCCCCAAAATGCAGTACTTGAATCAGAAAAGGGCTGGCGACTCGGATGCTCTTGAATAAAAGTCCTTTATTAGGTTACATGGGTACACGGGTACAGGCTACGCTAGCCTGTACCCGTGTACCCATGTAACCCAATAAAGGACTTTTATTCAAGAGCATCCGAGTCGCCAGCCCTTTTCTGATTCAAATCAGGAGGCAGGGTGTCAGACCTGTTTCCTGATTGGCCAAAGTGACAGGCCACCCTATTGGATACCCAATAAAGGTATATAAAGCTCAGCCTCACAGAACAGGGTATACAGATCAGCACAGGACCCCCAGCTCAGACAGCACACCCCCGACCCCTCCACTCGCTTAGGAAGAGGAGCGGAGGAGACAAACGCTGGACTGGAGGAAGGATACCTCCGCCGCCACTCTGGTGCACTTAGAAAGGAGCCTGGCGGTAAGTGCCTGTCAGAGCTAAGAGCAACGCGCGGGGGGGGGTTGGGGATTGCTCCCAGAGCCACGAGCCCTGCAATGGGGTGCTGTTAGAGCCGCAAGCTCCAAGGGGGGGGGTGCCGCTGTCAAAGCCCAGAGACGGGGGGGGGGGGGGGGCAAGTGTGCTGTCAGAGCCACGAGTCCCACGAGTGGGGGGGTCGAGGGTGTGCTGTCTGAGCTGGGGGTCCTGTGCTGATCTGTATACCCTGTTCTGTGAGGCTGAGCTTTATATACCCTGATCTGTGAGGCTGAGCTTTATATACCCTGAACTGTATACCCTGATCTGTGAGGCTGAGCTTTATATACCCTGATCTGTATACCCTGATCTGTGAGTCTGAGCTTTATATACCCTGATCTATCTACTCTTATCTGTGAGGCTAAGCTGTATACCCTGATCTGTATACCCTAAGCTTTATATACCCTGATTGGTATACCCTGATATGTGAGGCTGAGCTTTATATACCCTGATCTGTGAGGCTAAGCTGTATACCCTGAGCTTTATATACCCTGATCTGTATACCATGATCTGTATACCCTGATATGTGCGGCTGAGCTTTATATACCCTGATTTGTAAACCCTGATCTGCATGTACCCTGATCTGTAAGGATGAGGTTTATATACCCTGATCTGTGAGGCTAAGCTGTATACCCTGATCCATATACCCTGATCTGTGAGGATGAGGTTTATAAACCCTGATCTGTATACCCAGAGCTGTGAGGCTAAGCTGTAAACACTGATCTGTATACCCTGAGCTGTATACCCTGATCTGTGAGGCTGAGCTATATACTCTGTCCTGTGATGCTGAGCTGTATACCCTGAGCTATATACCCTGATTTGTGAGGCTGAGCTGTATAGTCTGTCCTGTGATGCTGAGCTGTATACTCCTAACACTATGGGTGGAAGCAAGTGGAATACAGGGGACAGAGTGGTTGGATTCTTTAAGGGATGGGGCCTATGAGAAGTGGGAGGAGTCAAAAAGGAAGGGCGGGGTCTGGTGCCCCCCCATCCTAAAACTTCACCAGTAGCCACTGCCCTCTCCATCAGCATTGTGGTCACATTAGTTGAGTGATGGAGAAAAACTGAGTGAGAAGAGAAACATTGGACTACTAGTCAGTACCGTTTGCAAAAGTTAATTTTGAGTTAATTTTGGAGACATCTGAGATGAGAGTTGAACCCAATTAACAGATAAACATTTTCTATCCGTTAAATCTGCGCTCTGGACAGATCTTGCGTTTGGCAACAGCTTGGGCCTCGGGGACTAACATGTCTCAATCTGACCTCTCTCAATGGCCCATGCGTTCTTATAAACAGCCTCCAAGCTGTCTGGTTCGTTTCCATTGCCAAACTTGTAGGATTGTGCGGGGCCGACAGATGCCACAAATGAAGAGGAGCCGGAAATATTCCAGAAATGCAGCCAGTCAAACATTTTCTCACTGTAACACAAATGCCCCCACATTTTCAGTGAAATTACAATGACATCGTTTCAGTTCTCTCCCTTCCAAGCGTTCGCAGAGATTGTGCCGTTTCCATGTGATTCATAGTGTTCAGTGGCTTAATGAATACAGAGCAGCCTCATCTTCTGTTTTTACAGATCTGCCTGCTCTGCCAATATCCTTTGGAGCTGCGGTATGCAGCCAAATGAGAGGTATTCCGTTTGCATCAGAGGATAAATGATCCAGGTAATGCACTCCAATTGGAGCTGCATATTTACAGAAATGCTAAACGCCTAAAGGAAAACTTAAGCCAAAAAAAAAAAAAAGGAACAAAAGTTTAAAATGGTCAAAATGGCCAGTGTTTACCCATACCTTATTCATTCTAGGGCTCCATTCACACCAATGCGTTTTTTTCATGCTTTTTTCAGAAATGCGGGACATTTTTTTTAACATGGGTTCCTATGCAACACATTCACATCCATGCATTTATGTTCCTCTGTGTTTCTGGAAAGGGTCAGGGACTTTTTTAAATGCAAAACGCTGTTTTTTTTTTTTGCTTTTTTGGTTCAATAGACTTCAATGGAGAAGCTGCAGAAAAGACTGTAGTGCGTTTTTATCGCGGTCTGCTCTTTACGTTTTTAAATCTGCCCAACAATAAATTTTCAAAAAAAAAAAAAGCATAAAAAATGCAAAACGCCAATCACTGCAAAATCTGCGTAAAATTTTTTAGCAAATGGAGCAAAAAACAGTGCAGAAGCGCTCAAAAGCAGCATGCGTAGATGTAGATCAGGCCTTAGTGCCTTTCAAATTATACAGCTGCTTTATCCTGAACTGTGCGCCACCAATTTCTGAACTTCACTTCTGAAGCGTGCCGTAAAGTGTAACTCCACTTTTGTTAGGAAAAAAACAATCACCTATGGGTGATCCATGCCTATTGCAACAAACTTTGTAGCAGATTTCTATTTTGTTTGCCTTGAACAAGGAGCTGTTTGTTTCACCATGCCCTGTGAATACTGATTCTGAATGGCAGGGTCTGATTTATTAAAATCACCCAATGCACTTTCAGTGTCTAATAAGAAAAGCTGCAGGATCGGCATACTTTTAGAAGTATTTCATCCTTGGGGAGTATCTCACCAAAGCTAAAATTCCTACTGCAGGGGGTGACTAAAAGTTGACTCGATCTTAGCCACTTCCCACCTAAAACATGCATATATGTGGCCTCTCGGCGGGTGGGCCTAAGGCCCCTTTCACACTGGGGCGGTAGGGGGCGTCGGCGGTAAAAGAGAGCTATTTTTAGTGCTGTTTTACCGCGGTATTCGGCCGCTAGCTGTGCGGTTTTAACCCCCCACTGGCGGCCGAAAAATGGTTAAAACCACTCGTACAGCGCGGCTATAGCCGCGGTATTGCCGCGGTATAGCCGCGCTGTCCCATTAATTTCAATGGGCAGGAGCGGTTTAGGAGCGGTGAATACACCGCTCCTTCACCGCTCCAAAGATGCGGCTTGCAGGAGATTTTTTCTTCTCCTGCCAGCGCACCGCTTCAGTGTGAAAGCCCTCGGACTTTCACACTGAACAAACAGCGGAGGCTGTTTAGGGGCGGTTTGCAGGCGGTATTTTTAGCGCAATAACGCCTGCAAACCGCCCCAGTGTGAAAGGGGTCTTAATGTCAAGCTGCCGCATATATGTGTCTATAGGTAAATAGTTTCCTGTGCTGAGAGAGCACGCTCTGCACGCTCCCAGCGCAGTAACTAAACTGTCATGGAAAGCTCCCGATGCATACTTGCGATTGGGAGCTTTTGATCATGTGAGCGCTGTGACAGCCAGTCACAGCGCTCACATGATCAGAATGTCAGCCTCCGCCCCCTGGCATTTGGATCCACTTAAAGTGATATTAAAGATTCCTTTTTTTTCTTTTTTTATAAAATAATAAACCTGTCATACTTACCTGCTCTGTGTAATGGTTTTGCACAGCGCAGCCCCGATCCCCTTCTTCTGGGATCCCCCGCTGGCACTCCTGGCTCCTCCTCTTCGGAGAATGCCTGCATAGAAAGCCATCTCTTATTGGGGCACTCCTGTGGGCTCGCTTCCGAGCCGCCATGTCTGCGTCCATTGACACAGATCGGGTGGCTCGACCATGCCCCCACTCCTTGTCACAGCATTTGTATGACAGCAGCAGGAACAATGGCTCTTACTGCTATCAATCTGCCCAGAGAGGAAGAACAGACCTGGGAGAGCTGCTGCTCTCATGCACAACACTGGATCATGAATGGACTCAGGTAAGTATAGGGGAGGGGGGATTCTGTTACAAAGAAGGTTTTTTTACCTTAATGCATAGAAGGCATTAAGGTAAAAAATCTTTAGACTTTAGAACCACTCTTAAGGGTTGGGAGGCAGCAGCGGGAAGGGATTAGTGGAGACATCTGGGAAAATCAATGAGCTAATTGCACGAGCCGCATAATTACATTTTTGGGGGCGTTCAGTATACCAACAACATACAGAAGGCCTCCAGGTTGGCATATTGTATTTCATTTTACAGAAAATTACAGCGGCTGCAGATTACCTGCTACAGTCTGGTCACGTGATCTCCCCTGTGTCAGCCAATGGCAGCAGCTAGTAAAGCTTGGAGCAGTGACATCACCCATAGGCTTTAATGGCCCATCCATTGTCTGCGCTCCCTCATCTCCTTTGCATCTGCTTCTGGCTGACAAGGGGGGAGCTACAGTATATTGAAAAAGTAGTGATACCCCTTGAAATTTTCCACATTTTGTCATGTTACAACCAAAAACTTAAATGTATTTTATTGGAATTTTATGTGATAGACCAACACAAAGTGGCACATAATTGTGAAGTGGAAGAAAAGTCAATACTTTGTAGAACCGCCTTTCACTGCAATTACAACTGCAAGTCTATTTAGGATGTCTCTACCAGCTTTGCACATCTACAAAGTGACATTTTTGCCCATTCTTCTTTGCAAAATAGCTCAAGCTCTGTCAGATTGGACGAAGAGCGTCTGTGAACAGCAATTTTGAAGTCTTGCCACAGATTCTCAATTGGATTTAGGTCTGGACTTTGACTGGGCCAATCTAACACATGAATATGCTTTGATCTAAACCGTTCCATTGTAGCTCTGGCTGTATGTTTAGGGTCGTTGTCTTGCTGGAAGGTGAACCTCCAACCCAGTCTCAAGTCTTTTCCAGACTCTAATGCCCCGTACACACGGTCGGACATTTATCGGACATTCCGACAACAAAATCCTAGGATTTTTTCGGACGGATGTTGGCTCAAACTTGTCTTGCATACACACGGTCACACAAAGTTGTCGGAAAATCCGATCATTCTGAACGCGGTGACGTAAAACACGTACGTCGGGACTATAAATGGGGCAGTAGCCAATAGCTTTCATCTCTTTATTTATTCTGAGCATGCGTGGCACTTTGTGTGTCGGATTTGTGTACACACGATCGGAAATTCCGACAATGGATTTTGTTATCGGAAAATTTTATAGCCTGCTCTCAAACTTTGTGTGTCGGAAAATCCGATGGAAAATGTGTGATGGAGCCTACACACGGTCGGAATTTCCGACAACAAGGTCCTATCACACATTTTCCGTCGGAAAATCCGATTGTGTGTACGGAGCATAATAGGTTTTCTTCTAAGATTGCTCTGTATTTGGCTCCATCCATCTTCCCATCAACTCTGACCAGCTTCCCTGTCCCTGCTGAAGAAAAGCATCCCCACAACATGATGCTGCCACCATCGTGTTTCACGGTGAGGATGGTGTGTTCAGGGTGATGTGCAGTGTTAGTTTTCTGCCACACATAGCGTTTTGCATTTAGGCCAAAAAGTTAAATTTTGGACTCATCTGACCAGAGCACCTTCTTCCACATGTTTGCTGTGTTCTCCACATTGCTTCTCGCAAACTGCAAACAGGACTACTTATGGCTTTCTTTCAAAAATGGATTTCTTCTTGTGACTCTTCCATAAAGGCCAGATTTGTGGAGAGCACGACTAATAGTTGTCCTGTGGACAGATTCTCCCACCTGAGCTGTGGATCTCTGCAGCTCCTCCAGAGTTACCATGGGCCTCTTGGCTGCTTCTCTGATTAATACTCTCCTTGCCCGGCCTGTCAGTTTAGGTGGACGGCCATGTCTTGGTAGGTTTGCAACCATACTCTTTTTTGATGATCCCTGACCTGTCTGGTGTGTTCCTTGACCTTCATGATGCTGTTTGTTCACTAAGATTCTCTAACAAACCTCTGAGGGCTTTACAGAACAGCTGTATTTATACTGAGAATAAATTACACACAGATAGACTCTATTTACTAATTAGGTGCCTTCTAAAGGCAATTGGTTCCACTAGATTTTAGTTAGGGGTATCAGAGTAAAGGGAGCTGAATACAAATGCACGCCACGCTTTTCAGATATTTATTTGTAAAACATTTTGAAAACCATTTATAATTTTCCTTCCACTACACAATTATGTGCCACTTTGTGTTGGTCTATCACATAAAATTCCAATAAAATGCATTTACGTTTTTGGTTGTAACGTGACCAAATGTGGAAAATTTCAATGGGTATGAATACTTTTTCAAGGCACTGTAAATCACATGACCGGCATGGAGTGTGCTAACAATAAGTAAGTATCTACATCTTTCTTAAACATGTTAGTTAGCATAGGTGTTAGGAGAGGGAGGGGACAGTTTTAAGGCTAGTTAGGCGGTAGCCTGGAATTCCTCTTTAAATCTTACGCTCTTTAGTCAGGTTACATAATGTAATGGGTCTTCTTTCCTCTTGCACTTGGTGATCCTTAATGTTGCGAAGAACGGTGCTGTAATGACTTCTGCACCATTTCCTGCAGCAAGCTTCTCGGAGTCCAGCATGGTTTCAATAAATACCCTGAAAGGCAAGTCATAAACATTCTTGGCTCACAGGAAGAGGGTTGACCAGTGGAGAAGACCAGTGCTGGATCTATGGATGGTATGCCTGTAGGACACAGCACGGAAGAGGAGGTGAGTATTGCAGAATGGGCTACTTTTTTGTTTAACTCTTCCATGACAATAATTATATTGTACCAATGTCTTCTTCCTCTGGTAGCGTCTTCTCCCTCCGGTGCAGTCTTCTCCCTCCGGTGCAGTCTTCTCCCTCGGTGCAGTCTTCAACCCGAGCTGTCTTCTTCCCGAGCTGTCATCTTCCTCACTGCCGGTTACCTGCTAAAAACAAAAAAAGGCAGATCTTCTTCTAAGGCTGTCTTCCTCTGTTGTGTTGTCACCCACTGTCTGGCATTTCTTAAATAGGCACAGGGTGTGGCCATCTGGTGACATCACCCGGAGAGCCTGCCCCTTGTGACATCACATGGAAGAAGATGAAGATCAGCCTTTTTTTGTTTTTAGCAGGTAACTGGCGGTGAGGAAAATGACAGCTTGGGGAGAAGACTGCATCGGAGGGAGAAAAAACTACTGGAGGGAGAAGAAACTACCGGAGGAATAAGACATTGGTACCGGAGAAAGAAGACACGTTGGAGCTACGACAGGGGTAATTTTTATCTTTTAATAAAGGACTTGTCAAAAAACGGCTCTTGTTTTTTTAACCACTAAGCCACCGCCCACCGTCATATGACGGCGGGACGAGGCTTCTCTTGTTCTGGGCGGACGTCATATGACGTGATTGCCCTCCCGAGCCCGATGCGCGTGCCCGGCGGCCGCGACGTCTGCCGGGCACCCGCGATTGCCGGGTAACAGAGCAGGACCGTGGATCTGTGCATGTAAACACAGATCCACGTCCTGTCAGAGAGGAGAGGAGACCGATGGCGTGTCCCTTGTACATAGGGACACCGATCAGTCACCTCCCCCAGTCAGTCCCCTCCCCCCACAGCAGGGCCGGTACAAGGGGGGGGCGGAAGGGGCGGATGCCCTGGGCGGGACCATTTACTGGAGGAAGAGGGGCGCAATAGAAGCGCCAGTGAACCGGTGTTGTAAAAATTCCTGCTACCTATCCAGAGTTTACAACGCCGGCCTAGCGAAAATTGATCATTTTTAACATGTGCCGAGTGCGCTCCTGCACCCGGCACAAGCCTGAGACCAGCCCCGCCCCGCCTCTCACTTCCTTATCAGGCAGTTTCTGTCCTGCATTGGAGGATCTACCCGTCAATCGCCGACAGCTGGCGCCTGACGGGTAGATCGAGATGCATGCAGAGCAGCGCTGGAAGCATCTGTGATAAGTTCTCTCTCTCATGTGACGCTGCTCCCTGGCGGCCCCTCCTCTCTTCTCGTCCTTCCCTATTTGCTTGTGACATCATCTGGGATGGACGAGAAGAGAGGAGGGGCCGCCGGGGAGCAGCGTGACATGAGAGAACTTATCACAGATGCTTCCAGCGCTGCTCTGCATGCAGGCTAGTAAACAATGTGCCCTTAATGTGCTATGTGCCCTATGTTGTGCCCTGATGTGCCCCATGATGTGCCCTGATGTGCCCCATGATGTGCCCTGATGTGTCCCATAATGTGCCCTGACGTGCCCCATGATGTGCCCTGATGTGCCCCATGATGTGCCCCATGATGTGCCCTGATGTGTCCCATAATGTGCCCTAACGTGCCCTATAACGTGCCCTGACGTGCCCCATGATGTGCCCTGATGTGCCCCATGATGTGTCCTGATGTGCCCTGACGTGCCCCATGATGTGCCCCATGATGTGCCCTGATGTGCCCCATAATGTGCCATGTGCCCCATCATGTGCCATTATGTGCCCTGATGTGCCATATGCCCCCGTGCCCTGATGTGCTCCGTGCCCTGATGTGCTCCGTGCCCTGATGTGCCCCGTGCCCTGATGTGCCATGTGCCCTGATGTGCGCCGTGCCCTGATGTGCCCTGTGCCCTGATGTGCCATGTGCCCTGATGTCCCCCATGCCCTGATGTGCCATGTACCCTGATGTGCCCCATGCACTGATGTGCTCCATGCCCTGATGTGCTCCGTGCCCTGATGTGCTCCGTGCCTTGATGTGCTTTGTGCCCCGTGCCCTTGATGTGCCATGTGCCCTGATGCGCCCCGTGCCCTGATGTGCCATGTGCCCTGATGTGCTCCTTACCCTGATGTGCTCCGTGCCCTGATGTGCTATGTGCCCTGATGTGCCCTGTACCCTGATGTGTTGTGCCCTGATGTGCTCGGTACCCTGATGTGCTCTGTACCCTGATGTGCTGTGCCCTGGTGTGCCCGTGCCCTGATGTGCCATGTGCCCTGATGTGCCCCGTGCCCTGATGTGCCATGTGCCCTGATGTGCTCCTTACCCTGATGTGCCCCGTGCCCTGATGTGCTCCGTGCCCTGATGTGCTCCATGCCCTGATGTGCTATGTGCCCTGATGTGCCCTGTACCCTGATCTGCTGTGCCCTATACCCTGATGTGTTGTGCCCTGATGTGCTCTGTACCCTGATGTGCCCTGTACCCTGATGTGCTGTGCCCTGTACCCTGATGTGTTGTGCCCTGATGTGCTCTGTACCCTGATGTGCTCTGTACCCTGATGTGCTCTGTACCCTGATGCGCTGTGCCCTGATGTGCCCCGTGCCCTGATGTGCTATGTGCCCCATGCCCTGATGTGCTCCGTGCCCTGATGTGCTCCGTGCCCTGATGTGCTTTGTGCCCTGTGCCCTGATGTGCCATGTGCCCTGATGTGCCCCGTGCCCTGATGTGCCATGTGCCCTGATGTGCTCCTTACCCTGATGTGCCCCGTGCCCTGATGTGCTCCGTGCCCTGATGTGCTCCGTGCCCTGATGTGCTATGTGCCCTGATGTGCCCTGTACCCTGATGTGCTGTGCCCTATACCCTGATGTGTTGTGCCCTGATGTGCTCTGTACCCTGATGTGCCCTGTACCCTGATGTGCTGTGCCATGTACCCTGATCTGTTGTGCCCTGATGTGCTCTGTACCCTGATGTGCTCTGTACCCTGATGTGCTGTGCCCTGATGTGCCCTGTGCCCTGATGTGCTATGTGCCCCATGCCCTGATGTGCTATGTGCCCGGATGTGCCCTAATGTGCTATGTGCCCTGATGTCCTATGTGCCCTGTGCCCTGATGTGCCCCGATGTGCCTTGTGCCCCCATGTGCTGTGCCTTAATGTCATGTGCCCCAATGTACTGTGACCTGATGTGCTGGGCTCTGTACCCTGATGTGCTGTACCCTGATGTGGCCTGGTGTGCTGTACCTGGATGTGCTGGGCTCTGTACCCTGATGTACTGTGACCTGTGCCCTGATGTGCTGTGCCCTGATGTGCCCTGATGTGCCCTGATGTGCTGTGCCCTGATGTGCTGTGCCCTCGTGTATTGTGACCTGTGCCCTGATGTGCCCTGATGTGCTGTGTCTTGTTGGTCCGATTAGAATGGTTTCATTGTACTGAATGGGGCGTGACAAGTTTCCCCAGTGTGAACCGCGCCTAAGTCACTGATCGCTGCCAATACTAGTATTTAACAAATTCCCAGTATAGATCCCATCATCTGTAGGCATTGTAGCTTTCACAGCGGCGGGGGGGCGCAGTTTTCCATCTTTGCCCTGGGCACCAGATGACCTTGTCCCGGCACTGCCCCACAGTTAGAATCACCTCCTTAGGTCATACATTAACCCCTCGATCGCCCCCTAGTGTTAATTTACACAGTAATCAATGCAATTTTATAGCACGGATCGCTGTATAAATGTGAATGGTCCCAAAAATGTGTCAAAAGTGTCCGATATGTCCGCCGCAATATCGCATTTACAATAAAAAAATCGCAGATCGCCGCCATTACTACTAAAAAATAAATAAATAAATAAAAATGCTAAATCTATCCCCTATTTTGTAGACGCCATAACTTTTGCGCGAACCAATCAATATACGCTTATCGCTTATTATGTAGAAGAATACATATCGGCCTAAACTGAGGAAAAAATTTGTTAAAAAAAAAAATGAATATTTATTATAGCAAAAAGTAAAAAATATTGTGTTTTTTCAAAATTGTCCCTCTTCTTTTGTTTATAGCGCAATAAATAAAAACCGCAGAGGTGATCAAATACCACCAAAAGAAAGCTCTATTTGTGGGGAAAAAATGATAAAAATTTCATTAGGGTGCAGTGTAACATGACCGCGCAATTGTCATTCAAAGTGCGACAGCGCTGAAAACTGAAAAAGGGCTTGAGCAGGAAGGGGGTGAAAGTGCCCTGTATTGAGGTGGTTAAACATTTCACTGCTTTTTTGGGTGAATGGGTACGGGTACCCCATACTCATTCACATGGTGGGGGGAGGGTCCAGGGGCCTCCTTCGTTAAAGGGGGCCTCCAGATTCCGATAATCCCCCTGCCCGCAGACCCCCACAACCACCGGCCAGGGTTGTGGGGAAGAGGCACTTGTCCCCATCAACATGGGGGCAAGGTGCTTTGGCTCTGACCCCCACCCCAAAGCACCCATCCGCCATGTTGAGGGCATGCGGCCTGGTATGGTTTAGGAGGAGGGGGGACGCTTGCTCGCCCCCTCCCTTTCCTGACCTGCATGCTTGGATAAGTGTCTGGTAAGGATTTTTGGGAGACCCTAGCCATTTTTTTAAAAAAATGTTGGCATTGGGGTACCTCTGAAACCATGCTAGAACACGAAGGGTCTGGTATGGACCTTGGGAGAACCCCACGCTGTGTTTTGGCAATTTTTCTTTTTTGTCGGCAATTTTTTTTTCATTCAGCTGTCAGCGGGAAACCCCGCTGACAGCTGATGACTCATCAGTTGTTAAGGATGCAGTGGCCGGCTTTCTGGCTCGCTCCTTAGCAACCAGCTATATACAGTGTTTAAACATAAAAATAAAAAACGCAAAACACATCAAAAATCGGAATGCGGAAAAAAGTCCCCGACCCTGTCCAAAAATGCACCGGCCACAAAACACATACATGTGAACGTGTACCATGGGAAACCATGTTAAATGGACTGTAGGGCGTTTCTGCAAACTGCAAAACGCACTAAAAACGTAAGGCGTGACAAAGCACAGGTTCGCTTTAAGAACCCTCGGCAGATGGACCTGGGTAAAAAAGAGCGATTAGCAGGCTTAGCACTGGCACTGCCTGAAAAGCCTTCCATTTGTACCGCGAAGAGCAGAGATGAGTGTGCAGAGTTGGAAGCACTTCCGTCATTTGTGAAATGTCACCGAGTTTTCTGTGAACAAAGCCCGGCTGGGTTTTTACACAAGCTCTGAGGATTTTCAGCAGGAAGTTGCCTACAGCTCCTACAAAGTGCTTGGCGTGCAGGAGAACGCACAGCAAGGCGATGTAATTAAAAGATTAAAAGTGACAAACCAGATGCATTATTGACACTTATGGAGCTACTACCTGGGCCCTGCAGAGAAAAGGAGTCTGCGTGGCTTAATGAGACTATTTTAGTTCTTTGTATATAGGATGTAAAGTCTCTACCGTCTGAGTCCCCTAATGCTTGATCAAATATCACACTAGAAATGAAAAATAAGAAGGTTATAGATTATTCGAAGGATACCCTACTTTCAATTATTCTGGGACCTTTTAGAAAAAGCTTAAGGTATCACAGCAGCATATAATGGAGACATACAAAAATCTTTAAGTCCTTATTATAGTAACCTAAATAACCACATTCATTAGAAAAATATAAAAGTAAAAAGCCATACATTTATAAAGCCCTTTCTATAAAGTCTTATAATCCGCATGAACTTGAATATTGTGTATTGGGGTTGATTTACTAATGGCCAATAGACTGTGCAGTTTGCAAAGTGCAGTTGCTCCGGAAGCTCAGTAAATGAGCAAATGCTCTGCTGACTACTATCATCCAAGCACGTGCAAGCAAAACTGCAGTTTTTTTTTTATTTTCCTTGCGTGTGATTGGGTATTCCTTGCAAAGTGAAGATTTACTTCATCTACTAAGCTCTGGAGCAACTGCACTTTGCAAAGTGCAAAATCTATTTGCCTTTAGTAAATCAACCCCACAGTGTCTTTTATCAAAAGAGTCTTCAAATATCTTTCTCAAAAAAAAACAAAAAAAAAAAAACAGCCATTGAAAAATTTGAAATTCAAATCTCTGGGTGATCAAATTTTTCGATATCCAAAGGATATTTTTTCCTCTTCAATCCCACGCTATAGCCGAAAGAAGGCTACAGGGAGGGCATCCATGGACGAACTGCCCGCTCTGTGATTGGGTGGCGCGCTCTGTGATCGCTAAGTCCTTCGGACTGGGGTGGTTGATGAACTTGCCACCGAACTAGACGTATACTGCACATAGCATAAACTGATCTCCACGCAACTGTTATGTGTTTCCAGGGCTGGACTAAGACAAAATCTTGGCCCTGGACTTCATCCAGACCGACCCACTTTAATTTTGCAAACACGCACAAAAACAGTGTATAAACTATACGCAATTGTGCAAAAAAAAAGTAAAAACATTCCACTATTGGGCATAGGACAGGGCATAGCCACACCAGTGCCCAATAATGCAGCCTGATCAGTGCCCATCAGTGCAGCCACACCAGTGCCCATCAATGCAGTCTGATCAGTGGCCATCAGCGCAGACACACCAGTGCCCATCAGCGCAGCCACACCAGTGCCCTACAATGCAGCCTGATCAGTGCCCATTAGCACAGCCACACCAGTGCCCATTAATGCAGCCACACCAGTGCCCAATAATGCAGCCTGATCAGTGCCCATCAGCGCAGCCACACAAGTGCCCATTAATGCAGCCTGATAAGTGCCCATCAGTGCAGCTACACCAGTGCCCATTAATGCAGCCTGATTAGTGGCCATCAGCGCAGCCACACCAGTGCCCATCAATGCAGCCTGATCAGTGCCCATCAGCGCAGCCACACCAGTGCCCATTAATGCAGCCACAGCAGTGCCCATTAATGCAGCCACACCAGTGCCAATTAATGCAGCCTCACCAGTGCCCATCAGCGCAGCCACACCAGTGCCCATTAATGCAGCCATACTAGTGCCCAACTGTCATCAAGGGAGCAGCCGTCAGATTGGAGGCTGGTGCCCTGACTGACCCTGTGGCTATCTTGGGTCAGGGCAGTGTTTATTTAGGACACTGGCTCCCAGATTTGGAGTGCACTTTGTTTGAGTATTTAGTGTAAGGGACAGGTTTGCTGTGTTTTAAGGAAAGTGTTAGAGCTAGGTAGAGGTTCCAGAGGAGTAGGGACAGCTGAGGGACTACGCCTATCCTCTGCTTGGAGTTACCTCCTGATGGGTGTGGACTGGCCAGGCCACATTCCCACTCCTCGTTGCAGAAGCTTTCGGCATCCTCCAAAGTGAAAGCTACTTGCTGCAGATTCTGTGTGGTGGCTCCAGACGGCCATGTCTACCCGTTGGGCCTGGCTGTACCTTATTGGAACTTCCTTTGAATACACTGTTGCCATCTACCTTGGCCTCCGTGTG
This sequence comes from Lithobates septentrionalis, assembly GCA_037952835.1. Lineage (NCBI taxonomy): Eukaryota > Metazoa > Chordata > Amphibia > Anura > Ranidae > Lithobates > Lithobates septentrionalis. Next base: position 1,611,894 of record JBBDGP010000040.1, read on the forward strand.
ATCTCTGTTCGCAGACGAACCACACTGCACCCTGCTCACAAACTCTTGGCCTTCAACAATGCCTGAACACTGTGTTGGAATTTTCCTCCCTAAAAAACACTTTGAGACCTTCAAACTCTGGAGCCCAATCAGGGAATACCAAAACCTGCAGAAAGCTGTAATAACAGTTTTTCTCACTCAAGACTGATATTCTGGAGTTCTGCACTCTGCATATGTGCAAACCCCGTGTCCTTCCTCTATCCATTTTCACAGTGGCAGGACCTTGCACTACCACAAAACTTACAGTAAAAAAAAAAAAAATAGGTATGTATTCATTCACAACATAATGCGTGTTATAACTAGAAATGTTTTCCTCAGTTTAGGCTGATATGTATTCTTCTACATGGTAAAAAAAATAAAAAAATCGCAATAAGCGTATATTGATTGGTTTGTGCAAAAGTTATAGCGTCTACAAAATAGCGGATAGGTTTATGGCATTTTTATCTTTTATTTTTTTTAACTAGTAATGGCGGTGATCAGCGATTTTTATCGTGACTGCGACATTATGGCGGACAGAACAGACACTTTTGACACTTTTTTGGGACCAGTGACATTTATACAGCGATCAGAGCTAAAAATAGCCACTGATTACTATATAAATGTCACTGGCAGGGAAGGGGTTTACACTAGGGGGCGATCAAGGGCTTAACTATGTTCCCTAGGTGTGTTCTAACTGTGGGGGGGTGGGACTGACTAGGGGAGGAGACCGATCAGTGTTCCTACTTAGTAAGCTCTGCAAGCTGAGATTCCTACTTAGTAGGAACACACAATCGGTCTCCTCTGTGAGGGGGTGGGACTGACTAGGGGAGGAGACCGATCGGTGTTCCCACTTAGTAAGCTCTGCAAGCTTAGATTCCTACTTAGTAGGAACACACGATTGGTCTCCTCTCCCCTGAGAGAAGCAGGATTTGTGTGTTTACACACACAAATCCCGGTTCACTCTCTGTCACTAGTGATCGCGGGTGCCTGGCGGTCATTCTGCCCGCTAAAGGGTCTTAAAGGGCCGAAGTACAGCTACGACGGCTCACGCAGGGAAACCATCCTGCCGCAGTATAACTGTGGCGGCCGGTCCAGAAGCGGTTAATGGGACTGCTGGTGATGCGGCAGTGACACAACAAGGTGAGGGACGTGGCGGCAGCAGGTGAGTGGATGCCCGCTAACAGGCGCTGCCATGATGGATCTGAAATGACACTCTCTTTAAATGTAAGGACTCATTCTTGCTGGTAGTTTGAATCTTTCAACAAAATTAAGGTTTTCTATTTAGAATAATAAGCTGTCAGGTTAGTAAAACAGCGATATCAGAACCGATTCAATCATACAGTTTGTAGTGTACATACTTTTGCAACACAATGGGATAAAGGAATATTCCTGAACTTTATTTTATCTCATGGTCACTGTCAATTTGTGTGAATGCATCAATGCAGTGCATGTTATCTCAGGTTGCAGAGCTTGAATAAGTTTACCAAAAATGTAAATATTGAAGAATATACAGCCTCATTATACATAACTAAGCTCCATTTCATACTGAATAAACTAAATTATTAATGTATCTTAAATAGAAAACTATCTTTCAGGCTGGGTTCACAATTCGCATAGCAGGAGAATGTGACCGACCCTCTATGGAGCCGGTTCACATATCTCCGGGGCGGCTGCGGAGCCACTGCACAGAAACGCTGTGCGTCTTTAGCTTCGTTTCAGGGCCGAATTCAAGCAAAGAGTCAACCCTGATTTGTCCCTGAACCGGAGGATGGGGAAGCGCAATCCGTGGCCGGTTTATGTGTGAACCGAGCCTTAGATAGATTTTTACTTCAAAAGCATTCTATTAAAATAAATTTGATAAAAATTTTAAAAAATCAGATTTAAATCCAAAAAATCAGATTTAAATAAAAATAAAATCATTGATTTATATGCACCCTGATTCCTGCCATTGATACCAACATTGGAGCACTATTTCCACTGACACCAACGATGGGGCATAATTCCTTCCACTGGCAACAAAAAAATGGGACACGGGGGCGTGGCCAAGAGATGGCAGAGTGAGGACGCACACCTCGGAGCTCTGTGCGGGGAAGCCCTGAGATAGACCAGCAAACCGGGACACCGAGAGCCAGACTTCATGCCAGGGGACCGCAGACACCCGCTGGACTTGGGGGGTCAAAAAGGAGCCGAAATAACCCACTACTTCCTTCGGCAACACGCAGCTTCGTTCCCAGCCGCGCCGGCCAAGATGGCGCCGCCGCGTTTGTGCCTCCGACGAACGCCGCCGTCTCCTCCAAGAAGGGCACTCAGCCGGGACACACAACAGGGGGAGATCGAGCCACCTCGGATGACAGGTCAGCCTCTCCCATACTGTCCCCTGTGATCCCCTTTACTGACATCTCACTCAGCTGCAGTCACACAAGGGAGCCAGGTGACGCCGTGGAGGGCTCTCTTAAAGACATTGTGTCTGGCCTACCTACAAGGCAGGATTTGCAGGAAATGGCGGCAACCATAGTAAATGCCCTGTCAAGGGAACTACACGATTTGCGCCAACAGGTAGACACAGTGGAAGAGAGGGTCACTGTGCTGGAGACCTCTGTGTCTACCTCTGATGCTCGCATTGCTGCCATAGAACAGGAGCAGCGTGGCTTTCGCCGCCATCTTGTTGACATTCAACTGAAGCTGGACGATGGCGAGAACAGGAGCAGACGCAATAACTTGCGCCTCCGTGGCATCCCTGAAGCCACCATGGGCACAGACCTGCGCGCAACTGTGGCGGCCATCCTGAACCAGGTGCTAGGAAAACCACCTGCTGCAGAGCTAGAGCTGGACAGGGTCCACCGTATCCCAGGACCCAGGACACCCCCTGCTGATCCCCAGGATCCTAATGCCACAGACCTTCCACGAGATGTCCTTTGCAGAGTGCACTTTTTTACCATTAAAGAGGAGATCATGCGCATGGCATGGGAACGTGGCCCAATTGACTTTGATGGAGCAATGATCAGAATCTACCCGGACGTATCCAGGCAGACAAGAGCAATGCGAGGCCTTCTGAGACCTCTACTGGAGGTAATCCGGTCGGCAGAGGCGACGTATCGCTGGGGTCACCCCTTCCACCTTATCGTGCGGAAACAAGGAACAGAATTCTACCTACGCTCACCGGACCAACTCCCAGACTTGTTCAGCTTCCTAGCCAAGCCGGCTATAAGTATCCCCAACTGGTTTGACTACCTACTATCTTCAGAGGCCTTGGGCCCACCCTTACCCAGGCCGCAACGAGTCCGTAGACCGCGCTCACGCGCCACTAGCCGAGAGACTGTCAGACCTCACCCGAGGTCCTCCGAAGCTTAATCACCCATCTCATCCCAAGGACTGGTAAGACAGAGTGAACGTTCACACTACATCACCTCCCCGGGCACACCAAGAACTCTAGTCCCACACCTACAGGAGGCCGGGGAAGCCGTCTCGTTAGACAACACCCCAGGCCTGAGTTGACTGCCATTCATATCACACGCTCAGGACTTGTGCCCCCAAGATGTGCCTTTGAACCCCTGTGGGAAACAACAGATTGTCAACTGACTCTTGCTAGCCTGTTCGGGGGGGTGGTGAGTTACCTCAGTCTACCTGTAATCCGGGCCTGATTGCCTGCACACCGCTTCTCCCATACGGTTCCACTGCTGATGGCCGGCTGGGGGGGTGGATGGGGTGGGGGGAGACGGCAATCGGGCTGTTAATCCTGACACATTGAGATATTGATTTTTTAGTCAGGGGGTCCCACGACCCTAGATGATAGCCCTGGAGGCACGGGCTGTCTCCCGGCGTCTCCCCCCCCCCCCTCCTCCCCATTAACTTTTTGGTCATGGGTTCATTGGAAGTCCAGTTAGCCACCCGGGGTTCCCCTAGGACCCCCCCTCCCCTTAACTCCCTCTGGGAGGATAGACAGGCAACTGTGCGGTGGGGGGGGGGTAGCTTTATGGCTTCATGGCCTAGCAATGTACAATAACCCTGGGGATATGACAATTACAGGCAACGTGCTCTACCTGTTATGCTCTGTTATGACTCATACAACGGTTTATTTTGTTTTGTTTTATTATGTTCTCATCTTACTGTTTTACAGTTATAATATTGGGTTTGCTTTTTGCCCCTCAGGGCTCACTTCGGTACTCCTTGATATAAAGGTTCAGGACTCCTGTTGCTGCGCTGTGGGCTGTGCCGCGGGGCGCCGCTGCGGACCATGCCGGCGGTCTCATGTGATTGCACGGGTGGCGTGGTCCGCTGTGGCGTCTGCGGCCCTCCTGGAGACGCGGTTACTAAGTGGTCATGGCGGAGGGTACCGGGCTGCACCGCGATAGGTGCCCTCCAGCAAAAGTTATGTATAACCTTGTTTAACGATGTTAGTTCTCATATTAGCAATAACATGACTCTCAGTGGCACCATCCCCTCACATCTCCGCATTATATGTTTACTCAAACTTCTGCCTAAATTCTACTCATTCTTGAGTTGATCTCGACGCACCTTCCACCCCCACATTAGGGCGGTCCCCTGACTGGACACCTTGAGTGTACAACAGGGGCCCATAGTTAGTCTACGACAGGAATCGTTTACTCCTCTCTCCCCTCCCCCTCCCCCCCCCCCTTTTCTTCTTTTTCTTTTTTCACCTCTCTGCTCTCTTCTAGCTGCTCTGCTTTTCTCTCTCCCTGGCCTCTGCCTGAGGGGGGCTCTCATTGTGTGAGTCTCCCATACTTATATTGCCATCCTCTCCTTGCCAGAAGACACGATGGGTCACCTTAAGATCACCTCTCTAAACGTGCGGGGCCTCAATATACCGGAAAAACGCACACAGCTATTGGCTGACCTGCGTAGGGGCAAAACACATGTAGCCTTTCTGCAGGAGACGCACTTCCGTGCAGGTTCTATACCTAGGCTGACTAATGGGGCCTTCCCTGTAGCATACCATAGCGCCTCTCCGATTTCCAAGTCAAAAGGGGTCAGCATCATCCTGGCTAGGTCGGTTCCTTGGGTATTTGAAGCACAGAGGACAGACGAGCAGGGCCGTTTTCTTCTTCTAAAGGGAAGGGTGTCTGATGTGCAGGTCACATTCGCAAATGTTTATTTCCCCAATGTGAATCACCCTCAGTTTCTAAGCAGGCTACTCTCTGAGCTTTTGGAATTCTCAGAGGGGATGCTGATCTTTGGCGGAGACCTTAATTTTGCCATGGACCCGACACTAGACGTCTCACGAGGAGCCTCTCACATGTCTTATTCTCGCCTGAGGCGCCTCAAGACGGACCTTCACACCTTGCACCTAGTCGACCCGTGGAGGTTGCTCCACAACCAAGACAGAGACTACACATTTTTTTCCCAGGTGCACCACACCTACTCACGGCTAGATTATTTGTTGCTGTCACATAAGGATCTTGACAAGGTGGTCTCAACGTCCATAGATGTCATATCCTTCTCTGACCATGCACCGGTCCATCTGACTCTCCAATTGGGACCAATGAATAGGTCTCCCCCATCCTGGCGACTGAATGAAGCACTGCTTCAATCAGAGGAAACCCGCGCGGAGATATTGAACGCTTTACGGGAATACTTTGCGGTCAATGAGGGATCAGTCCCCAACCCCCTTGTGGTCTGGGAAGCTCACAAGACGGTTGTGAGAGGTGCACTGATCAAGATAGGAACCCGCCTCAGGCGAGATAGACTAAAACGTACAGAGGAACTCCTAGCATCAATCCGCAAATTAGAGAGAATACATAAAGCTAGTCTTGCCCGCGCAACCCTCCGGGACCTACAGAAGGCCCGTGAGGAACTCTGCTCTCTGTTATTCCATAAGACCAAACAAAAACTGGCGTGGGCGCGACGTACCATGTTTGAGTTCTCGAACAAACCTGGATCGCTTCTGGCCAGAGCCCTGCAGGGCCCTCGCATGAAAACATACATCCCACACATTCAGTCATCCTCGGGGCGGAAGCTTAATACTTCCTCAGATATAGCGGAGGAGTTCCGCTCCTTCTATACAGGCCTCTATAACTTAGAAAGAACGGAACCTGGAGACCTCTCTCTGGAGAGCAGACAGTCCCCCCAAACATATGTAGCTGCCTCAGGCATGCCATCACTACCAGATGAAGTGAGGGAAGAACTGGAAGAGCCCCTGACGGTTGAAGAACTGGGCGTGGCTCTGGCCTCCTCGAAACCGAAAAAGGCCCCTGGCCCTGATGGTTTAACCCCAGTTTATTACAAAACTTTCTTTGATATTCTGTCAAAACCCTTGATTTCTGCCCTTAACGCCCTCACGGAAGGGAATGCTTTCCCAATAGACACCCTTAGGGCATATATCTCTCTCATCCCGAAAGAGGGTAAAGACCCATCACTCTGTGGGAGCTACCGTCCAATCGCACTTCTTAATTCGGACCTTAAACTTTTTGCCAAGATTCTAGCTAATAGGCTGCTTCCCCACATACCAAACTTGATCCATAGAGACCAGGCAGGCTTTGTGCCACTACGTGAACCTAGAGACAACACGATTCGGGTCATTAATTTGATACATGCGGCAAAGACCTCCAAAAAGGCCCTTCTCCTGCTGTCAACCGACGCGGAGAAGGCCTTCGACCGCGTTAACTGGTCCTTTATCCGGGCAACTCTAGAACACATAGGTCTTCGCTCATCCATGTTACAATGGATTCTCTCCTTGTATACCCACCCCACTGCGTCGGTTAGGGTCAACGAGACAAGATCGAATTTCTTTGATATCCGCAATGGTACCCGACAGGGCTGCCCCCTCTCCCCTCTGATCTTTATCCTGTCCCTGGAACCCCTACTATGCACAATAAGGGCGAACTCTGACATTAAAGGATACCCGAAACCCTCAGGTTCCCATAAGGTGGCCGCCTTTGCGGATGACCTTATTTTCTTTCTAACGGAACCACTTTTCTCTCTCCACAACCTGCTACAATCCCTCCAAGAATACGGTACCCTCTCCTCATTTCAGATTAACTTAACCAAATCTTCCATCCTCAACATAACGGTAGACACAGGAACTGCCCAACGTATACGCTCGACCTTTCCACTAAAATGGGCAACCAAGCTTATACGTTACTTGGGGGTTGATATTACGTCTGACCCAGCGGAACTATACTCAGCCAATTTTGACCCATTACTGATACGCCTTAAAACTGACCTACTACACTGGCATTCCCTTACGCTGACGTGGTTCGGCAGATGTAGTGCCTTGAAGATGACTCTGTTGCCAAGGGTGTTATACCTGCTTCAGGCACTCCCCATCCGACTGCCTCTGGCGTTTTTCAAGCGAATTGACTCCATGTTCCGGGCGTTTGTCTGGTCCCACCGCAAACCACGAATGCGACTCCAACTTCTCCACTTGGCGAAAAGCAGGGGTGGGGTGGGCTTGCCGGACATTAAGGCCTACTACAGAGCAGTCCATCTAACTAGGTTGGTGGACTGGCATTGCCATGCGGAGGCGAAACACTGGGTTGCAATGGAAGAGGAGGACTCCGGGGGTTTAGCCAAGAGTTGGCCTTGGATTACAACATCACTACCCAAAGATATCATTGAACACCCCACTCTTGGCTGTACTTTAACGGTGACCAGAGATGCATTTCGACGCTCATCTGTATCCCCACAGCCGTCCCCTATGGTGCCGATTCTGGGTAATCCGGAGTTCTTACCTGGTTTGCAGAGCCCGCAATTCAAGCGACTCGCAATGAACACCAGGCTATGCTTATATGATTTCATGGACCCCAATGGCCAACTTTCCCTAAATGCCGGGACATTAGTAACAGACCCCCCCCTAGACTTCTGGAGCAGCTTACAGCTGCGGAATTTTCTGCGCAGTTATCTGCGGAAACCGGGTATTACCCGCAAACTAACTGAACTTGAGCTCATTTGTCATCGTGGAGAACCGATACGTCATTGCCTTTCACTGATATACTCATCCCTAACACAACCAGAGGAGGGATACGTACCCCAGTTTCTCACTAAATGGGAGGAGGAACTGGGAATCCAATTTACCGAGGTACAGAGACAAAAAATTCTCTACTTTGCCCAGAAATCCTCCATTGCGACTAGGGTGCAAGAAACCTGTTACAAAATCACGACACGCTGGTACAGGGTTCCTGCCATTCTACATCGCTTCTTCCCTCAGGTGCCCAGCCTTTGCTGGCGCTGTGGTTCTGAGGAGGGGACGATGTTGCACATCTTTTGGTCATGTTCCAAACTTGCCCCTTTCTGGATTGAGGTGGCCCGCACAATCGGACACCTTACAGGTGTCTCCCTGGAGGGGAACCCGGCAGCCTGTTTGCTCCATCTGTCAGAACGACCCATCAAAAAATATAAGACCTCTCTCACCATCCAACTCCTGAATGCCGCAAAGGCATGTATTCCCTTGTGCTGGAAATCGGAGAGACCACCGGCGAAATCCCTGTGGTTTACGAAAGTGAATGAACTAAGGGACATGGAAGACCTTACGGCCACCCTACACAATAGGGAGGAGATCTTCAGGGAAACATGGAGACCCTGGCAATACTTTATATATACGGAAACATATCTTCAGGAAATGGCGCAATCCAATTAACTGAGTGACCCGGTTATACACCTCAGGCAGGGGTCAATACACCTCATATCTCATATTTCATATTCTCTCACTTTCTGCACTCTTTCTCTCTCATATCTTAACCTCTCGTTCCCGATCCCCTTGCTTTTCCCTCTCCCCTCCTTGCCCCCCCCCCCCCCCATTATCCCGTTCTACCTCTTAATTTCCCCCGGGGGTATTAATCTTTTTATAACGCATTCTCAGACATGGGTTTCCTTATGGCCAGATACAAAGAAAATCCTGAAACCATTTACTTTTTCATGTGATTCCATGTCTGGGCTCCATAGCCATTCAGCTCCCTACCCTACTACTTTCATTATTTTTCATGAGAAAATATTATTTATCACTGAGTGATGCAATCTAACACTTAAGGGAGCCAGTACCGAATCAAGCAACATAGATGATAGAGCACCTCCCATGTCCCGTACTTTGACAGTAGTGTTTGGCCGGGGTATAATCCCCACGAAATTTGACGGTGGTGCAAATGTCAGTTATCATGTATATTGACCTTATTGTTTCTCCTATCCTTGACTACTAACTCACTCTTGTATTTTGTATGCTTGGTTCTGACACTGTTATATAAATTAATATGTAACTGGTTGTACCCACTCAGTGTGAAAATAAAAGAATTAAAAAAAAAAAAAAATGGGACACTATTCTTCCCACTGAGTTAGACTATGACACACCGCCTTTTCATTTTCTTAATTATTGGAAGGTGATCAAACTGGTCCTCCAGCCTGTGATTAACAGTGTATATGTATGTGGGTGGTGTGTTGTTTATGCTTAAAGGCAAATTTCTGTGAATAATTGATGAATTTCTGTGCAATCGTTCTGATTCCAATTTCATAATAAATATTTCTTTTTTAACCGCTTGCCGACCAGCCGCCGCAGTTATACTGTGGCAGAATGGCATGGGCAGGCGAATCGCCGTCATGTTACGCCGCTCCTCTAGGCGGCTGCTAGGGGCGGGCGCTCACCCCCGGAGCCGATGCGAGTGCCCCGCAGTCTCGATGACCGTCGGGCTCCTGCGATCGCTCGTAACACGGCGAGAAACTGTAATAGCACTGGTGGGCACTGTGGGCACTTGGATGTGGCAATGTCAGGTGGCACTGGCAGGGGGTACTGGTGGCACAATTGAGGCATTATTGCCTCCTCCTCTTCGGGACCGATGTCCCTTGCTGGTGAGCCGGTGATCGGCTTTTTTTTCTCCTCGCACTGTCAGCGCGAGGAGAAAAGAAAACGATCACAGAGCTTTTGTTTTGATCATGTGATCAGCTGTAATTGGCTGACAGCTGATCACATGGTAAGGGGCCGGGACCCTCTCAGTGACTCGGTGATCACAGCGCGCTCCACGCGCGCCCTGCAGGGCACGCGCGGGGTGCATGCACAGGAGAGGCCGTCATATGATGGCCTCCCAGGAATTCAGGTCCGCGCTGTAGCCGTCATTCGGCTATAGCGCGGATATCAAGCGGTTAATTCTTCCCACTGACACCAACTATTTCTCCCACTGCATTGTTTACTCCCACTGAGCACAATCTGACCTCCCTAAAGTCTGAAGGACTTAAACTGGCCCTTTCTTTAGAAAGTTTGGAGACCCCTGTTCTAGGGCCTGTGCTAAAAAAAAATATATAGCATATAAAAAAATATATAGTATATAATTTTTGAGGGTTCCAAGTAATTTTCTAGCAAAAAAAAAAAAAGAAGATTTTTACTTGTGTAGTGCCCTGCTCCTGTTGATCAGGCGCTTGTATGTAAATTTAGGGGGTTATCTGTTCTGTATATAGTTCAGATTTAGGCCCCTTTCACACTTATACGACTTGTCCCACGATTTTGTACTGCAAAATCGTATGACAAGTCATTCTCCATGGTTTTCAATGACTACCATTCATATTGGCACGACTTTAAGTCGTGCCGACTTGAAAGTAGTCCCTGCACTACTTTGGTCCAACTTCTATGCGAGTTGTACTCCATAGACCTCAATGTTAAACCCTGAAGTAGCATGCAAGTCGTGCCTGAAAAATATATAGACACGACTTCAGCACGACTTTGTAAGCACAAGCCTGGCTCCCTGATCGGGAAAGGAAAACTTTTTTTTCCTTTCCCGATGAGCGACAGGCAGTGCTGACAGCTGTCTGGTATGAATCCAGAGGGGGAACTCCACGCCAAGTTTTAAATGAAAAAAACGGCGTGGGTTCCCCCAGGGGCATACCAGGCCCTTAGGTCTGGTATGGATCTAAGGGGAACCCCCTACGCCGAAAAATCGGCGTGGGGTCCCCCCCAAAATCCATACCAGACCCTTATCCGAGCATGCAGCCCGGCCGGTCAGGAATGGGGTTGGGGACGAGCGAGCACCCCCCCCCCCTCCTGGACCGTACCAGGCCGCATGCCTTCAACATGGGGGGGTGGGTGCTTTAGGGCATGGGGGGCACCCTGCCGGCCCCCCCACCCCAAAGCACCTTGTCCCCATGTTGATGAGGACAAGGGCCTCTTCCCGACAACCCTGGCCGTTGGTTGTCGGGGTCTACGGGCGGGGGGCTTATCGGAGTCCGGGAGCCCCCTTTAATAAGGGAGCCCCCAGATCCCGGCCCCCCACCCTATGTGAATGAGTATGGGGTACATGGTACCCCTACCCATTCACCTAGGGAAAAAAGCGTCAATAAAAAACAGGTACACAGGTTTTTAAAATAATTTATTAGGCAGCTCCGGGATCTTCTTCTGACTTCGGGGGTCCTCTTCCGACTTCGGGGGTCTCTCCGCCGTCTCCTCCCGGTGTCCGCATCTTCTGCCGGCTCCTCCGCTATCTTCTGCAGCTCAATTGCTAGCGGTGGTCCGGACTTCTGCCTTCTTCTTTTCTTCCAGAGATGTTGACACGACGCTCTCTCCAGCTGGAATGGTCTCTGAACGCTCCGCAACAGACTTTTATAGGCGGTGACCCCGCCCCCCTATGAGGTCACTGTCCCGGGGCATGCTGGGACTGTGCCGTCATAAGGGGGCGTGGTCATCACCCGGTGACCACGCCTCCTAAAACGTCACAGTCCCAGCATGCCATGGGACTGTGACGGCATAAGGGGGCGGGGTCACCGCCTATATAAGTCCGTTGCGGAGCGCACAGAGACCATTCTGGCTGGAGAGAGCGTCGTGTCAACATCTCTGGAAGAGAAGAGGGAAGAAGACGATCCAGAAGTCCGGACCACCGCTGGCAAAAGAGCGCCAGAAGATAGCGGTGGAGCCGGCAGAAGATGCGGACACCGGGTGAAGACGCCGGAGAGACCCCCGAAGTCGGAAGAGGACCCCCGAAGTCGGAAGAAGATTCCGGAGCTGCCTAATAAATGATTTTAAAAACCTGTGTACTGTGTTTTTTATTGACGCTTTTTTCCCTAGGTGAATGGGTAGGGGTACCATGTACCCCATATTTATTCACATAGGGTGGGGGGCCGGGATCTGGGGGCCCCCTTATTAAAGGGGGCTCCCAGATTCCGATAAGCCCCCTGCCCGCAGACCCCGACAACCAACGGCCAGGGTTGTCGGGAAGAGGCCCTTGTCCTCATCAACATGGGGACAAGGTGCTTTGGGGTGGGGGGGCCGGCAGGGTGCCCCCCATGCCCTAAAGCACCCACCCCCCCATGTTGAGGGCATGCGGCCTGGCACGGTCCAGGAGGGGGGGCCGCTAGCTCGTCCCCACCCCCATTCCTTGCCGGCCGGGCTGCGTGTCCTCGGATAAGGGTCTGGTATGGATTTTGGGGGGACCCCCACGCCGATTTTTCGGCGTAGGGGGTTCCCCTTACAATCCATACCAGACCTAAGGGCCTGGCATGCCCCTGGGGGGGAACCCACGCCAGTTTTTTTATTTAAAACTTGGCGTGGAGTTCCCCCTTATGATTCATACCAACTACTGTATGTTTTCATTTGTTAATGCCAAAAACGTGGCAAAGTAGTACTGCTCCCAAATCGTGGTAAAATCGCGGCAAATCACGTTAAAATCGCGGCAAAATCGCGGCCGCGAAATCGCGGTAAAATCGTGCGACTTTGAAGTCGTATAAGTGTGAAAGGAGCCTTAATCTGTGGCTAAATTAGCTTCTGTTCCAGCATTGGCTGTGTTGCGTGTAGTTCCACACTGTTGTCTGTAGGTGTCGTTGTCACCACAGGCCAGTGTTGGAAAAGCAACAGGCTGAAGTGTATTGAGTGCTCTTCTTTCTCAGAAGTAACCCAGTGGGGGTGGTCCACCGCTGTACATTCTGGGAGAGGGTACTTAAGGGGCAGACGCCATTTTTGGTTCTCTTTTACCTCCTGGCCCTCCTGGCCTAAGGCATGTGGTGACTTTTCTCCTGCCTCGGGGCCACGCTGGCCCGAGGCCATGTAACTACAAGTAGGCCCAGAAGTCTGTCTGGGGCCTACTACCACAGAGGTGGTCCTTAGGCTGTCTTGCCTGCTAGGAAGAAGCCAAGCCAAGCTGAGGAGATCCAGGGGAGGACCCTTGCTGGAGAGAGCCAGGATGAAGGCTGGTCTCTCGGGAGTTTAATCTGTGGCTAAATTAGCTTCTGTTCCAGCATTGGCTGTGTTGCGTGTAATTCCACACTGTTGTCTGTAGGTGTCGTTGTCACCACAGGCCAGTGTTCGAAAAGCAACAGGCTGAAGTGTATTGAGTGCTCTTCTTTCTCAGAAGTAACCCAGTGGGGGTGGTCCACCGCTGTACATTCTGGGAGAGGGTACTTAAGGGGCAGACGCCATTTTTGGCTCTCTTTTACCTCCTGGCCCTCCTGGCCTAAGGCATGTGGTGACTTTTCTCCTGCCTCGGGGCCACGCTGGCCCGAGGCCATGTAACTACAAGTAGGCCCAGAAGTCTGTCTGGGGCCTACTACCACAGAGGTGGTCCTTAGGCTGTCTTGCCTGTTAGGAAGAAGCCAAGCCAAGCTGAGGAGATCCAGGGGAGGACCCTTGCTGGAGAGAGCCAGGATGAAGGCTGGTCTCTCGGGAGGGCCTGGTAACTTACTTGGAGGACTTACCTATACCTAACTAATCTACCGAACAGTACTGCCGGGTCGGCTTAAAGGTTCTGGTACTGTGTTTGCTGTTCATCTAATACTAAATCCTGTGGCAGAGGATCGTTCAACTACTGATAAATCCTGTGGCAGAGGATCGTGCAACCATTTTGTTCTTCTCAAGTCTGTGGCAGAGACTTTTCATCCGTGCGCCATTCCGGCTGCTAGGTCAGTGAGAGAGACCTATCCGGGTGGGCAAAGATCTGGTGACTGAAGGTGTGTTCATCTTCAGGATCTCAAATTCCTCAGTGATCTGCATAAGGTATCTGAACCCTCCCGCAACTCCCTTTCTACCTCTTTACTGCTACTTCTTCAAAAGTTTTGCAATAAAGCATCGGAAATATAACGAAGTGACTGGTGCATACATTGGTGGGCGTAAGGCCTAAAATAGACTCTAAGTCCCGTGTCTGGTGGAAATACAGGTAAGGGGGTGACGGCAAAGACCCAAATTAAATCAGCCGCTCCTTCGGGGGTAAGCGCTACACTTGTAAACAAAAAGTGTCAGAATAAGGCCTGGACCCCAAGTGGTTGTGTTAAACGTGCATCAGACTCGACTAACAACGCGCATTTGTTAAGCGGCAGTATTTTGAGCAAGTGTGACTAAGACCTTACTGTTAGAGAAATTTTTTCTTTCCTCCTTTTTTTTTTTTTACCGCAGTTCCACTTCAATGCATTGTTTTTTTTTTTTTTCATTGAAGCCAATCCAAGGAAGCAGAGCCGCGTAACTGAAATGTCACAAATTATTTTAGAATGGGTGACGGTGCTTTCACCTTGTGATAAAAATCTAATCTCTTTTTCTTTTTCCACTGTTGCGGCTGATATCAGCACCATGGCAGGTTCCAGACAGAATGAAATCTCCTCTCCGGGGCTCCCACTCCTCCTCTCCTTCCCTTTGCTGGTGCCGTTGCAAAGCAGCATTTCAATATTTAATACAGCAGGTTTTTCTGACACTCTCAGTTTCTTGCCTGAGGGTAATTAAGAGGGAGCTGGGAGTAAAAGTAGAGGAGTGTGAGCAAACGTTTGAGCGCGGAGACGTGTTGTCAGGGAGCTGGACAGTGCGAGGAATTCTGGTTTTATTAAAATCCCTGCTGTGAAATAGCCTTGAATGTCACAGCGCTACAAAACTGTTCTGGAAACTTCTGCTGCTTGTCAGGACTTCAAGCTGGAAATGATTTAGGAACGAAATTCGCAGAATTCTCTTGTGATTGACACATTCTATGCTGGTCTGCCAACCAAGTGCAAGTTCACAGCAGAACTCCAGCCAAAAATAACAAGACAAAAATGAAGAGCCCATTAAATGATTAAAAAAAAATGATTTTGCTGCAATATTCACATTCAATCCAGAGATTTCACCTGCTTTAATAGGTTTGAACCACATCTATTACACAGTGGCGGCCGCTCCATACGGGGCGCAGGAGTGCTGCCCCCTAATCCATGCGCCCATCCCCTAATCTACATGCAGGGCACCGGACACATGGATTTCAATGTTTTTTTTTTTTTTTTCAAGTGCATGATTAGATCCTGAGGCTCTAATTGGCTTCAAAAAAGGGTGGGCTAAGGGCGCAGAACACTGCGACCCAAGCCCACCCACTTATGTGGCATTAGCAAATTAATATTCGCTAATGTCTTCCTGCTTCTCCTCCTGGCCAATCGGGAAGCTGAGGCGAGGTGGAGGCTGAGCCAAGTCGGATCCAAGGCAGGAGCGCCGGATACCGCTGCGACCAATACACGCTCCTGCTGGGCTTCTGACTGTGAGGACCCGCTCCAACAGGCTTTGCTTCTCCTCTTGGCCAATCGGGAAGCGGGCCAGGAGGAGAAGCAACGCCTGTTGGAGCGGGTCCTCCCAGTCAGAAGCCCGGCAGGAGCGTGTATTGGCCTTATCGGTGTCCAGCGCTCCTGTCTTGGATCCGACCCGGTTCAGCCTCCACCTCGCCGCAGCGCAGCAAAGCCGCCGCCTTCCCAAGGCACCGGAAGCGGTGCAAGTGAGGGGGGGGGCGCTGGCGGCAATGGGTTAGCGGCAGTGCGAGTGGGGGGGGCGGGTTTGTTTGCCACCCTCCCTCAAAATATTGAGCACCAGCTGCCACTGCTATTACATCACATGTTACATAATATAAAATATTGTACAAAATTGGATTTCAACATTAAGGAGTGTAATCCAAATGATATCTCCCACAGCTTGCAGTTATTGGATTAGTTAGTGGTTGACCCACTCAGCTTAGGGACTCCAACGCGTTCAAAATATTTACTTATTAACAATTATCTATTTCAGGGATAAGATACCACTCTAGAATATAAATGATATTTTGCTATCACTATCCACATATTGAAATTTATACATAATAGTTCAACCATCATGATACAAAAAGAAAACTTGCATTATTTGTCACACCAGTCCTATATGGAAAAAGGAAAGTCCGGGTTCCATGTAAGTAGACTCCCGAGTCATTGGGAACCCCCATAAGTGCATGCAGAGACCACCACTCATACTGCAGGCTGTTAAGGCGTATACAATGATAATACAGTCCAATGTCTCTCATTCAATTTCCATGGCATAACAATGGTACTATGTTTATTGGGGGGGACATACCCAGGCCTACCCCTCTAGTTGAAATACTAAACCCTGTACCATAGGGTCATATTATCCCACATCTGACTGCTGGGATCTAATGTCCTATAAAGTCAGATGTCGGTACCACATTGCATGTGCTCAAAATCTAATTGGAATATGTAATAGTATAGTATAATAGCTATAAGTACTATATTATACTGTATTATACTATATTATAGGTATATACATGATGGTTGAACTATTACGTATAAATTGTAATATGTGGATAATAAAATATAATTTATGTTCCAGAGTGGTATCCTATCCCTGAAGAAGATAATTGTTATAAATATTTTGAAACGCGTTGGAGTCCCTAAGCTGGGTGGACTAATAAGTAATCCAATAACTGCAAGCTAAATCATCAGCTGTGGGGGATAACATTTTGGATCACACTTCTTGATGTTGTAACCCAATTTTGTGCAATATTTTATGCTATGTAACATGTGATGTAATATATGTGGTTGAAACCTTTTAAATCGAGAAAATAAATGTTATTATATCTTATTTTTTGGTTAGAAGTTGCCTTCAAAGTCCTATAAAGAGCAATTGTGTTTTTTTCAGATATAATTAATAAGGATGGTGGCAACCACACCCAGAGTCACACACAATAATTGAGATTTCCCCACAGTACTTTTTTTTTTTTTTCTGCTGCTAGATATCCTCAGTCTGATAGCCAGAATCATTCAACCCATCTTTTCAATACCCAGGTCGTCCTTTACCCACCCAAGCCTGTGACTGGACAGTGAAGGGAGAAGCAGGACAGTGATGAATTCCTCTCTGCTCAATCTGTTCTCTCCTTTTAGCATGCTTGTTGTCAGCACATGAACTGATTGGCTCCTTGTGCTGCTTCCTCTCTCTAGCCCTGCTGTACAGGGACTGCAAGAGGCTGTTACCGGGTCTAATTCAGATACTTCCGCTGCTTACATTTAAAAAACACATTTATTTATATATTAAAAATTACAGCACTGCATTTATTTGTGCCTTTTTATATCTGCCTAGAATTTAGTTTTATGCCCGTACACACGGTCAGACTTTGTTCGGACATTCCGACAACAAAATCCTAGGATTTTTTCCGACGGATGTTGGCTCAAACTTGTCTTGCATACACACGGTCACACAAAGTTGTCGGAAAATCCGATCGTTCTAAACACAGTGACGTAAAACACGTACGTCGGGACTATAAACGGGGCAGTGGCCAATAGCTTTCATCTCTTTATTTATTCTGATTGTGTACACACGATTGGAATTTCCGACAACTAATTTTGTTGTCAGAAAATGTTATATCCTGCTCTCAAACTTTGTGTGTCGGAAATTCCTATGGAAAATGTGTGATGGAGCCTACACACGGTCGGAATTTCCGACAACAAGGTCCTATCACACATTTTCCGTCGGAAAATCTGACCGTGTGTATTACAGTGGACCTTCAGTAACTACAAGGCTACAGTAATGCCCCGTACACACGGTCGGACATTGATCGGAGATTCCGACAACAAAATCCATGTTTTTTTCCGACAGATGTTGGCTCAAACTTGTCTTGCATACACACGATCACACAAATGTTGTCGGAAATTCCAAACGTCAAGAACGCGGTGACGTACAACACGTACGACGAGCCGAGAAAAATGAAGTTCAACAGCCAGTGCGGCTCTTCTGCTTGATTCCGAGCATGCGTGGAACTTTGTGTGTCGGAATTGTGTACACACGATCGAAATTTCCGACAATGGATTTTGACGGAAAATTTGAGAACCAGCTCTCAAATTTTGTCGGAAATTCTGACGGAAAATGTCCGATGGAGCCTACACACGGTCGGAATTTCCAACAACAAGCTCCCATCGAACATTTGTTGTTGGAAATACGCGGCATAAGAGCGAAAGTGACTACTTTTTGGTTTATTCAGGACAATCTGTCCTAACGTCCGGTTAATTATTTGGACTGTACTGTATGATAGATCAGTTAACTGTGCCAGCTTGGGAAGATACTTTTCATTGCTCTTTAACACCTGCGCTTGGCTGCTTAACCTGCACCACTGTTTTACTTCTATACTATAGCCTGCCAGCAGATTACCTGTTGCTCCTCTATATTCAGACTTCCGTTGTGTTTATCCTGCTCACACTACAATACTTCAGACATTACCATTATCCACCTGATGGTTCCATTGAGTGAAGGTGCCCCTTTTGGCTTACCCAAGACAACCTGTCCTAACCTTTGGCTACTTAGTTGGACTGTATTTCAATCGACTATATTCTAGGAAAATAATAGCCCTCCCTGGGCAATGATCCACCCTGCAATAGTGAATCCGTGTTCTGTAAGGTACCTCATACAGACTTGAGATCTAGTAATACTTCATATTCCCATCGCACACGTTCCTGGTATAAGCTCTCAAGAAACTTTTTGAGTCTTTTTGGCGGGATTTGTGACGTCATACCTATCTGGGGGTGGGAGGAGCTCTGGTTTTCTTTCTTTTCTGATTGGTTGATGGTTATTAAAATTCTTTTCACTGTTATCCCACGTTTATCACATGCCTGACGAAGGGGTCCTGCGTGACTCCGAAACGTTGCACCTTTCTTGTGTTGTGATCATGCAATAAACTACCTGTTTGGACGCCACTTTGTGCCAATCCTTGGTTTGCTGGCAAATATCTACGTTGAGACTTGAGATCTAGTCCCCAAGGGCTTTACACACCTCGGATGTCACCTCAGGGCCGGCCCTACCATGGGTCCCACTGGGTCCATTGGAGCCAGGTGGCGCTTTGAGAGGGGCGGCAAATTGATGAAACTGCAATTTTTTTTTTTTTCCCTGCAGTTTTGTGTGTCATCCAGGGGCAGACTGGGCTGGGGGGCAGGGTGACAACTGTGAAAAGGCCAACCTGCTGCCCTCAACACACATACTCATAGTTGCCAGTCAGGAAGGTGCTCACACACAGTCTAACACCGGCTGTTAAACACCCGAGCACACATGAAGAGCCCAGGTGCTGCCGGTGAGCAGGGTACCTACAGGAGCCAGAGAGCAATGAAATATCCCTTCCCCACCGGCTCCGCCAGCAGCCAATGTTCTTCTGCTCTGGTGTATGCACAAGGCTAGGCACTGAAGACTGTGGGAGCACTGGGAGAGAGCAACAGAGAGGTAATATACTGTAAGTTAATTCTTTGTGACAGGACACAAAGGGTGTCCATCGTTTTTTCTAGTAGTGGCTGCTGATCTGCTGGATGGCCAAATGTTGCATTACCTGTCATGCTCAAAACTCACTATACAGCTCTAGCCTGCCCCTATACTACCCTAGCCTGCCCCTATGCTACCCTAGCCTGCCCCTATACTACCCTAGCCTGCCCCTATACTACCCTAGCCTGTCCCTATACTACCCTAGTCTGTCCATATACTACCCTAGCTTGTCTATATACTACCCCAGCCTGTCCATATACTACACTAGCCTGTCCATATACTACCCTAGCCTGTCCATATACTACCCTAGCCTGTATATATACTACTCTAGCCTGCCCCTATACTACCCTAGCCTGCCCCTATACTACCCTAGCCTGCTCAGATACTACCCTAGACTGTCTATATACTACCATAGCCTGTCTATGTACTATCCTAGCCTCTCTATAATCTACGCTAGCTTGCCCCTATACTAACCTAGCCTGCCCCTAGACTGCCCTGGCCCACCCCAATACTGTGCTAGCCCACCCCTATACTGCCCTATCCCAGTGGCATATCATCCATGGGGGCAACGTGTTCACTGCACATGGGCCCTGAGGGGTCAGGGGGCCCACTGTGCTGACACACACTGGTACCCATGGATGCCCTAGAGCGCCAAGATGGGGGAGCGGTAATATGGTGGTATGTCTTATAATTTTGCATATAGACAAGATGCTGTTGCATGTAAACCTGACTTTCTGACAAATTTAATTTTAGTTTTATTTATCATGATATAAAATAATGGATGTAGGGGCCTTTGGTGGGAGTGATTTTTTTTTTCATTCTTGGACCCAGGCAGCACAATGTCTTGGGCAATCCCTGTGTCACCCTATACCCTATTGGTCTTGTACCATGTTTGTAACCTCAAAGCGATAATTATCTTGTGACAACCCTTGTGTGTATTGACATTTGGCGTCTGGATGTATAGTAGATTATGTCTTTTGTGTTTTATGTTTGTCTGTCTTCAATGCACTTTAACTGTTGGTGCTCTGGTTGATCTCAGTGACTCTATGATGCTGGGAGTCAGTTGATTTTATTGCTGAAATAATTTTTGATACCAAGCCATTAATAAAGTTGATCATTTTTGCTATTTAACTCTATTATGACTCTTTTGCCACTTTAGTAACCCCGTTGGTTCCCCAGGTAGCCCATTACCAGAGTCTTATAATTTGCTCCATCTTTAGTGTGGTTTCCATCAACACTTCTCCTCCACTGGGATTAAGGGTAACCAATGAAAAAACCTGTGAAAACATCAAAAACCACGTCTATCATACAATGATATGAATGTAGCAAAAAACTTCATGAGGACCTGTCTCTGATCTATTGTGTTCTTTGTATGTAGGCATTGTACAGATGTCCTGTGCTGCATTATCTTTGTGGTGGTGATCCTGGGATATATTGCGCTGGGCATTGTTGGTAAGTGACAATTAAAGATTATTTTTGTTTGATTACCAACCAATAAGATACCAATGTTAAGTAATGTGTGACTTAAATATTGGGCTTCATTCACAAAGTGGTATCTTACCACATCCGAGTATGCGGTAAGATACCGTACAGCGTTTTTCAAAAAGGTTTTTGGCATTTACTAAAAAAAAATGCTACTAAAATACTGCATTAGTTATTTTTTGAAGTAATGCAGTATTTTAGTAGTGAAAGCCTGTGATAATTTACCACCGGCGCTAGCTGGCATCCTTAACACAGGCTGTAAATAACTGGTTGTTAAGGAGCAGGCGGCCGTCCACATCCTTAACAACCAGTAACTGTCATTATTGCTAAGGAGCAGGCGCCCGGCTCGTCCTTAACAACTGATGAGTCATCAGCAGGGTTCCTGTTGATGGATGCATGTAAAAAAAAAAAAAATGTCGGCAATGAAAAATTAGGAAAAAAAATGTCGTGGGGTCGCTAAAACAAAAGAGTGTAGTGTAAAAAAAGAAAGTAGGGGATCCCACACCATTTTTTTTCTTCATTTTTCATTGCCGGCATATTTTTATTTGATTTTTTTACATTCAGTGTCAACGGGAAAGCTGTTTGAAAAAAAAAAGCTGGATGCATTCCTAAATGCACAAAATATAACTGGATAGATACTATTTTATAGAGGTAATAATGCCAGGAGGTAATTAATCCAGGGAGTATCAAATTGAATCCTAGGATATCAGGGAAGTATTTTTTTTCCCCCCACTGAAGCAAATTGGATCATGCGTTGGGTCTCATGCACACTGGATGTTCTAATAATGTTATAAAAATACAAGTACCTTTGCGGTGAGTTTTTCAACGTTTTTTCAATAGCGTTTTTCAGCATTAGCGTTTTTTTTTTTTCAATGGATCAAAAACTTAAATAAACTCTGGTGAGCCGCGTTGTTGAGCGTTTATCTACGTTTTTAGGCGTTTGATGCTAGAACGTTTTTACAGCTGAAAAACGCCTCTCAGAACCCACTAGTTTTGGGGTTTTTTTTACAGCCAAAAAACGCCCCAGCCAAAAACAGTTGCTAATTGCCTATGTGTGCATGGACACATAGGATAACATGCTGGAGAGTTTATTGACTGTAGAAAAAAATGCCTGAAGCCGAAATCAGCAGCTGTAAAAATGTCCAAAAATGTCTAGTGTGCATGAGGCCTTATTGGGGGATTTTGCCTTCCACTGGATCAACTTATGAGTATAGGATAGTGTATATGGAGGTTTTCTATTTGCGTGTGTTGTTAGTTTGTGTTTGTTTTTTTTAATTATTTGACTGAAAAAATCTGGCATTGAAGTGCTACACCAGAAATGTAAAGTATAACTAAAGTAATTTTTTTTTTTAGTTTTGGATAGAGTGGAGAGTAGGGATGGTCCCAATGTAAGTTCGACTCGAACATCGGGTGTTCGCTAGTTCGGCGAATACCGAACATTATGGGGCGCTCGAGATCGCAGTGCATTGATGTCGGATGATTGGCCAAAGCATGCACCTGACCTGCATGCTTTGGCCAATCACAGCGCACTCTGCTGTGAGAGCCATGATTGGCCAAAGGCAGTCCACGCCCTACACTATATAAGACTGCTTACATGGCGGCCGTATATAGTATAATGATTGAGAGAACATTAGCTAGAGGCAGGTTAGTTAGTGGCGTGCAGGCAGTTTAGTGATATATATATATATATATATATATATATATATATATATATATATATATATATATATATAAAATGTGTGTGTACAGGGCTTTTTTTCAGCAGGAACTAGGGGGAACTCAGTTCCACCACCTCTGGCTCAGGTCTTCTGCTCCCTGCTCACCACTATCACTCGATAACACTGAAGTCCAGCTTCTGCGTTTACAAGTGATAGCTTATCTGTCAGTAGCTCCCACAGGTCAGATCTCCTGCGCAGATCCCACTGAGTGCCGGACAGGGACAAGGGAGATACAGAACAGGTGCCCAGGGTTCAGTGCATTAATGGGCAGGAGAGGGTGCGTGGTAGGCTGCACCCTCTGTGGTCTCCATTTTTTCTCTGGTAACCAGTTGTTGAAGCTCCTACTGCATGATCTCCCTTGCAAGTGACGGTAGTATAGTATAGTATGCTGGGAGGTACTACAGCCAGATAGGTGCTTCAGCTTAATATTGCAACAAAGGTAAGAAATATGGCAGATGGTGGAGCTTTTAATTAGGGGGGGGGGGAGATGAAGGCAGTGGAGGGAGGGGTTGTATGCAGCGTGAAGAGCTACTATTTGATGCCATTTGTCAGGTATGTGTGTGTGGCGGGCATGGTTGAGTTACTGCACCTATTCTCTGAGAAAAAAAGCCCTGTATGTGTATGTGTGTGTATGTATGTATGTGTGTATATATATATATATATATATATATATATATATATATATATATATATATATATATATATATATATATATACACAGTGCAGTCAGTGTAGAATATATATACAGTGAAGGCAGTGTAGTGTGTGTGTGTGTGTGTATATATAAGTGCAGCATAAAAAGTGTCTCGCAATGTCCATCCATCTTCAATCACACCGCCTGACGGACCCGGAAAAATTGAAAAAAAAAAAAGCCATCCCACGACTGCTGTCTTTTCGCTGTGACAGCTGTTATATAGGCAGGGGCAGGGCCACCCGGTGACCTAAGTGAGTGACCCTGCTCCTTCTGACACCATGTGCCGTCGGGCGGTGTGATTGATGATGAATGTACATCGCGGGTCAATGGTTAGGGGTACAATGTAACCGATACCCATTCAGATAGGAGGAGGCTGGGATCTGGGGGCCCCATTGTTATAGGGGGCTTCCAGATTCTGGTAAGCCCCCCCACCCGCAGACCCCCAGAAACACTGGGCAAGGGTTGTGGGGATGAGGCCCTTGTCCCCATCAACATGTGGACAAGGTGCTTTGGGGGGGAAACAAGGGCTCGCTTGCTCGCTACCCCCCCCCCCCCATCCTGTCGTCCAGGCTCTGCATGCTAGGATAAGGGTCTGGTATTGATTTTGGGGGGACCACACGCCAATTTTTTTAAATTTTGGTGTGGAGTTCCCCTTAAAATTCATACCAGTTTCAGGTCTGGTATGGATGGGGGGGCGGGGACCCACGTTGTTTTTTTCTTTGATTTTTATCTATATTACCAGGAGTCTGCAATACATTACAGCCGCAAGCAAGTTTAAATGACATTTTTTTCCTTTAGAAATGTCATTTTGCTGCGGGACTGTAAAACACATCACACAGATGCTCCACTTCACAGGCAGATAAGGGACCCCCCCAGGCACGATATTTAAAGGAATATTTCATTTTTATTGTTTCACTTTAAGCATTCTTAAAATCACCGCTCCTGAAAAAAAACGGTCGTTTTAAAAACTTTTTTTTAGCATTGATACATGTCCCCTGGGGCAGGACCCGGGTCCCCAAACACTTTGTATGGCAATAACTTGCATATTATTCTTTAAAATAAGCACTTTTGATTTTTCATGTTCGTGTTCCATAGACTTTAATAGGGTTTGCATGTTCGCACAAATTTTTTGCCTGTTGGCATGTTCTGGTGTGAATGAACCGGGGGGTGTTCAGCCCATCCCTAGTGGAGAGGGATTAGAACACCTGCCAGTTTGTATTGCTGTCTGTGTCCCCATTAGTGGGTTTCATTCTCTCTATTTGTCATGTTTACTCTTAATCCCAAATTTTGAGTTATCCCCAGTTCTGGTGACAACCAGTAATTCCTTCACTTCCTCTCACTTCCAGTTGTGGCTATAGAACAGGAAGTGAAGGGAAATCTCCCAATGAAACACAGATGGCAAAAAAACCTTACAGGGGATTTAACCCTCCCTTACACTATCAAAAATAAAAAAAGTTTCGCCATTAGTTCTGCTTTAAAAACAAAAATTTATCAAAGAACCAACGCGTTTTGGGGGCCGGAAACACTTCCTTCATCAGGGCTACAAAATACAACAGATAAAATATGAACAAATATAAATAGATAGAAATGTAATTATAATATGGTGCTGATATAATATATGGAATGCCTGATAATATTAGACCATAATGAATACCTAAAAAAAAAGTTTGAAAATAATGGAAAACAATCAAGTAGTTATTAAATGATATTATCAACAGAAAAAATAATAATATAAAAAGCATTAAAAAATTATGAAATCTAAAATATTAAATCTTAGTATAGAAAGAACCTAAAACTACAATTAAAAGCTAAAAGCCACAATACTATATGTATTATGTATAGAATAAATGTTAAATAAAAATATCTATAAAAACTGACGTAGACTATTTTCCCATTGGGGTAAATGGTAGAGAAAGAAAAACTACAGCGTCTAATCTTTCCCCATTCTTGAAAAAAAAATTTGTCTTTTACATATGCTGTACATATGCACACATAAGAATGGGGCCTCATGCGATTAGCTGTGGAAGTCCAAGGAAGGGTTCCTTGCGATTAGCTGCAGGCGGGAAGCTCCATTGAAAGCAACGGAAAGGCTGACAGCTCCTGGAGCTATTTGCGGCTGATTGCATGTAATCACTCACGCAGCTAATCACAAATGACGCAATTTTAACCACTTGCCGACCGCTGCACGCCGACATACGTCGGCACAATGGCAGCATTGTTCAAATGGGCGTACCTGTATGTCCCCTTTAATTGGCGGGACTAGCGGGCACACACGCACCCACTGCGTACAGTGTCACCATGCCCTCAGGACCCGATGTCTGCCGGTGTCCCACGATCGTGTCACGGATTCGCAGAAAGGGGAGATGCCTATGTAAACAAAGCATTTCCCAAAGCATTTCCCTAGTGACATGACAGGGATCTACTGCTCCCTGTCATCGGGAGCAGTGATCGTTGTAATGTCAGTGGTAGCCCATCCCCCGTACAGTTAGAACACCTCCCCAGGACACACTTAACCCCTTGATCGCCCCCTAGTGTTTAACTCCTTCCCTGCCAGTGTCATTTACACAGTAATTGGTGCATTTTTATAGCACTGATTGCTGTATAAATAACAATGGTCCCAAAATAGTGTCAAAAGTGTCCGATGTGTCCACCATAATGTCGCAGTCACGATAAAAAACGCAGATTGCAGCCATTACTAATAATAAAAAAAATTATAATAAAAATGCCATAAAACTATCCCCTATTTTGTAGCCGCTATAACTTTTGCGCAAACCAATCAATATACGCTTATTGCGATTTATTTTATTTTTTTTTTACCAAAAATATGTAGAAGAATACATATCGGCCTAAACTGAGGAAAAAATTTTGTTTTCTTAGATTTTTTTGGGGGGATATTTATTATAGCACGGAGCGCCCGCCGGGAGCCCCGTGAGCGTGATCGCAGGTCCCGCGGACCCGATGTCTGCGGGAATACGAGCGATCATCTCACGGAGAGGTTGAACGGGGAAATGCTCATGTAAACAAGCATTTCCCCATTCTGCCTAATGACACTGACACTCATCACAACTCCCTGTAATCGGGAACGGTGATCAGTGTCGTGTCACACACAGCCCCCCCCCCCCACAGTTAGAATCACTCCCTGGAAAACACTTAACCCCTGCAGCGCCCCCTAGTGGTTAACCCCTTCACTGCCAGTCACATTTACACAGTAATCAATGCATTTTTAAATCGCACTGATCGCTGTATAAATGTGCATGGTCCCAAAATAGCGCCAAAAGTGTCCAATCTGTCCGCCATAATGTCGCAGTCATGATAAATATCGCAGATCACCACCATTACTAGTAAAAAAAAAAAATATTAATAAAAATGCCATAAAACTATCCCCTATTTTGTAGACGCTATAACTTTTGCACAAACCAATCAATAAATGCTTATTGTTTTTTTTTTTTTTTTTTTGTACCAAAAATATGTAGAAGAATACGTATCGGCCTAAACTATATATTTTTTGGGGATATTTATTATAGCAAAAAGTAAAAAATATTGCTTTTTTTTCAAACTTGTCTATTTTTTTTTTTTTTTTAGAGCACAAAAAATAAAAACCGCAGAGGTGATCAAATACCACCAAAAGAAATCTCTATTTGTGGGAAAAAAAAGGACATCAATTTTGTTTGGGAGCCACGTCGCACGACCGCGCAATTGTCAGTTAAAGCGACGCAGTGCCGAATCGCAAAAAGTGCTCTGGTGGGGAAGGGGGTAAAATCTTCCCAGGGCTGAATCGGTTAAAGAGTGAAGGGGCCTTAGGGCCCTTTCACATTGATGCGCTTTTTGCTACATTTTTACTCCAAGAAAAGAACAATGCAAATATTTCCCTTTAAATCCTATGGGACTTTTTAGACCGCTGAGCTGTGGGTGCGGTTCATTTTAAAAAGTCCTGCATACTGCATCTTTGGTGCGCTTTTCAAAACAGAGCCAAAAATGCAGCTCCCTTTTAAAATGAATGAAAAACGCATCAAAAACACACCATGGTTCCGATTTTGGTGCATTTTTTTGAGTCACAGGTACATGCCAACCAGAAAACACACGGGAAACGCATTAAAAATGGATATGCATTTTTTAACACTTTTTTTTCAATAGAGCAGTGTGAAAGCACCCTCAGGCATGCAGGCAAACTGAAGACTGTTCTTTGCCTCTGACATTTGCCCTACATGCCGGATCAGTACAACTTTGTTCAGCTTCACCTGAAGTTCACCTCTATGGAAGAGACTTTGAATTTCAGAATTCTGACTTTGAATCTCAGAATTCTGACTTTGACTCTCAGAATTCTGACTTTGACTCTCAGAATTCTGACTTTTAATCTCAGAATTCTGACTTTTAAATTTTAGAATTCTGCAGATTTTTTTTTTTTTTTAAACTCACGATTTTGACTTTGAATCACAGAATTCTGACTTTCAAACTCAGAATTCTGACTTTCAAACTCAAAATTCTGTAAAAAAAAAAAATTTTTTTTTTTCAAACTCATAATTCTGTATTTTTTTTTATGATGGCCCCAGGGCTCTTCCATACACCTCTAACTTCCATTCTATACAAAAATATATTGTGGCGGTAGAAATCTCTTTGCAATGACTGGAGAATTCTCAAATTAAACCTTCACTTTCTGTATCCTCATTTTCTAGCGGCTAATAATCTGCCAGAGAACAGGTGGTGTTTTCCAGAATGACCATCACCATTATAGAGAGACCAGCAGCTGCCGCATTTTCTGCTCCCGTGATTTGCTAAATTGCAGGAGGACCAGTGTTTGGCAGGCAAGGATCCGGACTAATAGCGAGCATTTCATTTCATGTTAGAAGAATGGAGATCCAGTGTGAGGAGTCGTGGATTGTATATGTTATGAGTGGTGGTTACTGTCTGAGACTAACAAGTGAACTCATGGTGCCGTTCTTTATTGTGTATATCGCAGAGTATTCTACTTCTATAAAATAACAGTATAACTCATTGTCAGAAGTAAAGGCATGCCAGACATGTAAAGGAGAGCAGTGTTAGGGCTGAAGAGCGATCCGCGGCGGTGGTATGGTAGCTGCTGGCAGGAATTTAGGAGGCACTACTGCCGTCTCCTGGCGCCATTTTTTTTTTCTTTAAATTGCTAACCGGCAAATTTTATTTTGCGGCCTCTGCTCCTCAACCGCGAGCCAAACATTTCGGCTTGCAATTGTGGTGCAGCCTCATTGATCTCAATGGGCGAGTTTGATAGATAGTGCCGCCTGTCAGGCTCTGCAGCCTTGAGTTTAAAATTGCTGCAGCCATGAAGCGAATCATCACGGCTGTAGCAGCTGTACGGCCCAGTCAGACTGTAATGTTAGAAATCCAGTGGGCAGCTGGGTGGGCTTAAAACCACCGTTCAGCCACCTGTTTTTCATCGCCCTACGACAGTGTGAAAGAGCCCTTACAGACATATATTTTTGGCAGGTGATGCCAAAAAAATGTTAAATGTTATTGGTCCTGGGGGGCACCATAAGGAGATGGGGGGAATTTGGGGGGTCAGGGGGTAAGTATTGTCCTAGGAAAGGAAATTTGGGTGAGGGGGGGGGTTGCTAAGAGTGTTGATTTAGGGGGATTTGTGTTGGAAGGGGTGATGAGGGAAAGAAGATTTGTGCTAGGAGGGGGTTTTGGGGGGAATCTGTACTTTGAGGGGGCATTTGAAGTGTGGGGGTGGGGTTGTGTACTAGGAGGGGCAATTTTAGGGGTAAAGGATTTGCGCTAGGAAGGGTGATTTGGGGGGGGGGGGCATTTGAGCTAGGGGGATTTGGGGTTGAGGGGCAAAGATTTGTGCTGACGGGGGGGATTTCAGCAGGGGGGAAGATTTGTACTGGGAGGAGAGGTGATTTATGCTTATGGGGTAAGCATGCAGAATAGTGCTCAGTGCTTTTGTGTGGGGATTTTTGCTGGCACATAATGCTCATACATCTTGGGGGGGGGGGGGGCAGTTTGGTATGCTCGCCCTCAGCTCTAGATTAGTGTCGGGACAAGATCATCCAGTGCCCAGGGCAAAGATGGAAAATTATGCCCCCCTTCCTTATGTGCGAGCTTGAGGAGGAGGGGGAGACTGAGCTCAGCCAGGACCTCCTCCCAGCTCTCTCCTCCTCTCCTTGCCGCTTCCAACGCTGGGCTGACATAAGTAGTGATGTCGCTGTCACTACTCCTGTCAGCCTTATTGTAGAAGGAACTTGTGGCGCCCCTATCACTACAATACACGCTGCACCCAGGGCAGCCCCCTGCCCCCTCACCCCCCCCCCCCCCCCATGTCCTGGCCCTGCTGTAGTTGATCTTGGTCCGGCACTGCTGTTTAAAGCTGAACTTCAAGGAAAAAAATAATCCACCCCCCCACACTGCATTACAACAGATAAATGTTGTGTTTTCCCTCGCCCCCACAAGCTTCTTCTCAGCTGCATGACTGATCCTACAAGGCAGCTTCTTACCACTACATCAGTTACAGGCAGTCTGATGTCATCATGTACAATGCAGGGCCAGCAGTTCTGCATTGTAAATATGGATGCCGAGAGCCTGCCCACCACCCAGATCATTGGATAGAGTAGAAAAGTGCCAGATAAAGTAGGAATAGTTGCTTTTGTGTTCCCCTTAGAGCCCTTTCACACGGGTGCCTTCTGTTCCGATCAGCATTAGATCCGTGAGCTCATTCCCTGCTGATCATAGTGGGGCAGATGACAGGTCTGTGTCTGCTCAGTTTCTGAAGAGTGGACATGGACAGACCGCTCTCTGCTCTATGGACGGCTGGGAGTAAACTGACTTTTGCTGTCCGTTTACACACAGTTGCCTCCGATCAAGTCCACCCAAACAGTCCTCCTCTGTTTTTTGTAGCAGGCCTGACCAGACCTGATCAGACCTGGATGTAGGTGGGTGTATTTGGACTTGTGTCCATATGAATGTATGGACCTTCTGATCAGGTCCACCTGAAAAACTGACAGGCAGACCTGATTGGATTGTCCGTGTGAAAGGGCCCTTTATACAAAATGAGCATTTAACCCATGCATTGTTGAAGGAGCCCCACTGCAAGGGTAATTTTTTCCCCTTGGAGTTTAGTTTGAAAGTAGAATTAATTTGAAAAAACTAAATCTTAAATTGTGTCTAAGCAATACTTGGAAATATTTACTTTAGCTGCAGTCTGAGATTGAAGGCACTGCTACCTCTTACAGCTAGTCTTAGGAGACTTGGAGGGAGACTACTGTGATGCTCACTCTTCTCTTTGCTGGAGAGAAAGCTGCAGTGCAAGGATCTCCCTGTTTTGCCTGATTTATCCTGTGCTTCCTGCACCTCTCCTGCTATTCCCCCACCAGTCATCAGGTTTTAATATGAGGAAGCAAAGCCCTGCCTCTACCAAGGTGTATACCTTCACACAAGGATGCTGAACAGACTTGTTAAGTCAGTGAAGAGGAAAGGTCAGCTGAGGGGAGTCTACAGTTTTTTTTATCACACCTCCCACAGTTCAGGTTCTTTTTAAAGTGGTGTTCCGGCCGAAATTATACTTTTTAAATAAAAATACCCCTATAATACACAAGCTTAATGTATTTTAGTAAAGTTAGTCTGTAAACTAAGGTCTGTTTTGTTAGTTTATAGCAGTAGTTTGTTATTTTAAAAAATTACAGCAGGCCGTGGCCATCTTAAGTGTGGGCATCTGAAGCCAGACTGTATTTCTTCCTGGATCTCATCCTTGCAGATCTCGCACCTGCTCAGTGCAGCACAAGCAATGTAATAGGTTTCAGGTCAGGTTTCCATAGCAACGGCAGTTTCAGAGGAAGTTGCCGCCCCTTCCCAGAAGGCATTGCAAACAGGAAATGATGCGATGGGCCGCGGCCAGGGAGGAGGAAGTGAAAAATGAATACAGCAGATATACAGTAGGTGCTGAGAAAAAAAAAATTATATATCCAATTTGTTTACAGTGCACAGTTTAGTGAGGGATGCTGAAGAGTTGTAAAAGTGGGTGGAACTCCACTTTAAGGCTACCAACTGTCATTCTGTATTGTCTCCCTAATTCACCACAAACCTACAAGACTTTTGTAGACGTGTTCTCACGTCAGTCTTGACTATCAGTTCTAAAGGAGACAATGCAGGTCTCCGAAACTCGTTGACCTCCTTCTTGAATTGTCAGTAAATATTGCAGACCACTTCAAAGATTAGGGTCTTCTTGAATCCATTGATCTCCTTTGGGTAGAGGAATTTTACTTCTGATTGGAGTGGAGTCCTCATGGCTTTCTACTTTTTGCAACAATAAAATCTGTGAGGGGTACAATAGATGTACCTTTCCAAGGTCTCGAATCCCAACATAATTTCTGTACAGCCTGCACCCTCAAGATGCTCATTTCGCCTTTTTGATAAGAATTGTCATGTGTTGCTTTACATAGGAGTGGCTGCAGCCGCTCATGTCATACAGAGCAGGTCCCGGCTGTCAGTTTGACAGCTGGGAAGCTGCGGTTGAAGACAAGGCATGGGAGCATGGGCATAGGTATGCCCTAGAGACATTGATGAAGTTTTTTTAGACTGTATCTCCCATGCCAAAGTCTCAAAGTAGTAAATAGACCTTTATGCACCTGTTCTATTACCTAATCATTTAGTGTGGCAGTAGGGTCAGTTTAGAGGGGACTTTATAAAGTATACCTATGGCCAAAACTTTTTTTTAAAGTTTTTGATAGTGCAAGCAATAGCAAGTTTTTTTTAGACGTATCTACTATGCCAAAGTCCCAAAGTAGTAAATAGACCTTTATGCACCTGTTCTATTACCTAATCATTTAGTGTGGCACTAGGGTCAGTTTAGAGGGGACTTTATAAAGTATACCTATGGCCAAAACTTTTTTTTAAAGTTTTTGATAGTGAAAGCAATAGCAAGTTTTTTTGGACGTATCTACTATGCCAAAGTCCCAAAGTAGTAAATAGACCTTTATGCACCTTGTTTTATTATATATTCATTTAGTGTGGCAGTAGGGTCAGTTTAGAGGGGACTTCATAAAGTATATCTATAGCCAAAACGTTTTTGTAAGTTTTTGATAGTGAAAGCAGTGAAAACCCCTTGTTAGGATTTTTTTTTATTGCTGTCTGTGTCCTGTCAGATTTCTCTTTACTTTCTGTCCATGAGACACAACAGGTAGAGGGTGAAAATTTGAGCTGTAACCCTCTTACAATCCCACTCTCAGCACCCCACCATAGTTTTATACTCACCTGTCCATGAGGATCCTAGTGGACCTTACAGCGTGAAGCTTGCATGAGCATGGACATGAGAAAATAAAACTTTGGAGAGGATTCTGGAGTGGATAGGGGTAAGAAAGGATAATTATACAAAATGTAAAATGAAAGCAAATGTTGTTGTGTAGCTTCCTGAAAAAAGCCATCCACAAATACTATGAATTATAAAGGAAGCAATCTTAGATTTACCCAGAGAAAGAGAAATATTCAGGAGAACAAATTTCCCTTGCATGTGGAAAAGTGATGGCCACATACATATTTATATCCTTCTCGGGTTGAACATTATGGCTCCCAGTATTATGCCATAAATTATGGACAGCGGTCATGTCCCTTGATAGAACTGCACAGATGTGACAATTTTGCCGTGTTTCACCTAATAAAATGTTCCCGACGTGTCACATAAACATGATTCACAGAGACACAAAACAATAGATGTTACAAATAGATGTTGTTTCATTAGAGGGAGCATAATAAAAGTCTCACCACTGTGGAGAACATTCAACTCCTGTCATCTCCACCAACATTTTTACATACTATGCATCATCCACTCCTGCAACAATGGATGGCGAGCAATATGCTTATTTATAACTGCAAAAGGTTTCGTGGATTTGCTGCAAGGTGGATGCAGCTGCAAGGTTGGTCATAGGCTCAAAATAATCCTTGTACT
Organism: Lithobates septentrionalis; assembly: GCA_037952835.1. Lineage (NCBI taxonomy): Eukaryota > Metazoa > Chordata > Amphibia > Anura > Ranidae > Lithobates > Lithobates septentrionalis. The sequence continues at coordinate 1,645,139 of JBBDGP010000040.1, forward strand.
TTGGGTAATGTTAGCACCAATTAGTCATTGTTCAGTCATTGTTTGATGTTCATATCTTCACAGCGCCATCTTTCATTAACTGGCAACTGGGTGAGTTAACCAAAAGGAGAAATGTAGCTATAGGTGGACCCTGTTGGGCTGCAAAATAGTTGTTACAGTACTGTCAGAATCCATGCCAGGACTTCCAGAATCTCTTCCGGGGCTTCCAATGGTACATACAGAATCCCTGTCGGGACTTTCCGTGGTACTCAGGGGATCTCTGCTATGACTTCCAATGGTACTAGCAGAGTCCCTGTCAGAACTTCCAGTGGTACTTGCAGAATCCCTGCCAGGACTTCCACTGGTACTCATAGAATCCCAGCCAGGACGTCCACTGGTATTGGGACAATCCCAGCCAGGACTTCCACTGCTAATGGGACAATCCCTGCCAGGACTTTCACTGGTAATCAGAGAATGCCTGCCAGGACTTCCACTGGTACTCGGAGAATCCCAGCCAGGACTTCCACTGGTATTGGGACAATCCCAGCCAGGACTTCCAATGCTACTGGGACAATCCCTGCCAGGACTTTCACTGGTAATCAGAGAATGCCTGCCAGGACTTCCACTGGTACTCGGGGAATCCAAACCAGGACTTCCAATGGTATTTGCAGAATCCCTGCCAGGATTTCCAAAATTTTCTGAAATTTATGCTCAGTGTTTCCTCTGACCGAAAGAGGTATTTGAGCTCCAGCTTTTGACTGGCTGGTGGTATATCATATTGCCAGCTATTCATTGTGCAAAATAACTATTATTCTTTCAGTTTGCCTTGCTTGCTGCTGACTTGGGTTGTCCTGACTATTCTCTTGCATGCTGCCTGCCCACAACCCCTGTCCGGAATTAACTATTCTCTTTCCTGCCGCTTACCATTGACCTCTGCCCAAACCTGACTACTTTTCTGCCTAGAATTTTGTGTCCAGTCTCCACACTGTAGACATAGACTATTCCAGCTACATCCTTGGTGGGGCAATCCTGAGGGCTGTGACCTCAACCCAGCTTGCATTGAGGAAAACCTGAACTACTAGAGTTTTCAGGCCATCTCCATTATCAGGAACTCTAGTAAAGATCAGCTATCATGGACGTAGACTTCATACCTTGAGCCTGTGTCACCTGCTAGGGGGCACTATAACATAGTTCCATGTAGTAGCCATTAGGAACAGTGTTGCTCTTGTTTCTGTCCATCTGGGAGTTTTGGGTATTTCCACCCACCTTTGTGTTTTCTAGCTCATCCTGTTACATTGTTCATAATATAAAATAGCTTAGAATCCAGCAATGGAGAGGAAATAACCACTACAGGAATGCAGACCTGGGAACGCAAAGATCCCACCAATAGAGTCCACAGGAGATATAAGGAACTGTCAAGTTGTTTAAAGCCAAACTCAAGGCTCAGCACCCATTCCACAATTGCCCCATCTCTCCCCTTGGAGGCCCCCTGAATGTATGTTTTGCTTTTTTTTTTCTCAAATCACAAGTCACAATGGTGTCTGAACCACTTTCTGCCCCAATGCACTTTGTAAAAAGGGTAGTGTAGTGATCCCCCTTCAGAGGCTAGGGTCATGATGCCCTGCATTTATATAATATCCTCAGCGTCATTCAGCTTGGAAGACTGAGGACATCCTGTGTTGAGAAAGAAGTATTGTGGGCGACAGCTCTTGATTTTTAGTGAGTATTGCAGCCCTTTTCTTTTTTGGTTTACTAGCTGTGGGTCCATTTTAATTTTAGGGCTTCGTTCGCATATATGCAAATTGGATGCGGTTTGAACTGCATACGATTCGCATGACATGTGAATCAAACCGGCTTTCTATGGAGCCGGTTCACATATATTCACATATACGGTGATGTTGACCACGCCCCCATATGATGTCACAGTCCCAGCATGCCCCAGGACTGTGATGTCATAAGGGGGCGGGGTCACTGCCTATATAAGTCATTGCGGAGCGCTCACACAGCATTACAGCGGGAGAGAGCATCGTGTCAACATCAGAAGAAGAGAAGAGGGAAGAAGACGACACAGAAGCCGGGGCCACCGCTAGCAAAAGAGCGGCAGAAGATAGAGTAGGAGCCAGTAGAAGAGCTGGACACCGGTGAAGAACCGTACACCGGGAGAAGAGGCCGGAGAGAGCGGCGAAGTCGGAAGAAGACTCCCGAAGTCAGAAGAAGACCCCCGGAGCTGTCTAATAAATTACTTTAAAAACCTGTGTAGTGTGTTTTTTTTTATTGACACTTTTTCCCTAGGTGAATGGGTAGGGGTACGATGTACCCCATACTCATTCACATAGGGTGAGGGGCCCGGATTTGGGGGCCCCCTTATTAGATGAACGGGCTTTCCATTAGGAACTGAGTACGGCGGAGTTACGATGTAAAGATTTGAAGCAGGTTTCAAATCTAAAGTCCGTCAAATTTCCGACCAAAACGGTCCGTCGGAAGGCCAATGCAGCCCACACACGGTCGGATTGTCCACCAGATTTGGTCCGTCAGACCAGTCCGGTCGGAAAGTCCGCCCGTGTGTACACGGCATAAGAGTACTATGTACCCCATACTCATTCACAAAGGGGGGGGGGTTGCTGGGATCTGGGGGATTCCAGATTCTGATAAGTCCCCTGCCCGCAGACCCCACAACCACCAGCTAGGGTTGTGGGGAAGAGGCCCCTGTCCCCATCAACATGGGGATGAGATACTTTGGGTGGGGGGGCAGCGCCCCTCCTGCCCCAAAGCACCCCCCAGTTAAAGCATAAGTATCATTATTTTTTTCACTATTATGTTGACTATAGGACAAAGTACATAAAACACCTTGTCCCATGTTGTTAGGTGCTTCCTAAAGCTGGCCATAGATGGGTAGTTGTTTATTTTGCTGAGCCACCAGGCTGAATGAAATGCAAACACGCAGATTTCTCCTTGCACACAAACCAAGGGTTTTCTCCAGTTTTTTAGCTTAAATTTTTTTTTTTTTTAATGTTGAGGGCATGTGGCCTGGTATGGTTCAGAAGGGGGCGCTTGCTCAGCGTGGGGTTCCACTTAAAATCAGTACCAGATGGCGAAAGGGGACCCCCACGCTTTTTTTTTCTTCACAATTTATTTTTTTACATTCAGCTGTCAGCGGGGAACTAGCTTGGACTAATGTAACTACACATATACCATACCTGGCCAATGCCCCTGGAAGTTGGAAATGACTGAAGTAGACACCGCTACTCCAGTGATCTCCAGTTGCTTGCGGGTCCTGTGCGATTGGCTGCCCTGCTACCAGTGGCGTTGCAAGGTGGGGGCGGGGGGTGCGGACCGCACCCGGGTGACACCCGCCAGAGGGGTAACACCCATGTATAGCAGAACCGCAGCCGCTGACACCGCCCTCTTCCTCTCGCTTACTCTGTGTCCCCCGTGGAGCGGACTGAAGCTGCCTCCTCCTCTGTTTACATCCAGTGAGGAGGAGGAGCTCCGAGTGACACACACCTCTGTGTGTATACGTCCGCGGCCACGCTGTACTGAGGTACTGTACTGTACACTGTAAGTAGATTAGTAGATAGACATGTGCGGGGGGGGCGCTATGGGAGGGGAGAGGGGTGCTTATACTGATGGGGACTCTGCACTAGGGGGATTCTATACATTTGGGGACTCTGCACTAGGGGGATTCTATACTGATGGGGTCTGCACTAGGGGGATTCTATACTGATGGGGACTCTGCACTAGGGGATTCTATACTGATGGGGACTCTGCACTAGGGGGATTCTATACTGATGGGGACTCTTCACTAAGGGGATTCTATACTGATGGGGACTCTGCACTAGGGGGATTCTATACTGATGGGCTCTGCACTAGGGGGGATTCTATACTGATGGGGTCTGCACTAGGGGGATTCTATACTGATGGGGGTCTGCACTAAGAGGGGGTGTCACTATTGATGGGGGGTCTGCACTAAGGGGGATTCTAAACTGATGGGGGGTCTGCACTAGGGGGATTCTATACTGATGGGGTCTGCACTAGGGGGATTCTATACTGATGGGGGTCTGCACTAAGAGGGGGTGTCTCTACTGATGGGGGGTCTGCATTAAGGGGAGGTTATATACTGATGGGGGGTCTGCACTAAGGGGAGGTTATATACTGATGGGGGGTCTGCACTAAGGGGGTGATTCTATACTGATGGGGGTCTGCACTAAGGGGGTGATTCTATACTGATGGGGGGTCTGCACTAAAGGGGGGGTGTCTAAACTGTGGGGGTCTGCACTAAGGAGGGATTCTATACTGATGGGGGGTCTGCACTAAGGGGGTGGATTCTACCCTGATGGGGGGTCTCCACTGAGTTTGGAGGTCTATACTGATGGGGGGGTGTCTGTACTGATGGGGGGGTCTGCACTGAGGGTGGAGGTCTGTTGTTAGTGAGGGTGATCTATACTGAGGGAGGGGGATCTATACTGCAGGATCTGTACTTAGCGGAGAGGGGTCTGTACTGAGGGGGGACTATATTTGGTGGAGGGCGGGGGGGAGGTGGGTGACACCAATTTTTTCAGCACCGGGTGACACCAACCCTAGTGACGCCACTGCCTGCTACATTCTGAGCACTGGAGGTCAGCCGCTCGGCACTAGTGCTATTTAGAGAATGCTTTGCATATCCTAAATGAATGCAAAGTGTCCTTTGATTAGATGAGGTGGAGAATGGTATGTCACCACCCTGCCTCTCCACCTTCTCTAATCAGAGATCACTTTGCATTCATTGAGAAAACTCAAAGCCTTCTCTGAATGGCGCCTGGGCCCAGCATCCAACCTGGAATTCTTTCAAGTAAACTTTGACTTTGCCCATTTGAAACAAAGGTAATAGGTTCTTCTGATAGCTCACCCCCTTTGATGTAAATGTGGAACACCTGGTATTTCCTAACATTAAGGACCTTCTATCCTTCTTCCCATGATGCACTGCTCAACTCCTAATCAGTCAACCATTGTGTCTGAGCACTGTCACACGGGTTGGAGAGGTTCTTAGCTCTGTGTAATCTCCAGGTTACCGCATTAATAGTAATAGATGTAACATTCCAGCTGAGGAATTGGATACTAAATCTATACTTCATTTTTTAGTACCCTAGCTGGGATTTGGGAATGTATTAACCACTCCAATACCAGGCACATTCACCCCCTTTCTGCTCAGGCCAATTTTCAGCTTTCAGCGTTGTCACACTTTAAATGACAATTGTGCAATCATTCAACACTGTACCCATATGACGTTATTATTTTTTCAAACAAATAGAGCTTTCTTTTGGTGGTATTTAATCACCGCTGGGTTTTTTATTTTTTACTGAACAAACAAAAAAAAAGACCGAAAAATTTGAAGAAGAAAATGTTTTTCTTAGTTTCTGTTATAAAATTTAGCAAATAAGTAATTTTCCTCCTTCACTGATGTGGCTGCACTCATGTGCACTGATAAGCTGCACTGATATGTGGCACTAATAAGAGGGACTGATGGGAAGCATTGACAAAGAGGCACTAATAGGCTGCACTGATAGGCTGCACTGATAGGCTGCACTGATAGGAGGCACTGATAGGAGGCACTAATAGGCTGTATTGATGAGGAGCCACTGATGGGCACTGAAAAACTGCACTGATGGGCAGCCTTGACAAGGTGGCACTGATGGGCAGCCTTGACAAGGCGGCACTAATAGGCAGCATTGACAAGGCGGCACTGATAGGCAGCACTGATAGGCGGCACTGATGGGCAGCATTGACAAGGCGGCACTGATGGGCACTGATAGGCAGCACTGATCATCCGGAGACTGATGATCAGTGCCCTATGTGTCCCCTGTCAGCCAATGGCGTTCCTAGGGGGGCCAACATTATGCTGTGCCCCACCATGTGCCCCCCCCAATTAAATTTTTTTTTTTTGTTTGCATTCGTGGCGCAAGCGCCACATCTTACTTGGGCCTCCGCTGAGGTAACACAGTCTCTATTGAGGGGAAGAGCGTCCCCAGTCAGCTCCTGCGGGTGATTCCTCCCCCCTCCCTCTGCTCGTTGACACTGCATAATGCGAGCGCTCACACAACCATGGCCGCCCGATCTGCTCCTTCCCCTGCATCCTCATTGGCAGGGAGAAGAGCGAGTTGCAGGAAGGACTCCACCAGGACTCTCAGTTACTGAAAAAACAGACTGATTTTTCACATCCGTAGGACAGGAGAACCAGCCTGTAAATTCCTAGAGATGCCAGACCAGCGCTGTCAATAGCAGGGGCAGGACAGCAAGAGGAGGCTGGGGAACCCAACAGTGGCAGAACACCAGGGCCCGGAGGCAAGACAAGCTTTGCAACCCTGATAGATCCCCCACTGCTTTGGACCCTTATATTTTCTTGGTATGCTGGTGGCATATATCTCTTGTTTTCTGCCACCCTGGGGGGCCCCAATACAGTAGGAACGGAGCTCACTGCAGAACATGTGAAAGGGCCCATTGTGGGATCGTAGTAAAGTATAAATAATTGCATTTCATAGTTGCCCCCCTACTTTTGTCCCTGTCCCCCCATGTGCCCCCCCTAAATATGAAAGCTGGAGACGCCACTGTGTCAGCCTTGCCGGTTACCGGCTCTCCTCTCCTTATGCTGTGACAGCATGAAAGTACTGACCATAACCAGCAAGTCTGTTTACATCGTGATCAGTTGTGATTGGACACAGCTGATCCCATGGTAAAGTGCGGCTGTGATTGGCCCTTTACCGCGATCTGTGGTCCAAAGGACACAGCGATCACAGAGCACGCAGGATGCGTGTCCCAGCAGGCATGCAGCGGGTGTGGTTCTAGAGCTCTTTCAGCTATAGCTTGTTCAAGAAGTGGTTAAAGAATAAGTATCATTTTTTTTCACTATTGTATTGACTATAGGACAAAGTACATAAAGCACCTTGTCCTATGTTAGGTGCTTCCTAAAGCTGGCCATAGATGGGTAGTTTTTATTTTGTTGAGCCACCGGGCTGAAAGAGATACAAACACGCAGATTCCTTCTTGCACACAAACCAGGGGTTTGCTCCAGTTTTTTTTTAGCTTAAAATGAGTGTTTCACAATTCTGTGCTTTGTCTTTCAGCATGGATTCATGGGGACCCCAGGAAAGTTATATACCCCACCGACAGCTATGGGCAGTTCTGTGGACAGAAGGCTACGCGGAATGAGTAAGTACCTATTTTTGTATGCTGTCCTAAAAATGATCAGATAATTATTACTTGCTGTTTGCCTTTCAGGCAGCTAATAATTTACACTATGGGGGTCATTTACTATAGCGCCGGGAAGTACTTTTAGGCAATTAGGATTTCAACAGGCGAACATGCAAATGAAAAAGAGCCCTATTAGCGGTGAACATACGTTAGTAAATTTGGAAATCAGCACTAATTAGTGATTCCGCGTATATGCAAATGCCAATTTCTATTAAGTTATTATATAGCACTGCACTGCAACCATGATCCATGTATGTGAAAGAAATATTTTTATGAAAAAACAACAAACAAGCTCAATAATGTACTTTTATTTTGCCAGCAGAAACAAAATTATGTACATTCATTTACTAGCTTCAAAAAAAAAATTCTACAGGATATATGGTGCTACAAAACAGTTAGCAAAACAGTTAGCAATTGGGTTTTAAGGGCCCTGCTCATAGGAGCGCACAATCTAAAATGTGTCTAAACCTTAGAGTGGACACAGATTTACCTTCAGTGTATAACAGGCAACACATCACATTTTTATCTGCAAGATTATAGAAAACATACTTATTAGTAATTCTTACAAAGCATTCCAACATAATATTAAAAAAAGGAACATATTCAAACTAACACCCACCACCCCACAATCCACACACATACACTGGGGAGTATGTTCTGCTGGAAGCTGCATTTCTGTGTACACGATTAAGCAATGAGATCAAAGAGTAGAAGGTCAGCACATGCTCCCAAACCATGAATGCATGGGCAGACAGGAATACACACACAAAATTGACAGCATGGCGACATGAACCCAATTTTGATGGGAAAAACAGCACAAGAATTTCAGCTAACAAACAGCCCTTGTTGGGCATTTGTCAATATGCACGATATCATTCCTTTGCCCCCACAAATCACAGCAAAAAACCTGGCCTTCTCAGGCCGAACGAACCCCCCCCTACTGCAGGCCTTTATATAAGAGAGGTTGTATTGTTCGCACACTGACACACGCCAAATAGAACTACACGCCCACCAGTATCTTTCAATCTGTCTCTTGAATGAATGAATGAATGACTTGTATAGTGCTACCTATGCGAACTGAATCGCCTCAGAGCGCTTTTGTCGCTGGTGTCCATCTGCGGTATAGCAAGGTCCTTTTACCACGTGGGGTCCCGACGTGCTTACAAACACATACAGATACAAACGTCTCTTCATGTATGTCTGAAGTGATTGCACCTGATGAGCAGGATCACATAATACTATTTGCAACTGTGTTAGCCCTTGGCTATGTGCATCAAATCTCCTACTACAGGCCAAAGATCGAAGTCCATTTGCATGCACATAAACAAAGCAACAGTTTTCTAAGCATATGTACCTGTGCAGTGTAAACCCTACAATTTTAAATGTCCAAGTCCCTGGGCGTGATTAGTGCTAACAAACATTAACATCGGTCCCTGGCTGCAAAGAGCTTCCAATCTTCAAAGTCCAAAAGTAACTTTCTTACATTAAAGACTATTTCGACAGGAGACAAATAAAATGCCAGCATGTCTTTGGATTGTGGTGAGAAACCCACACAGGGACAACATATAAACTTCAATACAAGCATTAGCATGTTGGGGAATCGAAACAGCAACCCCAGTGCTGCTAGACAGAACTGCTACCCACTTAGCCACCAGGCAGCCCCACACATGTTCTCTGCATCTCTGTGGTGTGAACCAGCCCTAAGTCCATAGCCATGCTCAGTGTCACAAGCAATATACAATATATTGGCCTAAGTCTTGGGATGCCTGCCTTTACACGCACATGAACTGTAAAGGCATCCCAGTATTAGTCCGTAGTGTTCAGTATTGAGTTGGCCCACCCTTTGCAGCTATAACAGCTTCAACTCTTCTGGGAAAGCTTTCCACAAGGTTTAGGAGTGTGTCTATGGGAATGTTTGACCATTCTTCCAGAAGTGCATTTGTGAAGTCAGGCACTGATGTTGGACGAGAAGGTCTGGCTCACAGTCTCCGCTCTAATTCATCCCCAAGGTGTTCTGTTTTTTTAAGGTCAGGGCTCTGTGCAGGCCAGTCAAGTTCCTCCACTCCAAACTCACTCATCCATGTCTTTATGGACCTTGGTTTGTGCACTGGTCCAAATCATTTGGTGGATGGGGGATTATGGTGTGGGGTTGTGTTTCAGGGGTTGGGCTTGGCCCCTTAGTTCCAGTGAAGGGAACTCTTAAGGCGTCAGCATACCAAGACATTTTGGACAATTTCATGCTCCCAACTTTGTGAGAACAGTTTGGGGATGGCCCCTTCCTGTTCCAACATGACTGCACACCAGTGCACAAAGCAAGGTCCATAAAGACATGGATGAGTGAGTTTGGGGTGGAGGAACTTGACTGGCCTGCACAGAGTCCTGACCTCAACCCAACAGAACACCTTTTGGCTGAATTAGAGCAGAGACTGCGAGCCAGGCCTTCTCATCCAACATCAGTGCCTGACCTCACAAATGCGCTTCTAGAAGAACATTTCCAAAGACACACTAAACCTTGTGGACAGCCTTCCCAGAAGCTGTAATACCTGCAAAGGGTGGGCCAAATCAAATTTTAACCCTACGGACTAATGCCCCGTACACACGGTCGGACATTGATCGGACATTCTGACAACAAAATCCATGGATTTTTTCCGACGGATGTTGGCTCGAACTTGTCTTGCATACGCACGGTCACACAAAGATGTTGGAAAATCCAACCGTTCTGAACGCGGTGACGTAAAACACGTACGTCAGGACTATAAACGGGGCAGTAGCCAATAGCTTTCGTTTCTTAATTTATTCTGAGCATGCGTGGCACTTTGTGCGTCGGATTTGTGTACACACGATCGGAATTTCCGACAATGGATTTTGTTGTCGGAAAATTTTATAGCCTGCTCTCAAACATTGTGTGTCGGAAATTCCTATGGAAAATGTGTGATGGAGCCCACACACGGTCGGAATTTTCAACAACAAGGTCCTATCACACATTTTCCATCGGAAAATCCTATCGTGTGTACAGGGCATAAGACTGGGATGCCATTAAAGTTCATGTGCGTGTAAAGGCATGCGTCCCAATACTTTTGGCTAGATAGTGTATCTGACAAGATTTACAATGGTGGTGGAACCCTCCTACACATAAATACTACATTTGGACATAGTTTTAGGACCTGGGAGATGAGACAACTTTTCTACATGAAGCAACATGCTTGGGATTTGAACCCAGACCCTCAGAGATGCTGAGCAGATGTTCTAACCTCTAAGCCACGGAGCTGCCACGTGTGAAAACCTCCTAAACATAACTAAACATAAATACTGCATTTCTTTGGACATATAGGTGATGGAATTACATTACTCAAGAGTAGGGATGAGCTTCGTGTTCGAGTCGAACCCTTGTTCGACTCGAACATCGGCTGTTCGACCGTCCGTCGAATTGCGAACGTTATGGGCCGTTCGCGCCAAATTCGTGTGGCGCGTCACGGCCCATAATTCACTGCGGCATCGCAGTGCATTGCTGGCTGATGATTGGCCAAGCATGCACTATGACCCGCATGCTTGGCCAATCACAGCGCCGTCAGTAGAGAGAGCTGTAATTGGCCAAAGCCAGGGTGGCTTTGGCCAATTATGGCTCAGGGGATTTAGTACACGCCCCACACTATATAAGGCCGCCTGCACGGCGGACCTGTGTAGTGTGTTCCGGTGTGCTGATAGAGAGAGAGACAGACAGTGTCATTTGATTTGAGTTAGCTAGATTAGGCTAGATCTGTTCCTGCTATTTACATTTAGTGCAGTGCGTCCTGCTCACAGTGTTCAGCTAGATCCGTTCCTGCTATTTACATTTAGTGTGACAAATGAGAAAACTCAGATATACGCGCCCCTCTCGAGTCTTCACCACTGCGCTCAAATGCCAGGTGGAGGGGTGCTAACCCCCTACAAATGAGAAAGTCCTAATACAATGACTATAGAGCTGCCACTTTAAAACTACATGTGCTATGCAAATCTTTCTGTGATTTCCAAGTAATCCTGGGCTATATTCGTACTTGTAAGACAGAAAAAGTGGCGCTAAATGGCGGTGTAGCCCCTAACTAAAGTGCAAAGTGATGATCTAGTGTTCCAACAAATAATATGTGTACATCAAACAAAATGAATGAAAATAATCATGGAAAATCTCCTCAGTGTGAAAAGGTAATCACTATACAGATGTATCAAACGCACAGCAATATATATATATAAAATGTGAAAAACATGAGCTCTAAACAATAGTCCATAGATATTCCCAAGACAGGACACCGTGCAGGAAAGGTGAAGTTTCTGGAAAATAATCCACCAAATCAATCAGTGTTAGTGACTCCTCTCCCCTTGAATAAAGCTGAGGGTCACGGCGGACCTCAAGAAGCAGCGATGGATAAGTTCTCACCCCTCTCCGCTGACAATCTAAAGATGTGGATCACCTGCTGGCGACACGGCCCGAGGGGCAGCTCCTCTAAATCGTTTTGAAGGCTCCCGCCGATGCACGGAGATCCGCAACAAAGTCCCGTCCGTCGCTACTGACTAGTGATAGGTGCCGTATAGCCACGCCCCGACATGTTTCGTCATACCAGACTTCCTCATTGGGCTTTATAGTGGTGCTGGGCGTTTCACAGAGGAGGATTTGGTTTGAATTGGAAATGCTTTGCAGTGTCAGTTTGGCTTGAATCAAGAGTTGTTCATGTGAGTGCAATGATTGAAGTTTTAAGTTGAATAAATTTTACACATTTTTTACGGTATCACACTATCTGGAGTTCTTTTTTATGAATTGAGGTAATACTCGGAGCATCTAAGAATCTGGATCCTTTGACCCTTCATTGACCAACCTACACTTATGCCTTTTTGCCAAAACACGAGAGTGTGAGGCATATGGAGCTGGTGAGTGGTGAATTCAAGGGGAGAGGAGTCACTAACACTGATTGATTTGGTGGATTATTTTCCAGAAACTTCACCTTTCCTGCACGGTGTCCTGTCTTGGGAATATCTATGGACTATTGTTTAGAGCTCATGTTTTTCACATTTTATATATATATATTGCTGTGCGTTTGATACATCTGTATAGTGATTACCTTTTCACACTGAGGAGATTTTCCATGATTATTTTCATTCATTTTGTTTGATGTACACATATTATTTGTTGGAACACTAGATCATCACTTTGCACTTTAGTTAGGGGCTACACCGCCATTTAGCGCCACTTTTTCTGTCTTACAAGTACGAATATAGCCCAGGATTACTTGGAAATCACAGAAAGATTTGCATATTTACATTTAGTGCAGTGCGTTCTGCTCACAGTGTTCAGCTAGATCCGTTCCTGCTATTTACATTTAGTGCAGTCAGTGCGTCCTGCTCACAGTGTTCAGCTAGATCTGTTCCTGTTATTTACATTTAGTGCAGTCAGTGCGTCCTGCTCACAGTGTTCAGCTAGATCTGTTCCTGCTATTTACATTTAGTGCAGTCAGTGCGTCCTGCTCACAGTGTTCAGCTAGATCTGTTCCTGCTATTTACATTTAGTGCAGTGCGTCCTGCTCACAGTGTTCAGCTAGATCCGTTCCTGCTATTTACATTTAGTGCAGTGCGTCCTGCTCAGTGTTCAGCTAGATCCGTTCCTGCTATTTACATTTAGTGCAGTGCGTCCTGCTCACAGTGTTCAGCTAGATCCGTTCCTGCTATTTACATTTAGTGCAGTCAGTGCGTCCTGCTCACAGTGTTCAGCTAGATCTGTTCCTGCTATTTACATTTAGTGCAGTCAGTGCGTCCTGCTCACAGTGTTCAGCTAGATCTGTTCCTGCTATTTACATTTAGTGCAGTGCGTCCTGCTCACAGTGTTCAGCTAGATCCGTTCCTGCTATTTACATTTAGTGCAGTGCGTCCTGCTCACAGTGTTCAGCTAGATCCGTTCCTGCTATTTACATTTAGTGCAGTGCGTCCTGCTCACAGTGTTCAGCTAGATCCGTTCCTGCTATTTACATTTAGTGCAGTGCGTCCTGCTCACAGTGTTCAGCTAGATCTGTTCCTGCTATTTACATTTAGTGCAGTGCGTCCTGCTCACAGTGTTCAGCTAGATCTGTTCCTGCTATTTACATTTAGTGCAGTCAGTGCGTCCTGCTCACAGTGTTCAGCTAGATCCATTCCTGCTATTTACATTTAGTGCAGTGCGTCCTGCTCACAGTGTTCAGCTAGATCTGTTCCTGCTATTTACATTTAGTGCAGTCAGTGCGTCCTGCTCACAGTGTTCAGCTAGATCTGTTCCTGCTATTTACATTTAGTGCAGTGCGTCCTGCTCACAGTGTTCAGCTAGATCTGTTCCTGCTATTTACATTTAGTGCAGTGCGTCCTGCTCACAGTGTTCAGCTAGATCCGTTCCTGCTATTTACATTTAGTGCAGTCAGTGCGTCCTGCTCACAGTGTTCAGCTAGATCCGTTCCTGCTATTTACATTTAGTGCAGTGCGTCCTGCTCACAGTGTTCAGCTAGATCCGTTCCTGTTATCTTCCTACTGACAGGCAGGCTTGTCTGGTTACAGTATATAAAGCTACCTGAAGAAAATTACAGGTGTTCTATCCCAGCTTAGTGCAGCTACAGGCCATTAGTATGTCTGGAAGGCCAAGAAGGAGAGGCAGACAGTCACAAGCCAATAAGAGAGGGCAAGCAGGCTCTGTGTCTAGTGCTGGTCGTGGAGACGGTGCATCCTCATCAGCCCGTGGCCATGGGACACGCTTGGCCTTTTTTTCGGCAGCTGGCCGTGTTGAGCCGCAACATGCAGAAAACTTGGTCGAGTGGATGACCAAGCCGTCCTCATCCTCCTCATCCTCTCTCACCCATGCCCAGGGTGCTTTGTCTGGCAAAGCAGCGGCCTCTTCCCTCAGCTCAATGTCATCAGTGACTCCTTCCCTAGCTCCACCATGTCCTCATGAGGATTCCCTCGAACTGTTTGACCACAGTGTTGGGTACATGCTCCAGGAGGATGCCCAGCGTTTGGAAGGCTCTGATGATGATACTGAGCTCGATGAAGGCAGTAACATGAGCACGGACAGAGGGGGTGCCCAAGAAGGACAGCAATCTGGCAGTCATGCTCCCCCTGCTGCAGCATACTGCCAGGTTTGCTCCAGTGATGAGGAGGGAGGGGATGATGAGGTCACTGACTCAACGTGGGTGCCTGATAGGAGAGAGGAGGAGGAGGAGGAGGCGGCACATCACCAACGAGGCAGGATGCCCTCCAGGGGCCAGCCTAAGGGCAGCACATTGACTGCATCACACCCCAAAGCTCCACATGTGCAGGGCGCTGCAGTCTCTGCGCGTTATTCAAAAAGTTCTTTGGTGTGGGCCTTTTTTGAGACGAGTGCATCAGATCGCACCGCTGCTATTTGCAACATATGTCTCAAGCGTATCTCGCGTGGCCAAAACATCTCCCGCTTGGGTACCACATGCTTGACCAGACATATGTTGACCTGCCATGCAGTTCGTTGGCAAGCATATCTAAAAGACCCACACCAAAGAACAAAGAGGATCTCTCCTTGCTCCTCATCAGCTGAGATTTCCAACCCCACTAGACCTTCAGTCCTCTCTGAGACCTGCAGTGAGAGGAATGAAGGTGTAGAATTAGGTGTGTCACAGCCAAGTACTTGTGGGCAATCTGCTTTTGGTACACCGACGCCAGATTGTACCAGGCAAATTTCCCTGCCCCAGCTGCTGCACCGCCGAAAGAAGTTTGCTCCCAGCCATCCACATGCCCAGCGGTTGAATGCTAGCTTGGCAAAATTGCTAGCACTTCAACTGCTGCCTTTTCAGTTGGTAGACTCTGCCCCCTTCCGTGAGTTTGTGGAATGTGCGGTTCCTCAGTGGCAGGTACCCAAATGCCACTTTTTCTCACGGAAGGCGATTCCAGCTCTCTACCGGCATGTGGAAGGCAATGTCCATGCCTCGCTGGACAGGGCGGTCAGCGGTAAGGTGCATATTACCGCTGACTCATGGTCCAGCAGGCATGGACAGGGACGTTACTTAAGTTTCACGGCGCATTGGGTGACTCTGCTGGCAGCTGGGAAGGATGCAGGACAAGGTGCAGTAGTGTTGGAGGTTGTTCCGCCACCACGCCTCCAAAATGCTGATTGTGACACACCTCTCTCCTCCACCCCCTCCTCTTCTTCTTCCTCCATGGCCTCTTCCTCGGAACCAGCGGTGCTCCGTAGGCGTTCAAGGGGCTACGCAAGTACGCAGGCCAAAAGATGCCATGCGGTGCTTGAGCTGGTGTGCTTGGGGGACAGGAGCCACACTGGGGCAGAGGTTCTGTCAGCTCTGCAGGGGCAGGTTCAGAGGTGGTTGACGCCACGCCAACTTAAGGCAGGAATGGTGGTTTGCGACAATGGCACCAACCTCCTCTCTGCCCTCCGACAGGGACAACTGACCCATGTGCCCTGTTTGGCTCACGTCCTTAACTTGGTGGTGCAGCAGTTCTTGGGCAGGTACCCGGGCTTACAGGATGTCCTGAGGCAGGCCAGGAAAGTCTGTGTGCATTTCCGCCGGTCATATAATGCCAGTGCTCGGCTGACGGACCTCCAAAAGGAGTTTAACCTGCCCAAGAACCGCCTAATCTGTGACATGCCCACCAGGTGGAACTCGACATTGGCCATGCTGCAGCGGCTGCACACGCAGCAGAGGGCCATCAATGAGTACCTGTGCGACTATGGCACCAGGACAGGGTCAGGGGACCTTGGTTTTTTTTCCCCACGCCAGTGGGCCATGATCAGGGATGCATGCACTGTCCTGTCACCATTCGAGGAGGCCACGAGGATGGTGAGCACTGACAGTGCATGCATCAGTGACACTGTCCCCCTTGTCCACCTGTTGGAGCACACGCTGCGTGGAATAATGGACAGGGCACTTGAGGCAGAACAGAGGCAGGAAGAGGAGGACTTCCTTAGCTCTCAAGGCCCCCTTTATCCAGACAGTGTTCCTACGTGCCCGCCGATCACACAGGAAGAGGACGAGGAGGAGGAGGAGGAGGAGGAGGAAGATTGTGTCAGTATGGAGGTGGAGCCTGGCACTCAGCATCAGCAGTCTTTAAGGGATCAGTCCCAAGGAACACATGGACTTGTACGTGGCTGGGAGGAGGTGGCTGCGGACGTTGTTGTCCTTAGTGACCCAGAGGACTCCGGACCGAATGCCTCAGCAAACCTACGCTGCATGGCCTCCCTGATCCTGCAAAGCCTGCGTAAGGATCCTCGTATTCGTGGTATCAAGGAGAAGGACCAATACTGGCTGGCAACCCTCCTTGATCCACGTTACAAGGGTAAGGTTGCGGACCTTGGGGGGCGTGGCCGGGATGTGATCGAGGCAAGACGTGTGTGCTCTGAGCTCCTGCATACCTCCGGTAATTATCCTGTCCACGGCCGATTGTGGGGACAAAAAACCCTGCTGAAGGTGTACCAGAGTGAGCGGAACAGTCTGGGTGGCTTATTATGCCGTCCTCGGCATCCAGACAGCAAAGAACGTCCCGTTCCCAGCCGCCAAAAGCACAGCAAAATCTCCGTTCTAGGAGCAGCATGGCGTCTAGCCCCGCCCACTCCTCCTCTGAAGCAGCTCCTGTGAACACATCTCAGCGCGCCACGACAAGCAAGGTAAAGATGGCGCAGCAGGATGTCTCCACTGCACCGCAATCCGAGGATAATCCTCCCGCCATGGCAGAGATAGAACTGGACACAGCAGCCATAACAGGTCCAATTATAGAGGCTATAGCGGCCTCTAAATCTGAGTTGATGGGGCGCATTGATTTACTGGCCTCGGAATGCAATCTTATCCGCCATGATTTGGACAAGATTAGGGGCAGACTTACCACCGCGGAGGATCGTATTTCTGAAGTGGAGGATGCCTCACACAATCAGGGATCGCAGCTACGGGAGCTGAAAGAAATGGTGGGGGCCTTGCAGCGCCGTGCAGACGACGCTGAGGACCGCCAGAGACGAAATAACGTACGAGTGGTCGGCCTACCGGAAGGAGCCGAGGGCACAGACACGACGGCGTTTGCAGAGCGATTCTTCAAAATATTGCTGTCTCTGGGCGATCTCCCCCCTACTTATGTGGCTGAAAGGGCTCACAGAGTCCCCACGGGAGCCAGACCATCAGGTGCCCCACCAAGACCATTCCTGGTACGGTTTCTTAATTATAGGGACCGCGACATGCTGTTGGCGGAGGCCAGGAAGCACAAAGAGCTAAAATTTGAGAATGCCCGTATAATGTTATTCCCCGACTTCTCGGCTGAGACCCAGAAAAGACGTCGCTCATTTATGGAGGTCAAAAGGCGGCTCCGGGAGAAGGAATTAAAATACAGTATGCTCTACCCCAGTCGTCTCCGGGTGCAACATAAAGGTACTGTGAAATTTTTTGAAACCCCGCAAGATGCTAATGACTGGCTAGATCAAAATCTGTGACAACGTCGTCATTTGCAGGAATGTTTTTCAGTACAGTCTTGCCTTTTGTTCATTTTGTTTTCCCTCGGCATATAATACCTGGTTTTATGCTCAGGCCTGCTCCATTTTTTAGTTTTATTTTTTCTTTCTCCCATTTGTCACCGTATGTTATGCAGCAAGAATCTCTATCTACCTGACCTGATCACTGGGGGAAGGAGATCCCCTGGGAGGTGGAGAGGGGAGAATGGTAACACTGGCTTGCTAATGCTTGTGGGAGTCATCCACAGGCTGTATCACTCTTTAGCTGCGTGGCCTTATCCGTCATACGATATTCACTAGTTGGAGCCGTGGGGCCTATATGTTTGTGTAACACCAGAACGCTCTTCATCAATATTACACCATATTCGGCATAGTAAGATACAATCGGCTGTACTTCTCCATGGAACTTATAAGGAGTCTTCAGAAGCACAAGAAGGAAAGGAATTTTTCCTTTTTTTTTTCTTTATGCCGAACTATCGACACTTTTGGTCGAGCTCTTTTGGAGCTTTATGTTACAGGGTGAAAGCTGCATACCGGACTTTTTTGGTTTTGTTTTTTTGGTTTTTGGTTTGTTCTAAAGTTATTAGTTTCTGGTATAACAGCAGGGGGGGAAAGTTTAAACAGCAGTCATATATGTTGCATACCGATTACAGCAATGGTTCATTACCTAAGTACACTCTCAGACGTATATTGTTGGGCTATCACTGTGCTAATGTGGGGAAATGTGGTACTTTAGCTATAACTTCTATTATAGATGGAGAATAAGATAAAAATCATCTCATGGAACGTTAGGGGGCTAAACAACAAATTTAAAAGAGCGGCTGTGTTCCAATATCTTAAACAGGTGAAGCCACATGTCGTTCTCCTTCAAGAGACACATTTGGATGGAAACAAAACACTTGCATTGCGCAGGCCCTGGATACAGAGGTCCTTTCACTCATCATACTCAACGTATGCTAGAGGCACAACCATTTTGATCAGTAAAGCGGTTGCATGTAATATCCATCAGGTGTTTACCGATTCAGGAGGACGATATGTGGCACTGGTGTTAGATCTGGCATATCACAAAATACTGCTTGTAAATGTTTACATACCTCCGCCATTTAAAGTACAGTTGTTATATGATCTGTTAAACATACTAGCTCCATACCTACATCTACCTACGTTATTTATGGGTGACTTTAATAGCATAATGGATTCCACACTAGATACCTCTAATCAGGGCCGTCTTTAATTTTGATTGGGCCCTGGGCAAACATTTTCTTGGGGCCCCCCCTCCATTCTGAGACATACAAAAAATAGCAGGTAGACTCAAAATCAGTTTACTGCAGCAGATCACGCAGCGATTGCAATTGTTTGCCAGAGGTTACAGCCTATCATTACTGCTCAATGACTGGTTTCTAGAGGTTACAACACATAATTTCTGCTTGCCGATTGGTTGCTAGAGGTTAATGTACATTATTAGCGCTCACTAATTGGTTGCTAGGGGTTACAGCACATCATTAGCACTTACTGATTGGTTGGTAGAGATTAAAGCAGATCACTACTGTTTGCTGATTGGTTGCTAGAGGTTCATGCACATCATTACCTCTCACTGAGCAGTGGAGCAATCCCAAATAATTGAGCAAGTAAAGGGGCACATTAATACACATACTACAGGAGAGGTTCAGAGACTGCGGACATACTGCAGGAGACAATCGGAGACTGCGGACATACTGCAGGAGACAATCAGAGACTGCGGACATACTGCAGGAGACAATCGGAGACTGCGGACATACTGCAGGAGACAATCGGAGACTGCGGACATACTGCAGGAGACAATCGGAGACTGCGGACATACTGCAGGAGACAATCGGAGACTGCGGACATACTGCAGGAGACAATCGGAGACTGCGGACATACTGCAGGAGACAATCAGAGACTGCGGACATACTGCAGGTGACAATCAGAGACTGCGGACATACTGCAGGAGACAATCAGAGACTGCGGACATACTGCAGGAGACAATCAGAGACTGCGGACATACTGCAGGAGACAATCAGAGACTGCGGACATACTGCAGGAGACAATCGGAGACTGCGGACATACTGCAGGAGACAATCGGAGACTGCGGACATACTGCAGGAGACAATCAGAGACTGCGGACATACTGCAGGAGACAATCAGAGACTGCGGACATACTGCAGGAGACAATCAGAGACTGCGGACATACTGCAGGAGACAATCAGAGACTGCGGACATACTGCAGGAGATTACCAGAGACTGCGGAAATACTGCAGGAGACAGAGACTGCGGAAATACTGCAGGAGACAGAGACTGCGGAAATACTGCAGGAGACAGAGACTGCGGACATACTGCAGGAGACAATCAGAGACTGCGGACATACTGCAGGAGACAATCAGAGACTGCGGACATACTGCAGGAGATTACCAGAGACTGCGGAAATACTGCAGGAGACAGAGACTGCGGACATACTGCAGGAGACAATCAGAGACTGCGGACATACTGCAGGAGACAATCAGAGACTGCGGACATACTGCAGGAGACAATCAGAGACTGCGGACATACTGCAGGAGATTACCAGAGACTGCGGACATACTGCAGGAGACAATCAGAGACTGCGGACATACTGCAGGAGACAATCAGAGACTGCGGACATACTGCAGGAGATTACCAGAGACTGCGGACATACTGCAGGAGACAATCAGAGACTGCGGACATACTGCAGGAGACAATCAGAGACTGCGGACATACTGCAGGAGACAATCAGAGACTGCGGACATACTGCAGGAGACAATCAGAGACTGCGGACATACTGCAGGAGACAATCAGAGACTGCGGACATACTGCAGGAGACAATCAGAGACTGCGGACATACTGCAGGAGACAATCAGAGACTGCGGACATACTGCAGGAGACAATCAGAGACTGCGGACATACTGCAGGAGACAATCAGAGACTGCGGACATACTGCAGGAGACAATCAGAGACTGGGGACATTATACAGGGGATGGTCAGAGAACTTTCAGCAATGCACAGATTTACAGTTAAATAACACAGCTCAGGATTTAAACATTCAGGCATTCTATGCCAAACTCACTACATACATTCAGGACTGTGGGCGGGGCTTCCACTCTCTGCTCTCACTAAAGCAGCTGGGAGCTCCACTGATGCTTTGTTGGGGGGCCCACATCACCCATGAATTGTCGCCCTGATGACAGCTTTGCAGAGCGCACAGAGGACACGGGAGGATGTATTCCGCGCTGGCCAGCTGAGAGGGGCGGGGCCGGGAGCTCCACTGACGCTCTGACCCCGCCCACGTGCAGCCTGTGTACTGGGTATAGAGCGCCTGTAGCGAGAGCCAGTGATGGGAGTGAAAGTGTCATTGGAGCTCCCGGCCCCGCCCCCGGACCTCTGTATTCACCAGCCAGTATAGAGGGGGCGGGGCCGGAAGCTCCACTGACACTCGCACTCCGATCACTGGCTCAACACAGAAGCTCTTTTTCGAGTACACAGGCTGCACGTGGGCGGGGTCTGAGCGTCAGTGGCGCTCCCGGCCCCGCCCCCTCTCAGCTGGCTAGCGAGGAATACATCCTCCCGTGTCCTCTCTGCAAAGCTGGGATCGGGGCCCCAATTCACGGCTAGCGCGGGCCCCCCAACAAAGATTGGGCCCAGGGCAAGTGCCCCGTTTGCCCTGCGCTAAAGACGGCCCTGCCTCTAATGCTGTTAGGACAGCCTCAGCAGATCTCTGCACATGGGCTTCGGTGGCGAGCTTGACGGAGGTGTGGAGATGGAAAAACCCCGGGGTTGTGTCGTATTCACATTTGTCTACCACCCACAAATCATCAGCCAGAATAGACTTAGCATTTGGGAATGCCCAACTCCTGCACAGTGTATGTGCATCTGATTACCTAGCCGGAGGGACTTCGGATCATAATCCTCTGTTGGTCACAATGACATATCCCACTAGAGGACACAAGGGGGGTTGGAGATTGGCACCGGGATGGTTGCAAGAGGAGCAAGTAGCCACGCCTGTTCAGGCTGCCATTGAAACCTTCTGGGTGACAAATGTGGATACGGCTGATCCGACAATTGTATGGGATACTTTGAAAGCGGTAACAAGAGGTGTATTTATATCAGCAATTAAAGCAGCAAGGACGGAACATAATCAAGAAAAGGAAACTCTTTTAGCTAGAGAAAGGGAATGTGCACAGCTCCAGGCGAACTCCCCTTCGGAGACAAACTATGCCTCCGTGCTACATAGTAGAAGAGCAATAGCAGTCCATTTCACAGAACTAGCGCATACCGAGGCAAGAAGAAGGGCAGAAAACATTTTCACTGAGGGGGACAAAAATGGCAAGTTGCTGGCAAACCTAGTGGCAGACCAAAAGATCCCTGTCAGTATACCGGTAATAAAGAATAATGCAGGGATATTGTTATCGGATCCGGGGGAAATTTTGGAAGAATTTGTGGGATTTTATAAGGCCCTATACTCCCCAATACAGTCATATGATGTGGCTGAAATGGAGGACCTTCTTCGGAGCCTCTCCATGCCTAAACTAATTGATACCGATGCCACTCGGTTGGAGGCAGATATCTCTGTGCTGGAGGTTGAGGCAGCTATACTTTCCTTCCCCCCAGGTAAAGCCCCTGGCCCAGACGGCTTTCCCGCTGACTTCTATAAAGCGCACATGTCACAATTGGCTAATAGATTGACACTACTATTCAAATTCTGCTGGGAGAATGGTTCCTTGCCGGCTTCAATGATGGAGGCCTATATAATACTTCTCCCGAAGCCAGGCAAGGACCCACAGTTGTGCTCGTCTTATCGCCCAATAGCTTTACTTAACTCGGATCTTAAAATCCTTGCAAAAATTTTAGCCACAAGGCTAGCCACGGTCATATCGACTCTGGTTGACATTGATCAAACAGGGTTTATACCAGGTATGTCCACGGATACAAATTTAAGAAGGCTATTTACGCATATTCAAATAGAAAATGCTGAGTACCCGGCAAAAGTGGTTGTCTCCATTGATATCGAAAAAGCCTTCGATTCAGTGGATTGGCAATATATGCATAGGGTTTTGGAGAGCATGGGATTCGGTCCTGGTTTTCGTCGCTGGGTCGGCTTGCTTTACAGTAAGCCGAGGACGGCGGTGAGACTGGGTTCCATGGTTTCTGATTTCTTTTGTATAGGTAGGGGCACTAGGCAGGGGTGCCCCCTCTCACCATTCCTTTTTGCCCTGATAATTGAGCCATTGGCTAGGGCCCTCCGGCGTTCGGAGGGGGTGCAGGCAATTCAAGTGGGATCAATCAGCGAGTGTATTGCATTATATGCTGACGATCTGCTTCTGTTTCTTAGAGACCCGGGTCCGTCTCTTAGGGTGGCGTTGGAGATTCTGGACAGGTTCGCCACTTTTTCGGGGTTACGAGTTAATTGGAGTAAGTCATCCATATTACCATTAGGTAAAGAGGCAAAAAAACTGGCTGACGATACCTTACCATTGCAATGGGTATCCTCAATCACATACCTGGGGGTTAGGGTCACAGCTAATATCCATGATTATCTGTCTCTGAATCTCCTACCCTTGATTAGTAGGCTTAAACAAAAAACGGCGGTATGGAAGACCCTCCCTCTTTCCTTGATTGGGCGGATTAGTCTAATAAAAATGAAATACCTGTCAGTGATCCTATATTTTCTACGACACTCCCCGATATGGATCCCCAAGGGCTATTTTAAAACACTAAATAGTATCATTGGAACATTTATATGGTACCCAAATTCCCCACGTATAAGTATCAAAATATTGCAGGAACCATGGGGACAGGGGGGGCTGGCACTGCCTGACTGGCAGAAATATTTTCTTGCTGGACAGATGGTAGTCGCTAGGAAGTGGTTAACGGCGGACTCTGGTGATTCTGCCACAGTAGTGGAGGCTGCACATCTGGGATCATACGAAAGTTTAAAGTTGGCTTTGTATAGAGGTCCGAAATCCTGTCTTCCTCTGACAGAGTCTATGAAAACAACAATTAAGGCCTGGGAAGTAGCCACTACATTAATGTCTCCCAGTTACATAGGAATTACACCTTCAGCCCCCATATGGATGAACCCGAAGCTTCCACACTTTTTCTCACTCCCTGACCCTATGATTTGGGCGTGTAAAGGCATTAAGACCTTGCAGGACATTACATGTGAGGGGGATCTATGCACTTTTGATCAGTTAAAGGCTAGGCATGACCTTCCTAATTCCTTTTTTTTCCGTTACTTACAACTGAGACACGCTTTTAAAGAACAAACGAGAGAGCAAAGGGTCGAATATTTACCTTCATCATTGGAGTCCATGTTGACAGAGGAGGACCTGGCCAAACCGTTGTCCTCGGTATACAAATCCCTATTTAATAAAACCCCCCCAGGAATTACTAAGTGTAGAGAGAGATGGGAGGGGGAGATCGCAGATATTCAGGGGGAAGACTGGGATGACATGTGGGATCATCCATTCAAACACCTAGTTTCAGCCAGGGATCGCCTAATTCACTTCAAATTCTTACACCGGATATATCTCACCCCGGATAGGTTGTCCCGTATCTACCCATCAGTGAGTAGTCAATGCTGGCGATGCTCACATGCCCCAGCGGGCGCAGAACACGTCTTCTGGAGCTGTGCACACATTCAAAGATTCTGGTCAGAAGTAACGGAATGTCTAACAGAGGTATTGTGTATACCAATCCCATTAACACCTAGAGTATGTTTGATAGGACTGGTAGAGGAGGTGGTTCCGACTCGGGCACATCGCACCCTACTGAATATAGGATTGTTTTATGGTAGAAAAGCAATATTACTGAACTGGAAAAAAACTAATGCCCCTACTGTATTATTTTGGAAAAAACTGATAAATTCGGTTATCCCGTTATACAGAGCAGCGTATCACGCCAGAGGTTGCCCTAAGAAATTCTCGAAGGTTTGGCAGGCGTGGCTGGACTCTACAGCTACAGTGAGTTAGGAAGATACGCGAGTGTAAGAGGTAGGGAGTGATATGGAATAATGTTCCATGCTGGATGTTGGGTGCTAATATATGTAAAACCCATCTAAGATGCTCTGTCCTATAATGCACTGTACTCATGTACATGGGGAGCTGAGAGAAGATGGTTTGATTAAACTTAAATTTATGATGTACAGTTTTCATTTTGCTGTGTGCTACTATATGACTGCTGTGTGGGTGGTAGTGGGTGGGGGGAGGGGTAAGGGGAGGGGGGAACTCAAGGTTGGTTAGAAGTTATATCGGCCCTGCGTGGTCGGCTCGATTGGTATGTTGCCAATCAAAACTGTATGTGAATGTATGTTTGTTTGCAAAATTAATAAAAAGAATTTATAAAAAAAAAAAAAAAGGTTGCGGACCTTATCTTGCCATCGCAGAGGGAGCAGAGGATGAAACATCTTCGGGAGGCCTTGCAGAAAGGTCTGTGCAACGCGTTCCCAGAGACTGGGAGGTTACAAACTCCTGTTTCTGGACAACGTGTTGCTGAGGCTTCGGTCAGTCAAAGAAGGAGCGGTGGAGAAGGTGGCCGTCTGACCGATGCGTTCAGACAATTTTTTGGTCCGCAGCCCCAAGGTATGATCGGTTCCAGCAACCATCGCCAGCGTCTGTTTTACATGGTGCAGGAATACCTAGGGGCAAGATCAGACTTGGACACCTTTCCCACCGAAAATCCTCTGGGTTACTGGGTCTTGAGGATGGATCACTGGCCAGAGCTTGCACAGTATGCAATTGAGCTACTGGCCTGTCCTGCATCCAGCGTTCTTTCGGAACGCACATTCAGTGCTGCTGGAGGCGTGGTAACCGATCACAGTGTGCGTCTGTCCACTGACTCGGTCGATCGGCTGACCTTCATAAAAATGAATCAGTCTTGGATCACCACCAGCTACCAAGCACCTGATGCTGATGTAACTGAATAATTTTTTTCAGATCCCTTCAAAGACTGCCTATGCTGATGCTGAGTGACTATCCCTGAGTAATTATCCTCTTCCTCCTCAATCATCACGCTGATAGCTTGTAAGAACATTTTTGGTTCTGGGCGCCACCACCAGTGCCTAAGGCACAATTTTTCAGCCCCTGTATAACAGGGGCGTGTAATTACAATTTTTGATGTAATACTTTGCAGCAGGGCTCGTTCCTGCATTCCAACTAGAGTGTCTGTGAGGGGTTGCAGTGTTGTGGCACCAGCACCAGTGCCTAAGGCCCAATTTTTCTGCCCCTGTCTAACAGGGGCGTGTAATTACAATTTTTGATGCAATACTTTGCAGCAGGGCTCGTTCCTGCGTTCCAACTAGAGTGTCTGTGAGGGGTTGCAGTGTTGTGGCACCAGCACCAGTGCCTAAGGCCCAATTTTTCTGCCCTTGTCTAACAGGGGCGTGTAATTACAATTTTTGATGCAATACTTTGCAGCAGGGCTCGTTCCTGCGTTCCAACTAGAGTGTCTGTGAGGGGTTGCAGTGTTGTGGCATCAGCACCAGTGCCTAAGGCCCAATTTTTCTGCCCCTGTCTAACAGGGGCGTGTAATTACAATTTTTGATGCAATACTTTGCAGCAGGGCTCGTTCCTGCGTTCCAACTAGAGTGTCTGTGAGGGGTTGCAGTGTTGTGGCACCAGCACCAGTGCCTAAGGCCTAATTTTTCAGCTCCTGTTCAACAGGGGCATGTAATTACAATTCTTGATCTAATATTTCACAGCAGGGCCCTGTGAGGGCTTACAGTGTTTTGGCCACAGCAACACCTAAGGCCCAAATTTCTGCTGAGTATATAGGGCAGGACCCTACTTTCAAACATCTAACTTACAAACGACTCCTACTTGCAAACGGAAGGAGACAACAGGAAGTGAGATGAAATCTACCCCTAGGAAGGGAAATTCTCTCATGTAAGAGTTAATATGGGAAAACAATTTCTCCTTTCCACTGATGCTTTCCAATCCTTGTTCCACAAAAAAACCCAAATTTTCAAAAAACATTTTTCATTGGGACAAAAAAGTGAGGTGAAATCTTCTGAAGAGGAGGAAAGACGCAAAACAAATGTCACAGGGGTGATAACCCTTCCCTATGTTTTCCAAAAAGCTTAGAAAAGATTTTTTGGCTGGAGCTAAACACGTTAAAAATGTTCAAAATTACAAACAGATTCTACTTAACAACAAACCTACAGTCCCTGTCTTGTTTGCACCGCCTGTATACTGCTGTTCAGAGTATATAGGGACCTTTCCTTATTTTAATTTGGGTGCGGGGTTCCCCTTAATATCCATACAAGACCCAAAGGGCCTGGTAATGGACTGGGGGGTACCCATGCCGTTTGTCTCACTGATTTTCATCCATATTGCCATGACCCGACATGACATTAAACCCGCAAGCAGTTTTAAATGAGATTTTTTCCTTTAAAAATGACATTTGGTGCAGGGACTGTTCTAAACATGGGAAACACGCGTCACTTTACAGGCATACTATAGACACCCCCCAGGTACGATATTTAAAGGAATATTTCACTTTTTTTTTTTTTACTTTAAGCATCATTAAAATCACTGCTCCCGAAAAAACGGCCGTTTTTAAAAGTTTTTTTTGCATTGATACATGTCCCCTGGGGTAGGACCCGGGTCCCCACACCCTTTTTAGGACAATACCATGCAAATTAGCCTTTAAAATGAGCACTTTTGATTTCGAACGTTCGAGTCCCATAGACGTCAATGGGGTTCTAACGTTCGTGCGAACTTGCGGTCCGTTCGCGGGTTCTGGTGCGAACCGAACCGGGGGGTGTTCGGCTCATCCCTACTCAAGAGTTATTCTTCTTGATTTATTCTGTGATATTTGGTGGGTGAGCAGGGCTAGTGCAAAGATTTTTGACACCCTAGGCAAAATCTCATTTTACCGCCACCCCGCCCCCGGCTCCACTCCTGACTCCACCCCCTTTGCCCTGTCCATGTATACCCCACCCTTTTAATGAAGCACCCACCAAATGCAGCCCACCAGCGCCCATTAATGCAGCCTCACCAGCGCCCATGAAATGCAGCCTACCAGCGCCAATCAATGCAGCCTACCAGTGCCCATCAATGAATGTTGGCTTGCTTCCATTCATTCGGGAGTCGGGACACAGATACAGTCCTCCGCTGCTGCACCCTTGACACTATGTGCGAACGGAGTGGCGGCTGCCTGCTGATGCTGAGACTTAGTTTTTTGCTGCAGAGAGAAGAGAGTAGGAACACCAGTGGCCGGGTGCCCTAGGCAGCAGTGTGCCCTAGGCGGCTGCCTAGTGGTAGCACCGGCCCTGTGGGTGAGTGTAGAATAGTGATGTTACCCTCGGATTTTTGGGAATTACATTTTGATTTCTGATGTTGGTACACATATCACATTTTTTGGGCTCAAATTATGATTATTTGGAAATAATAAAAAAACGTACAAAATGGTGACCCATTTGAAATTCGCATCAGCAATGGTATTGTTTGTGGTTTGTAAAGAAAAGACACCTGTGTGAGTTTGGGGTAAAGATTGTTGTGAGATGGAGAGTAACAAGTGAAAGTGACAGAGAAAAATACATTTTATCAAAACATTCCACATCCTAGCATTCTTTTTTTTTTTTTCAAAGTTATTTTTATTGTAAATTCAAGGTAAATACAAAAACAAAACAGAGCCTATTGGGCATTCCCAGGCTCGGTCGACAACTAAAATGCAAGAAAAGAAAAACAAGAGAGAAAAAACAAAAAACAAGGAAGCAAAACAAAAAAACAAAAACAAAAAAAAAACATACATATAGAGCTATATATATATATTCTTAACTAAACCACTGTACGCTCCACCACCTGTGCAGAATATTCAAAGCACTCCTCTACTTCCATGTGTATCCTGTAATGCCCACTTTAGTAATATATGTAATAAGATGTGCAGTGCAATAACATAAATCATTATCCCCCCTCCCATAAACCAACTACTGATCCGCCCGGGGACTTTTATGAGATCAGGGATGCCATTTGAGTCATTCTTGGTACTTAATAGAGTGCATTAACCCTCAATCGAATCTGCATTAGTGGACAGGGATTCCGTCCATACCTTGTGGAATTTTTTACCACAGCCACGTGACAGGTAAGTAGCTTTATACAATGGTAGAGCCGCATTCACTAACCTCTTCCAGAAATTTATTGAAGGTGCAGATGAGGCCTTCCATCTGAGTACTATAGATTTATGGGCATAGTAAAGTAATAATCCTAGCAGGGTTCTGATTGCCCGACGTGGGGCCAGTGGCTCAACGAGTCCCAGCAGACATACCTCTACAGACAGTGGCACAGGAATGGTGGTAACAGTCAAAATAAATTTGATTACCTCAGCCCAAAAAATTGCAATCTGAGGACAGTTCCAAAAAATATGAGTAAAATCCGCTGAGGCTGAGTTGCACCTCCAACAAGAGGCAGAAATAGATGGATAGATTCTATGTAAGCGCTCAGGCGTGTAATATACCTTATGCACTATTTTAAATTGCACCAATTTATCTCTGGCTGATACTAGTTGTGAAAAGGGGTATTCCCACATTTCTTCCCAATCTTCTGTGTCTAATGTAGGAAAATCTACCTCCCACTTTGCCTTAAGGTTTTCTAGTCCCGTGTGGACATTGGGGAGTAGTGCCCTATATATGGAAGATAAGGGTTTAGATAGCGCTTCATCTCTAAGCAAAGTCTCCAGGTTCGAGGTGTAAAAGGCCACGGGAGCCTTTGCAAACTGAGTGTTGAAAGCGTGCCTAAGCTATAGGAATCTAAACAGGTGTGAATTAGACAAATCATATTGTTGTTTCAGCCTGTCAAAAGTCTGTATTTTGCCCTCAAGACAAATTTGATTTATGTATTTGATGCCCTTGCATGCCCACACCCCAGGGTCGGGAATAGACCCGAATTCTGGTAATTGCGGGTTAAACCAAAGAGGGCTATAGGGGGAAATGTGTCCAGAAGGGATGGGGCGTATTGAATTTGCCACTGACCACGCCCTTATTACCGCTCTCATTGCTGACATAAGAGGGAAGGGAGCTTTAGGACCCCGGTAAAGTAGGTTCCGTAGCGCCTCATAAGACCCCAAACGTGCTCATCCTAGCATTCTTAAAAACAAAATAGATGAGAACAAACAAAATAGAAGCAGCAACATTGTTGCAAGGAACATTTATTTCAGAGAAAGATACATTTCATCTCAACATTAAAAGTATTTATTTGGGGAAGTTATAATTGTACCATTAGAATCAATGGCTGAAACTTGCACTGGACTATAATAGCGCCGATTGTCTTTCTCAGAAACGCATTTTAGCCAAGCGCTAATTTTGGTATTTACTAGCGCCCTGTAAAAAAGCCATGGGAGCTAAAATGAGAGCTGTTTGTAGGTCTGAGCATGCTCAGTTGTATTGGCACCTAGAGACGGGGAATTTATCTCTTTTCAGACTTTTAAAGATATTTCAGTGTAGAAATCATTTTTTCACACAGTTTAACCGCTTCCTGACCGCTGCGCGATGATATACGTCAGCAGAATGGCACGGGTGGGCAAAGGGGTGTACAGGTACTACCCCTTTAAGAAGTGGTGCTACAGGCGCGCACGCCCACGGCGTTGACCGTGACCGCGGGCCCTGCGTACTTGAAGTCCATCGGGTGCCCGCGATCGTGTCACAGAGAGGTAGAACGGGGAGATGCCTATATAAACAAGGCGTTTCTCCTTTCTACCTAGTGACATGACAGGGATATACTGCTCTCTGTCACCGGGAGCAGTGATCGCTGTCATGTCAGTGGTGGCCCATCCCCCCCACACTTAGAATCACTCCCTAGGACAGACTTAACCCCTTCATCGCCCCCTAGTGGTTAACGATTTCACCGCCATAATGTCGCAGTCCCGATAAAAATCGCAGATCACCGCCATTACCACTAAAAAAATAAATTATAATAAAAATGCCATAAAACTATCCCCTATTTTGTAGAAGCTATAAATTTTGCACAAACCAATCAATATACGCTTATTGCGATTTTTTTTTTACCAAAAATATGTAGAAGAATACGTATCGGCCTAAACTGAGGAAAAAAATTGTTTTTTTTATATATTTTTGGGATATTTATTAAGGCAAAAAGGAAAAAATATTGCTTTTTTTTCAAAGCTTTATAGCGCAAAAAATAAAAACCACAGAGGTGATCAAATACCACCAAAAGAAAGCTCTATTTGTGGGATAAAAAGGACGTCAATTTTGTTTGGGTGTGATGTCGCACGACCGCGCAATTGTCAGTTAAAGCGAACGCAGTGCCGAATCGCAAAAAGTGCTCTGGCCAGGAAGGGGGCAAATTCTTCCGGGGCTGAAGTGGTTAAAAGCAGATTATCATTAAATAATATACCGCATATTTCAGTACCATTTAGGCAATTATATCATGCTCTAAACATTATTTCCATGTGCACTACTCCAGGTTTTAGCAGAGTAAGGGTTTGGTTGCTATTTGTTTTCAGGGAACTATAGTAAATTCGATTTTGGGAGATTTTTTTCACCAGCGCTGTAGTGAATACTGTTTTAGTGCTAATTAGTGTGATTAGCACTAATTATCGTGAATTTGCGGTAATTATCGCTAATTACCGCGACGTTATAGTAAATGACCCCCTATGTGTCGGCCAGCAAGGTTCATGCAGTTACTTTGACTGCTGTCTCTGGAGCCCTCTTGTGGAAGCAATTGGTGTTACAGCAAAGAATTGAAGTGATGAAATGCATATCCTTCAAAAACTTTACAAGTCTTCACAAATAAACATGTAACAATAAAAAAATAAACTGTTTAGTAAAGTGAACAGATGTGGGTAATTGGAACTGATTAAAAAGCATTAGCAGAGGTTGCTTCAGTGAAAACCTCAGTCATAGGGGTTGAATTACTAAAGGAAAATAGGCCGTTAAGTTTGCAAGAGAAGTTGCAGTGTGCAAGGGAACTTTCCCCAGGAATTAGTGAATGTGGTGAAATTTCACTTTGTCACTTTGAATATTAGAAAAAAAAGAGCATTTTTGCTTGACCGCGATTGGATGATGGAGGTCATCAGTGCTTCATCTCATTCAATAAGATCTGGGAAAAATTCTCACAAAACAAACAGTCTATTTTTCTTTAGTGAGGCCCCATTCAAACTTGTGGGGCTTGTCATGGAACTTTAGACATCAAAGTTACATGAGAAGTCATTCCTCATGTTTTCCAATGATAACCAATTATATATGTGCGACTTAAAGTTGCAGCGACTTTCATGCAACTTAAGGGCCATAGACTTCAATATTAATCCTCAAAAGATTATTTAAGGTATAATTAAGAAGCGCCCTATTACATGTGTCAAACAACCAAAAATACAAAAAAAAAAAAAAAATAAGTAATAAAAAAAAAAAAATATATATATATATATATATATATATATATAAGTTAAAAAAAAGTGTATAATTTCGAATTACTGATTTCGTGTCCTATTATTATTATTATTATTATGAGTTTTGGTTATGCGTAGGCAAGTGGGTGGGCTTTTTCCTTTTTTTTTTTTTTTTAAATTAATTTTCTCTCTTTTTTTTTTCTTTCTCTCTTTTGAAGAGGGCATGATCAAGGATCTGGTGTGTTTTCTTGAGCGCGGGGGGGGGGGGGGGGGGGGGGGGGTGTTAGTGTGGTGTATGTTAATGAAAAGATTTATATAGATATATTGTGCAATGTGTATTTCTATATTGTATGTTGAAATTTGTCAATGAAAATGATTATAAAAAAAAGCCCTTAAAAGTTGCATCAAAGCTATCCACTTCAGCCTCGGACCATTTGGCTGGCCAAAGACCAGAGCACTTTTTGTGATTCAGCACTGCGTCGCTTTAACTGACAATTGCGCGGTCGTGCGACGCAGCTCCCAAACAAAATTGACGTCCTTTTTTCCCCCCACAAATAGAGCTTTCTTTTGGTGGTATTTGATCACCTCTGCGTTTTTTTATTTTTTGCACTATAAACAAAAAAAGAGCGACAATTTTGAAAAAAAAAACGCAATATTTTTTACTTTATGCTATAATAAATATCCCCAAAAAATATATAAAAAAAAAATGTTTCCTCAGTTTAGGCCGATATGTATTCTTCTACATATTTTTGGTAAAAAAAAAATCACCATAAGCGTTTATTGATTGGTTTGTGCAAAAGTTATAGCGTCTACAAAATAGGGGATAGTTTTATGGCATTTTTATTAATATATTTTTTTTTTTACTAGTAATGGCGGCGATCTGTGATTTTTATCGTGACTGCGACATTATGGCGGATACATCAGACAATTTTGGCACATTTTTAGGACCATTGGCATTAATACAGCGATCGATGATAAAAAATTGCATTGATTACTGTAAAAATGTCACTGGCAGTGAAGGGGTTAACCACTAGGTGGCGTTGTAGGGGTTAAGTGTGTCCTAGAGAGTGATTCTAACTGGAGGTTGATGGGCTGTGTGTGACACATCACTGATCACCGGTCCCGATTACAGATTTAAAAAAAATTGCAATAAGCGTTTATTAATTGGTTTGTGCAAAAGTTATAGCGTCTACAAAATAGGGGATAGTTTTATGGCATTTTTATTAATAATTTTTTTTTTTTTTACTAGTAATGGTGGCGATCAGCGATTTTTATCCTGCCTGCGACATTATGACAGGCAGATCGGACACTTTTGGTGCTATTTTGTGACCATTCACATTTATACAGCGATCAGTGCGATTAAAAATGTATTGATTGCGGTGCAAATGTGACTGGCAGTGAAGGGGTTAACCACTAGGGGGCGCTGAAGGGGTTAAGTGTGTCCTAGGGATGTCTTCTAACTGTAGGGGGGAGGGGCTACGTGTGTCATGACACTGATCACCGCTCCCGATCGCAGGGAGCTGTGATCAGTGTCCTGTCATTAGGCAGAATGGGGAAATGCTTGTTTACATCAGCATTTCCCCGTTCTTCCTCTCCGTGAGGCGATCGCAGGTATCCCCGCGGGCATCGAGTCTGCGGGACCCGCGATCACACTTACGGAGGTCGCGGCGGAACCAACGAACGATTTCGGAACTAAAGGAATTGCACATGTCTACTGAACAAAGATGTCTTCAACATTCTGGAGAGGAATGCGGAGGAAGACATTGTCGGGGGGAATACTGTGATCTTTCAGAGGCAATAAATACCTGGAATTTTTTACACATGTCTAAGAATCCATACACCTAACATGGAAAAATATACCTGACGACTGACGATGTCCACTTTAATATTTAAATTTTTTTAATGTTGTGATTAATGTGGTTTAAATATTCATACTTGTCTTATGGAATACACATCTCATTCATTTATTGTCTTTATGATTTATTTTAGGAACAAGACACTCTTAATGTATTTTAATATCCTGCAATGTGCAAGTCCTCTGGTGCTCATCAATTTGCAGTGCCCTACCATGCAGGTATGATGAACACATCGGTGCACACACATGCAATTAAAGCAGAACTCCAGACAAAAATAACAAGATAAAAAAAGAACAGCCAACAAAATATAACATGAAAATAGCTTTTGCTGCAATATTTAGAATTACCCCCGTAGTATTTTTTGTGTCCCTCACTGGAAGATTTCCCCTCACTTCCTGTTCCAGAGACAACTGTAAAATGTGGGATTTCTCATCACTATCTATACAGGTGACTGGTAAGAGAGGTTGAATCTTCCCAGAGGGGACACAGACAGCAATAATACCCTGGCAGGGGGTTTTAAAGCCTAATTTTACCTTTAAAAAAACTAAAGGAATATTACTTACCTTCAGTGAGATGTGTCCCTTGTGTTTCTGTTTTCTAGTACATTTGCAATCTTTTATCCCCCCGCTGCCGCCCCCAGCGCCGTAATCTTCCTGAACTAAACTGAGGAGCTGTCAGTTGGGCGCTTGTCATTTTAAAACAAAGGTTTTAAAATGTTTACATTCATTGATGAGATCAAACCGACCCCATTCTTACATGTATCAATCATACTTTACAACAAACCCCCGGGAGACCCATTTTTTAGGGAGATCTCACCCTCCAAATCATAATAAAAAAAAAATACCATCAGGAGAAAACCTAGTGGGATTTTAAGTATCCAGCTTTTCCAGGAGGTGGCGGTGCACCAACCTCCCCGCTGCACTCAGGAAGCTGACCCCGAGGTCAGCATTTATTTACAGTAAAACCTCAGATTGCGAGTAACGCGGTTTCCCAATATGAGCTGTTATTATTATTTTTTTTAATCCTGACTCGGTTTGTGAGCCTTGTTTTGCAAGTCGAGCAGGATTCAAGCCTCTGTAGTGCTCAGTACCGCATGTGGCCAGAGGTGCTGGGGCGCCAGTGATGCTCGGAGACACTCGTAAACACTCCGTTCCAGCGTGTCTCCGAGCATCTCTGAGTATCTCTGAGTGTCTCTGAGCATCTCGGAGTGTCTCCTAGCGTCTCTGAGCTTCTGAGCGTCTCTGAGCTTCTCCAACTGTCTCCGAGCCTCTCCAAGCGTCTGAGTGTCTCTGAGTGTCTCTGAGTGTCTGAGTGTCTCAGAGCGCCTCTGAGTGTCTTTGAGTGTCTCCGAGCGTCTCTGGTTGTCTCAGAGTGTCTCCGGCACCCCCCCCCCCCACCTCTGGCCACATGTGGATCTGCATACACTAGCAGTGACACTGGAACTAATTATATGAGTTTCCATTGATTCCTATGGGAAACTCGCTTTGATAAACCAGTGTTTTGGATTATAAGCATTCTTCTGGAATGAATTATGCTCGCACACCTTCGGTACTACTGTACTTTTTTTGTAATGGTTTATTTTTTTTAGCTTATATTCAGAATTTTTATTTGGGGTGTTATCAGATATTCAGACCTTTCATTTGTATGCATGTTCTGCTTAAAAAAAAAAAATGGCTGTGTGTAAATTGGAACATTTTATACTCATGTGTTACATGTGATTTGGCTGCTGACTCCATTGTCTTTGTCTACAGTTGTGCGTTTCCAAGTGTCCGGATAGATTTGCTACCTACATAGACATGCTAGCCAACCGGTACAATAGCAGCTACTGGGAATATTACCGGCAGTTCTGTAAGCCTGGCTTCAACAACCCCAGAAAGGTGAGTGGAGAAGGAGAAATGATTACATAAAATAGCCGTTCAAAAAATACACACGGTCGTAATTATCCACCTCCCACCCAAGGTACGTCACATGATGTCATGGACTTCTAGAGGGGATATCTGAATGATGCCTACAGACATCATCCAGATATCATCTTTTTCAGTTATTATAGCGGCAGTTTAGCCTTTTACCTCTTGATCGTTCTTACAGGTGGCGGGAGGGGACGTCCCCCACCCCCCCTTTCCCGCCGCCCTCCGGTGCTTCTACCAGTTCGTCCGTGCGATCAGCGAGCGGGAGAGGGAATCCACCGGTGCCGCAAGTTGAGCATAGAGATTTCCAAGGGTCAGGTGGTCCCCGGCAATCTCTATGACCTTCGGAGGCTCGGGCATGACGTGTGGAACGTCACGTCCAGCCCAGCGGAAGTAAATTTTGCTGGGGACTCGGCTGCTGTCTTTCCTGCCTGGACGGTCTTATAGACTAGACATGTGCAATTCGTTTAGTTCTGAATTTGTTTTGTAACAAATTTTGACAATTTCGTTAATTCTGAAACTTCTGAATTTTAAAATTTCGGAATTTTCGGAAATTCGAAATTTGGGAAATTGGAAAATTCGGAATTTTAAAATTTTTTTTCGAAATTTTGAATTTCGGATTTCCGAAATTCCGAATTTTCAAATTTCGGAAATTTCCAAAAATTCAAAATTTCGGAAATTTGGAAATTCGAAATTCGGAAGTTCGGAAATTAGAGAATTCGAAATTAGGAATTTCGAAAATTTTTATAAACTGAAAATTCAAAAATTTGGAAATTTGAAAATCCAGAAATAAGAATGAAAATCTGAAAATTCAAAAGAATGAAAAAATTTGAAAAGAAATTCCAATACCTATTATTTAATAGTTGTTATTATTAGTTAGTCATTATTTTGAATTTTACTGATTTTCTTTCTTTTTTTTAGATTTTCAAATTTTTGGATTGTCTAATTTTTGATTTTCTGAATTTTGGAATTCCAAAAATTTGAAAATTTGGAAATTCGAAATTCAAAATTGGTAATTCGAAGCGGGAAATTCGAAATTTGGAAATTCAAAATTCGGAAATTCAAAATTGGTAATTCGAACCTGGAAATTCAAAATTTGGAAATTCAAAATTCGGAAATTCAAAATTGGTAATTCGAAACTGGAAATTCAAAATTTGGAAATTCAAAATTTGGAAATTCGAAATTTGGAAATTCGAAATTTGGAAATTCGAAATTGGAAATTCGAAATCTGGAAATTCGAAATTTGGAAATTCGGAATTTGGAAATTCAGAAATCCGAAGATTCACATTTTCAAATTTCCGAATTACAAATTTTCGATTTTCGAATTTTTGGATTCCCGAATTTCCAAATTCCGAATTTTCGAAAAAAAACGAATGAAACGAAAACAAACAAATTTTTTATCAGTGCACATGTCTATTACAGACCCACACATCTCTCCATAAAGAGAAACACACAGAAGCAAACGCATATGTACGTTGCTCCCACATATTTTAAAACAACGTTCAGACCACAAAACCACACACACGAGGTATCGCCGTGAACGTTACAGCAGGAGTAACAGTTCTTGCCCAAGACCTCCTCTGTAACTCTAAACTGGTAACCTGTAAAAAATGTTAAAGCGTCGCCCTATGGGGATTTTTAAGTACCGAAGTTTGGCGCCATTCCACGAGTGTGAATTTTAAAGCGTGACATGTTAAGGTATCTGTTTACTTGGCGTAACATCGTCTTTCACAATATACAAAACAAATTGGGCTAACTTTACTTTTTTTTTTTTTTTTTAATTCATGAAACAGTTTTTTTTTTAAAACGTGTTTGAAAAATCGCCATGCAAGTACCGTGTCATAAAAAGTTGCAACAGCCCACATTTTATTCTCTAGGGTCCCTGCTAAAAAAACAAAAAAAACATATATAATGTTTGGGGGTTCTGAGCAATTTTCTAGAAAAAAAATTATGATTTTTACATGTAGGAGCGAAGTGGCAGAATTGGCCATTATCTTTACTTATTAGCTTGATTAAGCAAAAATGAGTATCTACTTATTTGTAATAGACTAAAAGTCAAGAGAAAGCGCAAACAGCCCGCTGGTATAGTGTAGCACTGTATAATGTACATGTATGTGGTCAAATTAGTAATAAAGATCATGGGGCCCCTTAGCAAAAGTTTGATGGTTCCCCTGGCCTCCCTCTCTGTGACATCTGGCAGTGTCCACTGTGATATTACTGTCACAGATCTTATGAAAAATAGATATAGCCTCCAAAACAGTAGTAATAATAAGAGATATATAGACATTTGTACCCTCATCATTTTTTTTTATATGTCACAGATCTTGGCATAAAATGTTTATATCAAGGACAAGCAGCAAGCGAGTTGTCGGCATACTACTAGGGAGCAACATTAATGATGGAAGTTGCCACGGAAGAGTAACAGTGCAGAGAATTAACTTTTTAACTTTAGTGGTAGCAATAATAATAATATATTTTATATGATGACATAATTGTTAGTGCCCCTGTACGAAATTACTCTTATAACATAATATATACTTCTTTAAGACCCCTTTCACACTGAGGCGCTTTCGCGCTAAAAAAAGCGCCTGAAAAGCTCACGAAAACCTATTTCCATTAAAATCAATGAATGCTTTCATACTGGGGCAGTGGGATGGCAGGGCGGTGAAAAAACGCCCCTCTCCATTGAAATGAATGGAAAGCTCTTCAAAAGCGCCCGAAAAGTTCTTCAAAAGCGCTCAAATGTTTTACTGGCAGTTTAGAAGCGCCTCAGTGTAAAAGGGGCCTAAAGCCCAACTCCCAGCAGATAAAAAAAAAAATAGAAGGTCCCTTGCAGTGGGGTTGCGCCCGCACTACAAGGTTTAATAGCTCCTTTTGTCTAGGGGGTGGGGAGAAACAGTTTTACTTACCTGATCCTCCACTTCCCCGGCTGAAGGTGCTCCCTCATGCTCTGCTGGTGGACTGTCCCTCTGCATCCTCACATCCAGAGCAGGGCAAAGGACCTTGCTCTGGTCTTGATGATGTCAGGGCCTTAGATCGCTAGAGCATGGAGGTGCAAAAACTGCGAGGACCAGCGGAAATCCTCCAGCGGGGACACTAGATCCTGTGACAGCTGTCTAAGGCAGTGAAAAAAGGAGTAAAATGCATTATAGAGTGTATGTACCCGATGGAGAGGTCTGTATATTGGAAATATCAATAAACTGACTCTGAGGATTTTAATATGGTGAACGTGAAGTCAGGTGTAGTCTATTTTCTACACTGCAGGTGGCGCTCAACCGCAGCGGCATTGCAGTTGGAACGGAAGTCAAGAGGAACATGGTTCCTTTGGTTTCCTGGGTCACTGGGGAAGTTGTTCAATTGGATATGATGCCACCCCATGTGGCTCTGGCAGCCATCTTGGGTCAGGCAGAGCCGGGTTAAGGCCCTGGCTCCCAGGCTTGGTGCACATTCTGCGTGTGGGTAGTGTAGGGACAGGTTACCCATCTGACAGCAATAGTGGTAGGCAGAGGTTCCTGGTGAGTAGGAAAAGAGCATGGACAGGCTATCTTTACTGGAAGACTCTCCATTTCGGCGCAGACCAGCCAGGCTGCATTCTATCCTTCGAGACAGACATTGTTGGAGCATCTGAGATCTGCTGATACCCTGTTCTCTGCAAAATTTTGTGAGTGCACCGGTTGGGTTGCCTTTCCACCAGGTAGTTGTGGTGTTTGGACTTTAACTACAATACAGTTCTGTTATTACATCTGGTTTCCAAGTGTTTAATGCCACCACACCGCACCTCCCTACAAGTGGTTCCACTCTTTCCTTTTTGGAGCTTCTGTAGAAACTGTGTTAGGTAGTTGCATTCCCCCCCCCCCCCCCCCACTTTGCGATTTCCTCTCCATTGCTGTGGACATTTCCCTTCACTTTCTGTGTCTACAGGAAGTGAAGGCAAATGTCCCGAATGAAACACAGGGGGCAAAATAAAACCCAACCTAAGGTTTAAACCCTTCTCTATTACATTCAAAATGAAAAAATACGCTTTAAAAATGTAAAAATCCCCCCAGCTGACCATTTTGTTCAATTATAAATCGGAAATCTGTATCTTATAAAACAAGAATGGCATCACTCACATAGTGAAGTATGATTGGCAGTTATCTGGTTTTTGTATAAAAGTATAAATCTGTAGAAGCTTTACCTGATCTGTGATTATCTCAGTCTATTGCAGAAGTTTTACGGGATGAAGACTGCCCATCTATGATTGTTCCAAGTAGGCCGTGTAAGTTCTTGTTGCTACCATATGTGTACTAAATAAGAGCATTTTAAATATAGAAATACTTATTAAAGTAGTGTTTAATCTGGGCTACATTTCTACCTGGGTAAGATTACACAAGTTAAAGCCCCACTGTCTAAAATAATGAAAAATTGAAAAGGTTAGAACCCCTGTCAAGCTTTTATTACAGGAATGTGTATATCAGAGGTGCTGAATTCTACTTATCAGTAGGTCATTTTTAAAGAAAGTCATTCACGTTCATATGGGGTGCAATAGCTCTGGTAAGGCCACTTTCAATAAAACAAGATGTCCCTTATATAGGGGACCCAAAGTTAAGGATCCACTTGTAAAACTTTTTTTTGAGAGTGGCAGATCAGTGATCTAAGAGTTTGAAATCTTTTAATATTGGTGTTTGATCATAACAAGACATCATGGAACAGCAAACACATTACGTGGTTTCGGGGAGTGTCTGAAACTCCAAAACTCACCTATTGACATTTGGTCGGCATACCAGATACACCACTTTTTGAAATCTATGATTGCTAAACATGGTAGCCTGCATAACCCCAATTCATTTGAAAACTTTTGTATGGATATGTCTTATGTACCCAACCTACTATCTCAGCTGTATACGTTACTGGTGTCCTCTCCTACAGGATTCGTCCCATCTTATATATCTAAGTGGGAGGAGGATCTACAGTTGACTTTCTCCCCAGCCCAAGTCAAATGGGCTTAATTGTTTGCATGCAAGTCTTCCATTGCTAACATATTTCAAGAGCAGGGCTACAAGATCTTATGTCGTACAGGGTTCCAACTATGCTAAATAAAATCTTTCTGCACACATACAATTTATGCTGGTGATGTGGCCGGAAAGAGGGCTCCTATCTGCATATCTTTTGGAACTTTCAAAAAATATGTCCATTCGGGAACAAGTATGACCCTTCGGGCACCCCTGGTCCTTGCCATGGCTCTAAGTAATGGGCCTCAACCTAGAACATTCCGGCTGGGTCTTTTACAGTGGCTTGCGAAAGTATTCGGCCCCCTTGAACTTTTCAACCTTTTGCCACATTTCAGGCTTCAAACATAAAGATATAAAATTTTAATTTTTTGTGAAGAATCACCAACAAGCCGGACACATTTGTGAAGTGGAACGAAATCTATTGGATATTTTAAACTTTTTTAGCAATTAAAAAACTGAAAAGTGGTGCGTGCAAAATTATTCGGCCCCTTTACTTTCAGTGCAGCAAACTCACTCCAGAAGTTCAGCGAGGATCTCTGAATGATCCAATGTTGTCCTAAATGACTGATGGTGATAAATAGAATCCACCTGTGTCTAATCAAGTCTCTGTATAAATGCACCTGCTCTGTGATAGTCTCAGGGTTCTGTTGAAAGCGCAGAGAGCATCATGAAGACCAAGGAACACACCAGGCAGGTCCGTAATACTGTTGTGGAGAAGTTTAAAGCCGGATTTGGATACAAAAAGATTTCCCAAGCTTTAAACATCCCAAGGAGCACTGTGCAAGCGATCATTTTGAAATGGAAGGAGTATCAGACCACTGCAAATCTACCAAGACCTGGTTGTCCCTCTAAACTTTCAGCTCAGACAAGGAGAAGACTGATCAGAGATGCAGCCAAGAGGCCCATGATCACTCTGGATGAACTGCAGAGAACTACAGCTGAGGTGGGAGAGTCTGTCCATAGGACAACAATCAGTCGTACACTGCACAAATCTGGCCTTTATGGAAGAGTGGCAAGAAGAAAGCCATTTCTCAAAGATATCCATAAAAAGTCTCATCTAAAGTTTGCCACAAGCCACCTGGGAGACACAACAAACATGTGGAAGAAGGTGCTCTGGTCCGATGAAACCAAAATCGAACTTTTTGGCCACAATGCAAAACGATATGTTTGGCGTAAAAGCAACACAGCTCATCACACTCAACACACCATCCCCACTGTCAAACATGGTGGTGGCAGCATCATGGTTTGGGCCTGCTTTTCTTCAGCAGGGACAGGGAAGATGGTTAAAATTGAGGGGAAGATGGATGCAGCCAAATACAGGACCATTCTGGATGAAAACCTGTTGGAGTCTGCAAAAGACCTGAAACTGGGACGGAGATTTATCTTCCAACAAGACAATGATCCCAAACATACAGCAAAATCTACAAAGGAATGGTTCACAAATAAACGTATCCAGGTGTTAGAATGGCCAAGTCAAAGTCCAGACCTGAATCCAATCGAGAATCTGTGGAAAGAGCTGAAAACTGCTGTTCACAAACGCTCTCCATCCAACCTCACTGAGCTCGAGCTGTTTTGCAAGGAAGAATGGGCAAGAATTTCAGTCTCTCGATGTGCAAAACTGATAGAGACATACCCCAAGCGACTTGCAGCTGTAATCGCAGCAAAAGGTGGCTCTACAAAGTATTAACGCAAAGGGGCCGAATAATTTTGCACGCCGCACTTTTCATTTTTTTATTAGTTAAAAAAGTTTCAAAAATCCAAAAGACTTCGTTCCACTTCACAATTGTGTCCCACTTGTTGGTGATTCTTCACAAAAAATAAAAATTTTATATCTTTATGTTTGAAGCCTGAAATGTGGCAAAAGGTTGAAAAGTTCAAGGGGGCCGAATACTTTCGCAAGCCACTGTACATACGCCTTGTTCGGGCGCAAGCTGCCCTCCCCCGACGCATATCCCCCTCCTTCCCTTCCTGCCCTCTTTACCCCTTTTTTTTTCCTTTTTTTCTTTCTTCCCTCTCGATTCTTTCTGTATTCCGTTTTATCATATATATATAAAGCAAAATATCTGGAAGGCACAGGGTTCCGAATCGTTGCAGGCATCTCACTAGGAAGGCCTGTTATGCACATATGGTGGTAAGCCTCCCTTTTCCTGCTCTTGCATTGTGCTATGTACTTTATATCAAAGGTCTTTGACCCCCTGACTCTTCTGTTACAGTTATACAAGGCAATCTCTCTTTGTTTCCATCAGCTGCCTCTGAGCAGCTTTGATACTGAAAATGTGACTGTTAACCCATACCTTTCGTTCAAATCAGAATAAAAAAAAAAATGTTTTATATAGTCTACACCTGAAACCAAGAAATTGTGCC
Organism: Lithobates septentrionalis; assembly: GCA_037952835.1. NCBI lineage: Eukaryota > Metazoa > Chordata > Amphibia > Anura > Ranidae > Lithobates > Lithobates septentrionalis. The sequence continues at coordinate 1,688,295 of JBBDGP010000040.1, forward strand.
GGTGACCCCAAAAGGCTTCCAAACCATCTGTCTCCCAATGCCTGTGAAATTAATCTTGTAAGCAAAAAACTGTGTAACACACCACTGTGCACATCTTACCGGAAGGACATGACCCCCATACATAGAGTGGTCATATCAGGCTGTAGAGACATGAGCACATCCCTAATGAGACATGGTTCAAAGCTTCTCCATACTCCTCATGTCCTTGGAGGGCAATACAATAAATGTGTTATAAACCTCCCCGCTCCACATTGGGACATAAACAAAACCTCATGTATTCCAGAATCCAAGATGGGGACTGGAAGCTTGTGTGCACCGTGACGTGCGTCCTAGCTCGGCCAATGTATTTTATCATACGTGACAAAACACTTTACCTTTACAGAAGAAGGCCAGTTAAATGGGACTGACTACTATTAGCTATAAAATAACCTGGATAAATGAGGATCTTGACAGACATGAGACCTCTTCCATTACTGAAAATCTGAAAATTTTAGATGCCTGGTTATCACGCTGATCCGCTGGTTTCAATAGTTCATGAGTCACTGGCCTGGAACATGCTAACAGATCAGGGGTTTTGACTCCACTGGCTGTATACTTGAAAATTACTGAAGTTTGATGAACAGCATGTCAGTCAGACAAGTGTTTTTTCAGAATATGGTCACCATTGGCACTCGGGAGCCCATAAATGTACCTGTTTACAGGTTCCCTTTATGTAACAAAGTGTACCATTAGATTTGGAGCAGATGTATGCAAAGTTACTGAGGTTAGCTTTCAGGGATAGCAGACAAGGAGGTCACAGACTTAACAAAAGGACCCCAGATTCTTTGATTAAGGATGTAGCTAGATTAATACAGAAGAGGTGTCTCATCATGTCTGCATGTTGCCTGTTGATTGGCCCCTTCACAACTGTTTCAGAAGTTTAACGTTGCAGAATTGTCTGACCTTGACTTTTCTTCTAACAGTTCTACAGAGGTGCTTCCCTGACTTCTCAACCAGAAATGGGATCCTAACTGTTGCAAACAAGACAGAATTTAAGGACGGAGAGGGAAAAATGAGAAACGTCACACTTCTGAGAGAAGCAGCCAAGTAAGAAAAATTATTTATCATACAGTGAATTGTAGGACTTTAGGCATCACAACGGTCAGTCCATCCATCAATGGTCAGTCCACGTTATTTCAGTTATCAATGGAATCTGGTTAGCCTGAATGACCCAATGGCTTCTTGTAGGATTTGTGGAATTTAGTATCTAACTCTCTTTCCCCTACTTCTTCCTCGACTCTCACTTCTCATGCTAGAGCAGTGGTCCACCCCAGTGGTGGAAATGGTCATCAAAAAGGCTCCTGTGCAAGACCAGTTTCCGACCCTTTACCCATTCAACTACTGGCTAAGTAAAAACATTTGCTGTTTGTCTATTGACAGCTATGTGAGAAAATCCCTTCTGACTCATATCTAGTGTAAAAGGGCTCCGAGAGAACCCTTGCACAGTCTAAACAAATGGTATGTTAGCCTCTGGTCCATCTACGAGATGGTATGAAAAAGTTTCAAAACTAGCTCTGTTTACAAGAAAGTACTTTATTTATCTACACTTAAACACTATCACCTTCAAAATAGACCCCTTGCACAACAATACAGCGCTCTTCGCATTCCCGCCACTTCTGGAATGTGTCCTGGGAGTCTTCTTTTCGGAGCGTGTCAAGCACCTCCTGCTATTCCCGCCGGATCCGCAATGGTGTCAAAACGGCGACCTTTGAGCTTGATCTTAAACTCATTGCAGTGTCGCCGTAAACTTGCCCCAAATCATGTCAAATGTCTCTGTGGCAGATTTGCCTAGTTTCAGTGGAATTTGACTTTTGCTCTTTGTTTTAATTTGCTATCCATGATGAAATAGCAGAAGTGGTAAGGCACATAGGCAGAAGAGCACCAGTTGTACAGCTCCTGATGTACACGGGGCAATGTCTTTTGGCACACTGACTTATGAAGGTCGGTGCTCCCTGTGACTGTATTTGCAGCTTTGTGCTGCCATCTGTTGGTGTGTTACAAAACTAGTCTCTAAACTTTTTGATACCACCTCATATTGCATTTTCAGTTATATAAACTCTTGCAGAGAGAGCCTAGGGAGAGTCAGGGACCCCGAGACAGATCTCTCTCCTTTGGAGTGCCCGAGGGGTGTAGATAACTGCTAGCTGTTTTAACTCACCATCTTCCTAAGCCAGCGATACATTGACCGAAATTCTGCTGGACCGACCAAATTTCGATCCAGGTTGGGGCAGGCTGGTTGTACAGAAGTTTATCTACCGAACAACTTCCGTAAAAAACAGCTTGTTGGGTTTTTCCTGATTGATCAGTGCCGCCGGTTAAAGCCGGAAGCACTGATCAGTGTATTCTGACATAGGGGAAGACTCCCCACTGTCACAATACAATAGCTCATCAGGCAGGATTGGAATGTGTGGATGGGAGAATCACAGTTTCTTTTTTTTCTTTTTTTTTTTTTAATCAACCCGCTGGTTGAAAAAAAAAAAAAAAAGACTATAGGCTGTATGGGCTGAAATATCACATTTTAATTCGATAATTGAAATGTCCCTTTAACCAATGGCCTTTGAACTGCAGTGGAACTATGCATTGTTGGGCAGTTTTTTTTTTGCAAGAAACACCATCATCAACATTATATCGTCTGTAGCCATACACATGTCAGGTAGGAGATCCAGAAGAACCCCCTCTAATCCATCAGCTGTAATGGCCAAATCTTAAATGTTTGTTGTTAGAAAAGGATTAATCTGCATTTACTAGCCAGCAATATGCAGCTTTGTTGTGTATAGAAGCCTAAAGTTTATACAATTTACCCCAAAGGACAATGAGACTTTGAGACAATTGGCATTTTTGCACACAAGAACTAGACCACTGACATTGAAATGTTGGAAAATATTATGGCTCGCCCCCTTACATTCTACACATCAAACTTCTTAGTGTTTGCCTACTTAGTACTCACTTTTTTTGCCAGATGTTTAGACATTAACCACTTCAGCCCCGGACCATTTGGCTGGCCAAAGACCAGAGCACTCTTTGCGATTCGGCATTGCGTCGCTTTAACTGACAATTGCGCGGTCGTACGGCGTTGCTCCCAAACAAAATTGACGTCCTTTTTTTTCCCCCACAAATAGAGCTTTCTTTTGGTGGTATTTGATCACCTCTGCCGTTTTTATCTTTTTTGCGCTATAAACAAAAAAAGAGCGACAATTTTGAAAAAAAAAGCTATATTTTTTACTTTTTGCTATAATAAATATCCTCAAAAAATATATAGTTTATGATGGGGATTTACCCCCTAAGTTGATCTTCACGGGAAGGCTCAATAGTAGAAAACTTTACTAAGTAGAAAGTCCCTACGTTTAAAACACACAGATTAGCAAATATATTTATGTTTCTTGACTAAACAATGCCTCCGCCAGAGGGATAGTCAGTATAAGGTTGAAATGTTTTTGTAATAGCATGCTATTGTTTCTACCAAGGTTTAATTGGTTCATATACTCACTATGTTTTTCCATTGCTAAGTCACTAAATCTATAGAGGATGGTTCCCGTTCCTCTCTCCGGCACAGTGTGAACCCATGCAGGGGTGCTGGCGGAGGAACGGGATAATGACTCTAAGCAACATCACAAAGGCAGGTTTAGACACGGACGAGTTAAGACCAGACCCGAGGTTTCACCAATTTCACCTAAAGTTTGATGTATTTCAAGTTGATAAGATGTCACCAAGCTACAACATACCATGGTTATGTCTATTTTGGCATGTTAACATTTATGATATGTAACTACAGCTTGTGAATATATTTTATTTTTTCTCAAAAACCAATAAAATACTTTAAAGAAAATATATAGTTTAGGCTGATATGTATTCTTCTACATATTTTTGGTGAAAAAAAATCACAATAAGCGTTTATTGATTGGTTTGCGCAAAAGTTATAGCGTGTACAAAATAGGGGATAGTTTTATGGCATTTTTATTAATAATTATTTTTTTTTAATAGTAATAGCGGCGATCAGCGTTTTTTATCGTGACTGCGATCGTACACTTTTGGCGCTATTTTGGGACCATTCACATTTATACAGCGATCAGTGCGATTAAAAATGCATTGATTACTGTGTAAATGTGACTGGCAGTGAAGGGGTTAGCCACTAGGTGGCGCTGCAGGGGTTAAGTGTGTCCTAGGGAGTGATTCTGTGGGGGGGGGGGGGCTGTGTGTGACACGACACTGTTCGCAGCTCCCGATTACAGGGAGCGGTGATCAGTGTCAGTATCACTAGGCAAAACGGGGAAATGCTTGTTTACATTAGCATCTCCCGGTTCTTCCTCACCTTGAGACAATCGCGGGACCCGGGATCACGCTCACGGAGCGTGCGCACACGCCCGCAAGCCGCCTCTTAAAGGGCAACGTACAAGTACGTTAATCTGCCTGTACATGCCCTTCTGCCAACGTATATCTGCGTGAGGCGGTCGGGAAGTGGTTAATGGCTGTGTGTTGAGTTATTTTGAGGGGACAGCAAATTTACACTCTTATACAAGCTGTACACTCACTACTTTACATTGTAGCAAAGTGTCATTTCTTCAGTGTTGTCACATGAAAAGATAGAATAAAATATTTACAAAAATGTGAGGGGTGTACTCACTTTTGTGAGATACCGTAATTCTAGCGCTACAATTTCTACATTTACATTTATACATCCAACAGTGCTGGTTTATAGTGCAAATGTAGCCCTAATATTTTAGAGCCATTTATTCCAGTCTGCATACAGCGTTCTATACCTAAGCCCAGATTGTAGGCGAAACGCGTCAAGAGAGTTACGTCTGGTAGGGACAAAGATGTTGGCTTGAGCATGTAATTTAAATAATGCTTATTGTGATTGAGGCAAAAAAGAACATGGGGGGGGGGGGGGTGCATCCTAAACCTTTGCTTGTTAGGCTCACAATTTTATGTTGTGCTGTATATATGAGGTTCAGAATGTGGTTTTGCATTGTTTTATGTGTTCATACATCCTATTTTGTAGTATGTATATTACTGCCGTTGTGTGTCATCAATGTGAGTTTACCTCTAATTCATCTCCATAACAAGGTGTATTTTGTTTTGTAGCCATGTAACTGTCATCCGACATGGAAACACAAGGTTATAGAGCACATTCTGCAATGTTCTGTGTATGGCTTATATGTGTTCAGCTGGAACAAAGCAATACTGACGCTTCACATTAATATGTTATCGAGCTGCACTGTGAATAACATCTAATGATGTTTAATACATTTTTAAAAGAAAAACTCATTCTTGGAGAGATTTGGCTGGCAATGGAAAGGACTGTGCCCTGGAAGGATTGGGCATATTCATACAATAAAAAAACTACATCTATGCACAATAAACACATTGACGTAAACCAGAAATCAAATTTTAGAATAAAGCTAAAAAATAAGTCATGCTGGGATGGATAAAGGATAGTTTGAGTTCTGCAATATCTTTCCTAGAGAAAATGCTGCTCTAGGTTCTTTCAGTACTGCCCACAAAACTATAAGAGCCCTTGCACACTGGGGCGGTTTGCAGGCGCTATTGCGCTAATAATAGCGCCTGCAAACCGCCCCGAAAGTGCCGCTGCTTTCATTCCAGTGTGAAAGCCCTGAGGGCTTTCACACTGGAGCGATGCGCTGGCAGGACAGTAAAAAAAGTCCTGCTAGCAGCATCTTCGGAGCGGTGAAGGAGCGGTGTGTATACCGCTCCTGCCCATTGAAACCAATAAGCGGATATTGATTAGTTTGCACAAAAGTTATAGCATCTACAAAATAGGGGATAGTTTTATGGCATTTTTATTTTTCATTTTTTTATTAGTAATGGCGGCAATCTGCATTTTTTATCATGATTGCGACATTATGGCGGACACATCGGACAATTTTGACACTATTTTGGGACCATTGTCATTTACACAGTGATCAGTGCTATAAAAATGCACAGATTACTGTGTAAATGACACTGGCAGGGAAGGGGTTGACCACCAGAGGGCGATGAAGGGGTTAAGTGTGTCCTAGGGAGTGATTCTAACTGTGGGGGGGATGGGCTACAACTCACATGACAGCGATCACCGCTCCCGATGACAAGGAGCAGTGATCTCTGTCATGACACAAGCCAGAACGGGGAAATGCCTTGTTTACATAGCCCGTTCAGAGGCTCAGTGACGTGATCACCAAGAGACCAGCGACATCGAGTCCGCTGGTCCCGGGGGCGCGGTCACGCCTGCTATCCCCACCTCTTAAAGGGGACGTACAGGTACGCCCATTTGCCCACCGCTGCCATTGTGCTGACGTATATCGGTCGGCAAGTGGTTAAACAAAAAAACAAATGTTTTTGATACACAGTGCTTTAGCAAATTAAATGTCATCCACTGGGGTGACTACAATTATTAAATTATGCAGTGGGGGGACTCCATGTGAAGAAACAGCGCTGGCTACTCTGGTCTAAGAAAAAATTAGTCCTAAAGTGAACAGTGCATATGGATAATGAGGTGAATAAAAAATTGAATTTAAATACAATACATGTTAACTAAGAAGTTAAATTGATGCAATAAATGTGATCTAGCAAACACATAAATCCAAACAATATTACTGTATAAATATAAACCCTGCAAAAAATGATGACATTCACTAAAAAAAAAAAAGTCCTTTCAAGTGTATAGAATCATCCTAGTAATGATGAACTGTGATGAATGATGTGCAACATGGACAGCAAATCGCAAAACATTCCAAACGGACACCAGTGCAGGATATGATATAAGTTGCTACTCACCGGACGTAGTTGACCATATTTGCCATATGGCAAGAGGAGTCAAATCAAGCTTGATGGTCTCTGTGACCGGAGGAGGAAAAGAACCGACCAATCCCCCCCACGTCCCTCCTCCTGATATCCTGTAGTTCCAAAACTGAGGTCTCTTAATGGGCAGTATGAAAAAGAAGAAAGAAACCGGAGATCCTCATAGCGTAAAAAAAGTTCTAGAAAAGTTTATTGAATCTTGCTACAAGGTTACAACTTTAGCAATCCTCTCCCTGACCCACACAAATGGTAAGAACAGCAAGACCCATCTGCCAGGGTTGGCGTGCGTTTCACCTTTGGATCAACGTAGCACACCGTGCGCATCAACTTGACGCGTTTCATCATAGAAATGACATCATCAGAATGTCATCCAGTTGGGTTTTCGGTTTCCTTTAATTTCCCAGGCGCAGGAAGTGGACAGTTATTGCTGTGTTCTATAGCTAAACATGTCAGTATTGCATGCAAGCCAACACACAACACAAGAGCATGATGTGTACATTCTCATTACATAATGTTTAACCCATTAATGATGCCAGTGATGTATGGCCTCGATCGAGTCATACATCCGTGGTTGGAAAAAATAAGCTTAGCATGATAAAATAAATAATCCTAAAAGTAGCCAGGCCCTTTTGACAGGATTTGGCATGTTGAAGATGATTCTGTCAAGTGGAGGCAATGAAGGCATTTATTTTAGTTTGTTAAAACTAGGATACTATTGTTGCCATCTAATGAATTGATGTGTCAACTGGTTTTTCGTCCTTCAAAATAGTTGCTTTCACTCTTATCAAAGAGGGGCCCTATTCAATAGCCTGAAGACCATTCTGATTTAGTAACATTATTATTTTTGCTGCCTGAAATTTATCCAGGTAGAGTCTACTGGAATGGTTCAAAAACTGTTCATGTACATTGAGGTACATTGAGGTTGACATTACTGAACAGGTACTAAAGCAGAAATATATATACGGTACTGCCGAAAGCAAGAAAACGGTGATCCAAATGCTTGAAAGGGCTGATATACACCTTAAAACTAAATGTAGACATAGCAGGGAGCCACGTGTTCTTGTCCATTGGTGATATCCACTGAGACTGAGCAAACAAGAGAGACATAACAATTATCTTCCAATAGAAGACACTTCCTTTAGTCAATGGACAAGACCAAGCCTTTCACAACCAGGTTTCTCATCGAACTCTAGGGATCCTTCTAAGGTTGCTAGAGGTTTTTGAAGCAGTGAGCAATTATACCCCTCAGATAAGTAAACACTGACACCAATTACCTTTTTAGCTATCTGTAAGGGGTGATTCTTCCCCCATGACTACCAAGAAAACCATCCAGCACCCAATTCAAAGTCTTCCCCAAAAAAGGACTATGGCGGGCAATGGTTTTTTTAACGATGCAGCCCTCAGACTGGCCGGTCTTCCAAGTACTGTAAAAACATACACTTTCGATGGTACTTTATGCACCTACCATGGTGACCACAGGTAACAGGGAATCAGGGTTCGATTCGGAGGAAGAGGGAGCAGATGCCTAGTGCATTACCTCCAAAACCATTTATTAAAAGCACACAACAGTGTTATACTCACAAAATTGGAAAAAAATCAAGCTTATCAAGTGAACCGCTCCAGCAGGTGAGAGGGGTGACTCGTCTATTGCCACACGGTGGAAAACCTTACACAATTCAGGGGACAGACCTCCTTCCTCAGAGCTACAGAGTTTATCCCTCGAAACGTGTAAGCTTTTCCACCGTGTGGCAATAGATGAGTCACCCGTCTCACCCGCTGGAGCGGTTCACTTGATGAGCGTGATTTTTTTTCTAATTTTGTGAGTTTAACACTGTTGTGTATTTTTAATAAATGGTTTTTGTGGTAATGCACTAGGCGTTTGCGCCCTCTTGTCCATGACTACCAATGTTAAGCTGGATATATACTAGTAGAATTCCATTAAAAAAAAGAGTGTTAATTTGATTTTCCAATTGTTAGTGGGGGTAAAATTGATGTTCGTTTTCATTCACATTGCTGAGAAAAAGGAGCAGGATGGAAATTTTTTCCTCAAACAAACACATTTCTAACAATGAACATAGTTTTTGTTCGGTAAAGTTAAAACTGAATTTTAAAAGCAAATTCAATTTTAAACTACTTTTGAATGACATTTGTCAAGCTGTTGAATGTATTGAGAATTTTTCAACAAATGTATGCATTCTTGAAAATATCTACAAGTATTTAGCCAGCTTATAGAGCAATCTTCCCACAGATTACCTTTGTAATGAGGCATTTTTTCCTGGCCACCAGTGAAAGGGGACATTGATCTACTAAGCATCAACGTGAGCATCAACACTCACAATGACTGTATAGAGCCAAATGTACTTTGATATAGAGCGGGGGTCTCCAAACTTTCTAAACAAAGGGCCACTTTACTGTCCTTCAAACTTTAGAGGGTCCAAATTGTGGCCACTGAGAGTAGAAAAGTTGCTGACATCAGTGGGAAAAAACAATGCCCTATTGTTGGTGTCAGTGGAAGGAATTGTGCCCCATCATTGGTGTCAGTAGGAGGAAATGTGCCCCATTGTTGGTGTCTGTGGGAGGAATTGTGCCACATCATTGGTATTATTAGGAGGAACTGTGCCCCATCGTTGATGTCAGTGGGCACCATTGTTGGGGGTCATTGGGAGAAATTGTACCCCATCGTTGGTGTCAGTGGGAGGAATTGTGCCCCATCATTAGTGTCATTGGGGCTCATTGTTAGTGTAAGTGTGGGGGGGGGATTATGCCTTATTGTTGGTATCAGTGGATGAAATAGTGACAAAGGGCTAGATAAAAGAAAGCAAATGGTCACATCTGGCCCCCGGGCCGCAGTTTGGAGACCACTGATGTGGAGGGTGCCAAGTATGAAAAGTATGGCACATTGCTTTTTCTTTTATTTATTCTTCTATCTGCAACTTGGTGTTCGAACTAAAGTACCATGAGGTGTAAATATAATAATTATTAGCAGGCGTTCCCTGAGATCTGAAAGTTATTTCAAGGGATACTCTGTGGTAAAAAGAAACCAGTGAGGTTTGGCTTTTATGGCCAATTCAAATAGTCTATTCTGTGAATCAATAGACCAATTTATAAGGTTTTTAAATTTAAACCCCAAGAAAAACAACAAAATATATTGTTGAAATACATACATGAGAGCTGCTTTACCTACAAAAGTATTTGTATATTGATATACACAACTCTATCAGATATCGGAGTGTCTGGTGACCTGGCTTTCCTCTACAATGGAGCGTGGTCACCCCCTAACCCTCTCCCTGTGATTGGACAGTTTTTTTTATATTTGTCACTGTTGACTAGGGCCCTAAGGGATTTATGCGTAATTCCTAACATTTGGCTTGAAACTGAATTAGTTACTTATTTGCATATAACATTTGTTGCGTAGATGCCATATGGCTGCCTATTAGAACAATTTACTAACTGGATTTCTAACCCAATCTTGTATGAATCTTAAATGTATATGTAAGGTTCATCGTGTACATTACAATGGTTATATACTAACACTGAATTAAGGTAAAAAAAATCCATCAAATAATAAATCTTTTTCTATCCCCCCAAAGGAGGGGCACTTGGCACATGTTTTAACATCTGCTGAATGCCCCATCCCTCCCAACTGCCAGTATGAATAAGGTGCAATAAAAGTTTAAAGTTTGTTGGCACTGCTGTACTGACTTGAACAATTGGGCCTCATGGCTGAATAGGTGCTTGTTGTGCCATTGTCACCAGTCAAATACCATTGCGTGGCATTGCCACGGTGGCACCATGGTTCCTATCCAAGTCACTATCAGTTAAATACCAATGAGTGACATTGCCATGGTGGCACCATGTTTCCTATTCAAACTGTTACTTGCAGTTTCTATAAATTTCCTTGGCACCTCACAGTCCTGATGATGAACTGTTAATGAAACATTCCAACTGAAAACATTTTTATAGGAACACTCCATAATTAATCAATGGGGGAACAGTATAAGCAGTTCCAAGGGCTGTGCTTGGGCAAAGCACAGGTTCACTTTAGGGGCCCCTTTACCCTTATGCATGCTTGATGCATTGATCCACATTGTGGTACCCATTAATTTTCATATGGAACCTGCATACACATGACATTTTTCTCAAAACACCGCATCTATGTTTTCTGATGTGTGTACTGTAGGGCTTTGAGGGTCAGGTGTGTCATTTACTGCATGGATGACAGTAAGGCTCCTGTTAGGAATGAATGGTAGCACCCCCAAACCACATGCACAGTAGACATGTGCAGAACTTAAAAATTTGTTTTGTTTTGTTTTGGATAGATTCGTTATGTTACTAATTTTGTTTCGTTATGGAATTTGTTTAGTTTTTTTTTGGAATTCATTTAGTCTCAATTCTGTTAAATTTTGTTTTCATTAACATTTGTTTCATTTATTAGTTTTCAACTTTTCAGAATGATTAGAATTCGGATCAGTCGAAAAACAATCGACCGATGCGAATTCTGTGTGAAGAAATGGCTCATTGTTAAGTAGCGAACCAGGAAGCCCGCCACCTGCGTCCTTAACAACCATGAGTCATCATCTGTCAGCGGGCTTCCCCGCTGACAGATGAATGTACAGAAAAGAATGCCGGAAATTGCCCGGCAATAGAAAAATGTTTAAAAGTCCATACCAGACCAAAGGGTCAGGTATGGATTTTAAGGGGAACCCCACTCCAAAATAAAAATGGCATAGGGCCCCCCCCAAAATCCATACCAGACCCTTATCCGAGCATGCAGCCGGCAGGTCAGAAAAGAAAAGGGAGGGGAGAGTGAGCGCCGCCCCTCCTGAACCATACCAGCACACATGCCCTCAACATGGGGGGGTGCTTTGAGGCAGAGGGGCTCCGCCCCCCCACCCGTGGACCCCAAAAACAACAGTCCAGGGTTGTCGGGAAGAGGCCCTTGTCTCCATCAAGCTGCTCCCCCCCGCCCCAAAGCACCCACTCCCCCCCCTGTTGAAGGCATGTGGCCTGGTATGGTTGAGGAGGGGTGGGGCGCTCGCTCATCCCCCCCCTTTCCTGACCTGCTGGGCTGCATGTTCAGATAAGGGCCTGGTATGGATTTGGGGGGGGGGCACGCTGTTTTTTAACATTTTTCTATTGCCGGGTAATTTCCGGCATTCTGTTCTTTACATTCATCTCTCAGTGGGGAAGCCATATATATATCTAACATACATACAACCCTGCTAATCCTTGCTCGATTGGTTATTGTGGAGCTTCTCTTTAGGCTCCATTCACATTTATGCATGTTGCTTTTGAGCGTTTCTGCAGTGCTTTTTGTGTTTTTGAACACTCAATTTTAATGTGACTTTGCCGCTTTTTTGCTGCGATTTGCAGCTTCTCCACTGAAATCTATTGAACCAATAAAGCACAGTTTTGCGTTTAAAAAAAGTCCCTTACCCTTTCTAAAAATGCAGCGGCACAAAATGCATCCATAGGAACTCACGTTTAAAATAATCTCCTGCGTTTCTTCAAAAAGCATGAAAAAAAACACATTGGTGTGAACGGAGCCTTATGGCCCTATCATACTAACGGGAATGTGGTGTGGTGCATATAACACATACCTGCTGGGGTGTGTTTTGCACCTGTGCGGCAATGCTTTCTTACAACGCATTGCAGTGTTTGTTTATGTTCTGTTTTTTTTTTTTCTAACATGATTGAAACTTACAAAAAAAATAAAAAATTCTATGCACAACAGCGCATTGCAACGTGCTGCCACGCCTAGTTACACATTGTTTTGCATTGCATAAAAATGCACACAATCTTAATTTTACGCATCACACCCAAAGCAGCATTATGGTGTTAATAGGGAACATAGAAAACAATTTTTCTCCCGGTGTCCTGACATTGAGCCTGCGTTGATCAGTGCCAATAAGCATAGGCCAATGCACTTTGTGTGCACAAGCTCTTAATTCAGTGTAAGTAAATAATCCTCATTGCTTATTTTTTGAAAGCACAACAAAAAAAAAAAAAGAAAACATAATTTTTTTCTTTCTTTTGACCCAAGTGGTATCAATAGCGTGCTTGACGCACGATCCATCGGGATGAAGATTTTCGAGGACTACGCTAGCTCCTGGTACTGGATTTTAATGTAAGTGGTAGATATTGTCTTTCCTTTGATAAAACAGTTAAAAGCAGGATATGACCTGGCCTTAATTATTTCCAGGTTGTGACAGTTTCTCGATGTACAACTGAATAAAGGAAGTTTTTGATCTCAAAAATGGTCACGTTTAACAAAACCACTCGCTTTTTCAGTATGTTGAGATTTTTGGCAAAGGGTAAATAATTTAATTTACTGAAAAAGCAGCCAGAGCTGATAACGTATCTTTTTTAGATTCTTTAGGCGACTCTTTTGTAGCCATTTATAATTCTAAATAAACATCCTGCTCTTGTATTTTGCTTATTTTTTCCCCCCGATAGAGCTCTCTTCATTGCAATGGTCATCAGTCTGTTGTTCCTGATTCTTCTGAGGTTTACTGCTGGGGTGTTGTTTTGGATTTTTATAGTTGGTGTTCTTGGAGTTGTTGGCTATGGTAAGTGACGTTAATTTTTTTTTTTTTTTTTTAGAAATAGAATTTCCCCACCTGTTTCAAGGGGTGATGTGATTCAGTAAATGAAAACATATGAAATGTATTATATTAAAAATAATCTTAAAGGTTGCCTTATCATGCCTGCATGTCGGTTTTAATAAAAATCGGACTTTTACCATTTTAAACGCTTGTTTCATATTTCATTAAGGGATTTTAAAGGACCAGTCTACCCAAGAGTGGTATTTTAGTTGTAGATGGAACCTGGTGGGCTAATTAGCCCCTGGCTTTCACGTGTCTTCAGTACGCCAACAGTGAGATCTCTATAATTCCCAACTCGGTTTTTGTCTACGTGGGAGTGTAGCGCTACTCCCGTAGGAGCCGCAGGATTACTGTCCAGGTCTTCCCCACAGGCGCATAGGCTCATTCACACGTTTCTTCAATGATCAGTCTAGGGCAGGGATCTCCAAACTTTTGAAACAAAGGGCCAGTTGACAGCCCTTTCAAACCTTAGGGGGGCCAGGCTTTGGCCAGTGAGAGTGGAAAATGCCCTGGCATCAGTGGGAGTAAATAATGGTGGTCAATGGGAGTAAAAAAAAATGGCATTTTTGGTGTAAGTGGGAGAAATAGTGCCCCATAATTGGGGTCAGTGGGAGAAATAGTTCCCCATCTATGGTGTCAGTGGGAGGAATAGTGCCCCATAATTGGTGTCAGTGGGAGAAATAGTTCCCCATCTATGGTGTCAGTGGGAGGAATAGTGCCCCGAGGGCCAGGTAAAGACAAGCAAAGGGCCACATTCGACCCACGGGCCACAGTTTGGAGACCCCTGGTCTAGGGGAAGTTGTTTCTGTGGTTTTTAGTTTTGGAGAACTTGGATAGGGTTGAGAGTAGTGGTGGGATACTCCAAAAACAAGAACTATGTACAACTGAGGACTTGGGTATTCTTCAGGATAAGCTACTGTATGTTACATATTATACATGGGAGCACATTTTTAAAACATTACATATTAACAAATTTTAACAAAATTACACTATATGGCCAAACATAGGTGGACATCTTTTGAAATTGTGAATGATTCCAATGAAGGGTGCAAATAATGCTGCAGCATACAGTACAAAGACATTTTAGACAATTATGCACTGCCAAACTTGTGGTCCTTGGGGAAGACCCTTTTCTGTTCCATTATGACTGTGCCAGCTCCATTAAGACATGGTTCTGATGAGATTGGTGTGGAGGAACTTGTAAATCCTGACCTCAATCCTAATAAACACTTCTGAGATGAATTGGAGTAATAACTGTGAGCCAGGTCTTCCATCCAATATCCGTACGTGATCTTACAGATGCTCTTTGGTTGACACACTCCAAAATCCTGTGGAAAGCCTTCCCAAAAGAATGGAGGTTATTATAGCCACAAATGGGGCCATCTCTAAATTAATATCCATGGTTCTAAATGGGATGTCTGAAAAGCTCTTAAAGGTGTTTGTCAGGTGTCCACAAATGATGTAGTGCACATGAAACCGATCACAATCACATGTACACTATATTGTCAAAAGTATTGGTACGCCTGCCTTTACATGTACATCCCAGTCTTAGTCCGGAGTGTTCAATATTGAGTTGGCCCACCCTTTGCAGCTATAACAGCTCCAACTCTTCTGGGAAGGCTGTCCACAAGGTTTAGGAGTGTGTCTATGGGAATGTTTGACCATTCTTCCAGAATGGTGGGCCAACTCAATATTGAACCCTACGGACTAATAGGGCGTACACACGGTCGGACTTTGTTCGGACATTCCGACAACAAAATCCTAGGATTTTTTCCGACGGATGTTGGCTCAAACTTGTTTTGTCTACACACGGTCGCACAAAGTTGTCGGAAAATCCGATCGTTCTAAACGCGGTAACGTAAAACACGTATGTCGGGACTATAAACGGGGCAGTGGCCAATAGCTTTCATCTCTTTATTTATTCTGAGCATGCGTGGCACTTTGTCCGTCGGATTTGTGTACACACGATCGGATTTTCCGACAACGGATTTTGTTGTCGGAAAATTTTATCTCCTGCTCTCCAACTTTGTGTGTCGGAAAATCCGATGGAAAATGTCCATCGGAAAATCCGACCGTGTGTACGGGGCATAAGACTGGGATGCCATTAAAGTTCATGTGCGTGTAAAGGCAGGCGTCCCGATACTTTTGACAATATAGTGTATATTTAATTGTAAAATTTAACCTAAAAAAAAGATTATAGATTAAATTCAAGTTGCAGTTGATTTTCTCATCAAATTTGGTAAAGCTGTACAACACACAGCTCTGCACCTTGTCCTGGCTTCTATTTAGTCTATTAAAAAACTGTCACAAAATAAGATGAAATCCACACCAAAAATACTTTTCAAGATAATGTTACATTAATAGTATAAAACTTTCTGAAACCATGTGATCATTCTTTGGTATGCATTCTGTGTATGTATTACATTTCTCTATCTTTGCTTCTAGGAATTTGGCATTGTTACTGGGAATATGACAGTTTGAGAGGCGTCCCGGGATCTGACCTCACTATCTCTGACATTGGGCTGCAGACGGACTTCCGAGTCTACTTACAGCTCAGGGAAACCTGGCTGGCGTTCAGTGAGTATGTCCTTACGGTCTAAAATGTCAGGCGGGGCTAGAAGCAGCCAGTAAGTCCAGTAACAGACAGCAACCAACCAGATTTTACTTTACTGGAGTCCTACAAGTGAAAGAAGATTTGTCATTGGTCACTCGGGTTATTTACTTGTTGTGGTTGCTTTTTTAAATGCATTAAAGTGGACCTATGATCAGATATATTTTTCTTAAAAGAGACATTCTGTAATTGAAAAAAAAAACAAGCAATTAGACATGTGCAGTTTGTGTCATTCCGAATTAGTCTTTTAACGAATTTCTAAAAATGTGTTAATTCGGAAACATCCGAACGTAAACCTGTTTAACAAATATTCGTAAATTTGAAAATCTGAAAACCCGAAAAATGTGAAAATCTGAAATAATGACTAACTATTAACCACTAGAGGACCAGCCACCGCAATTATACTGCGGCAGGTTGGCTCTCCTGGGCAAATCGCCGTAGCCATACATCAGGCGCTTTAGGACCACTAGGGGGCACGTACGCCCCGCGGCGCGACGACAGAGCCGATGCCTGTGCCTGGCAGCCGCCAGGAGAGAGACAGAATGGAGATCTGTCATTGTAAACAGATCTCCGTTCTGTCAGGGGAGAGGAGACTGATCTGTTGTTCATGCTAAGTGTGAACAATCGTTCTGCTCCAGGTAGTCCCATCCCCCCACAGTTAGAATCACTCCCTAGGACACACATTTAACCCCGAGATCGCCCCCTATTGTTAACCCCTTCCCTGCAATGACATTCAGTAATCAGTGGCTATTTTTAGCTCTGATCGCTGTATAAATGTCAATGGTCCCAAAAAAAGTGTCAAATCTGTCCACCGCAATGTTGCAGTCCCAATAAAAATCGCAGGACACCGCCATTACTAGTAAAAAAAAATTGAATAACAAAAATTCCATAAATATATCCTGCTACAACTTTTGCGCAAATAATCAATATACTCTTTTTTGCGATTTTTTTTTTTTTTTTTACCAAAAATATGTAGACAAATACATATCGGCCTAAACTGAGGAAGAAATGTGTTTTTTTTTTATATTTTTTGGGGGGATATTTATTATAGCCAAAAGTAAAAAATATTGCTCTTTTTTCAAAATTGTCCCTCTTTTTTTGTTTATAGCGCAAAAAATAAAAACCACAGAGATGATCAAATACCACCAAAAGAAAGCTCTATTTGTGGGAAAAAAGGACGTCAATTTTTTTTTGGGTACAACGTTGCACGACTGCGCAATTGTCAGTTAAAGCGATGCAGTGCCGAATCGCGAAAAATGGCCTGGACATTAAGGGGGAAAATCCTTCTAGGGCTGAAGTGATTAAATTATAGGTATTGGAATTTCCTTTCAAATTTGGCTGTTGGTGAACGTAACAAATGCAAATTTATCCGAAGTTACGAATTATCCGAAATAACCAATGCCGTATCTAAATGAATGGAACGTAATGAATTAATAATAATAAATAACAATAATAATAATAATAAAAACTTTTTATTACTATTATTTATTATTAATTCGTTCCGTTACATTTGTTTAGATGCGGCATTCGTTATTTCGGATAATTCCTAACTTCAGATAAATTCGTATTTGTTACGTTCACTAACAGCCAAATTCGACAGGAAATTCCAATACCTATAATTTAATAGTTAGTTATTATTAGTTAGTTAATTTGTTATTCTTTAGAATTTTCGGATTTTCTTTCATTCTTATTTTCAGATTTTCTTTATTATTTTCGGATTTACGAAATTACGAATTTTCAAATTTACGAATTTTTTTCAAATTTTCGAATTTGGGAATTGCGATCATAACAAATGACCCGAAAAACAAACAAATAAAATAATGACTGAAATGAAAACGAAAGAATTTTTCGGCAGTGCGTATGTCTACAAGCAATTATACTCACCTAGGTGGATACAGCTCTGCACCGCATCTGATTCCTATGGGGAAACTCTCTTTGATATACGAGTGCTTTGGATTACAAGCATTCTTCTGGAACGGATTCTGCTCTTAATCCAAAATATTCATACCTTGGATTCATCATTAAGCCATTGTTAACAAAGGAAGCTCCAACCTTGTGACCTGCTACAAAGTTACAATCTTGCAGTCTGATCACTAGTGCAGGAGAGGCTCAGAAAATGATTTCTCTTGTCCGCAACTGACATCATCATCATCTCACACTAGGCAAAGTCAAGGATGTTTTTTTACTGATAAAAAGTAAAGTTTATTTCAGAAAAAAATTATACTGTTGCACATATTGTGTCAGATATAAGTCAGAAATGTACTCATGGAAACTTGAAAAATTACTAAAAACTCCAGTCGAAATAGATTCATATGAGCATGTGCTAAAGGGATGACCTGATTGTTCTTCCAACAGTGATTATCCTCTGCATTGTGGAAGTGATCATCATACTCATGCTGATCTTTTTAAGGAACCGAATCCGAATTGCCATCGCTCTCTTGCAGGAAGGTAGCAGGTAAGTTACTCTGTAAGTTATTACTAAGAACTAAGAAGACCTGTAAAGTAAAATTCTGCTAATTTGAAATGAGCGAACTTTGAAAGTTTGTTTTATTTGACCTATTTCACTGGAACAATTCATTTGGTCAGATCAGATATTCACTGGCTCCCTTTTTTTAAATGTATTTATTTTGGACCCCTTTCACACTGTGCCGCGGCCAGCATCAGCGCTAAAGCGGCACTATTTTTAGCGCCGCTTTACCGTCGCTTTAACGGCGCTATTCAGCCGCTAGCGGGGGTGGTTTTAACCCCCCCGCTAGCGGCCGAAAAGGGCTTACATGCGCCCGCAAAACACCGCCGGAGCGGCGTTTCGCCGGCAGTATCGCAGCGCTGCCCCATTGATTTCAATGGGGAGCAGTGGTGGAGGAGCGGTGAGTTCACCGCTCCTTCACCGCTCCAAAGAAGCTGCTGGCAGGACTTTTTCTGACGCCCTGCCAGCGCACCGCTCCAGTGTAAGAGCCCTCGGGCTTTCACACTGGAGTGAATGGAGCAGCTGATTTAGGGCAGTTTTCAGGCACTATTTTAATACTATAGCACCTGCAAAACGCTCCAGTGTGAAAGGGGTCTTATTGTTTTTGTTACATTGCTCCATCCCAAGAAAATTAATAAAGGGGTTGTTAAGCTCTGGCATAACGGGGAGCATTTCAAAACTCTGCCGATAGACCAATGCTTTCACACATAGAGCAAGGGTCCTTCTCTGCAGCATACTGGCAGGGCTTAGGCTTTTCTACTCGGGTTGTGGCTGCTTTCTAAAGAAACACACTGTAATGCCTCGTACACACGATCAGAATTTCCGAAAACAAATGTTCGATGTGAGCTTGTTGTCGGAAATTCCGATCGTATAGGCTCCATCGGACATTTGTTGTCGGAATTTCCGACAACAAATGTTTGAGATCTGGTTCTCAAATGTTCCGACAACAAAACTTGTTGTCGGAAATTCCGAGTGTGTGTACACAATTCCGATGCACAAAATTCCAAGCATGCTCGGAATCAAGCAGAAGAGCCGCACTGGCTATTGAACTTCATTTTTCGTGTTGTACGTCACTGCGTTCTTGGCGATCGGAATTTCCGACAACATTTGTGCGACCGTGTGTATGCAAGACAAGTTTGAACCAACATCCGTCGGAAAAAAAATTCCATGGATTTTGTTGTCGGAATGTCCGATCGTCTGTACGCGGCATAAGACTTTGAAACGCCTATTGTTTTGATTCACCTGAAATGTACCTTTCTCAACTGAAAGTTTAGGTGGCCTTTAGGAAAGAACTCAACAGTGGCGGCTCGTCCATTAGGGGCGCCGGAGCACTGTCTCCTCTATCCACGGGCGTTATTTTGCAGGACACGGCTGCCCCCTATTCATGCTTCTGGCCCCTTTTTTAGAGGTTCTAATAGGCTTCAAAATAGGGTGGGCTCATGGCGCAGAGTATTGCGCCAGAAACCCACCCAGGTGTTACAACAGTGAATGAATATTCGCTATTGAAACACTGATCCTCAATCCGGCCAGTCAGAAGCAGGTCTGAGACCCGTTTTCCAGTTGGCCGCAGAGGAGGAGGGAGGAAACATAAGCTGCCGCAATGCCCGTGGAGTGCAGGGGAAGGGAAAGCCGTCACCGAGCAAATGAAGCCGCTGGTGAAGCCCAGAAGAAGCGCTGCCCACCATAGATGGGGTAAGTGCACCAGACCCACCCACCCGACCGACCGGCTGCCTGGAAAAGGGGGGGGGGATTAGTGGGCGGTGGGGGGGGGTAATGTTTGCTACCCCCATTAAAAAAAATTATCACCGGCCACCACTGGAACTCAAACAAAGCAGTCCTCCACTAGATATGACTGCAAATCCTCTATGATAGAAAACTAGGAGAATCTGGCATCTGATACCTGTATAAATCACATACAGGCATACCCCGCTTTAAGTACACTCACTATACGTACACTCTCGAGTACGGACATGCCTGCCACTTGCGAGTGTACATAAAGTACCTTGCAAGTACAGACATCCCACGCTGCACTGCCGCAGTATGGCCTGGAAGAGGCGAAGCTGCCGCCCGGAGTTGTCGCCAGGCCCAGAGTTGCCAGCCATGCCCACCAGCCAGCCCAGAGTTGCCCGCCAGCCCAGAGTTGCCCGCCAGCCCAGAGTTGCTGCCTAAACATAAGTGGATTACTGTACAGTACTATAAACTTCACTCCCTGCCCCCCCCCTACAGCCCAGGGCCCTCCACTACAGCCCCTGATCCCCCTCTGCAGCCCCTGATCCCCCCTCTGCAGCCCCTGATCCCCCCTCTGCAGCCCCTGATCCCCCCTCTGCAGCCCCTGACCCCCCACTACAGTTCCTGACCCCCCAGAAGTGAAAAAAGGTATTGCTTGACTTTAATTACATTTTCGTTTTACACACATGCTCTGGTCCCATTGTTTACTTAAAAGTGGGGTATGCCTGTATATCACTACTTTTGCCTAATAACCAATAATCACCAAAAAATGCACCAAGGCCTCACGTTCCTGGAACGAACAGCTTTTACCACTTAGCTGTAGATATGTCTTCATTTTATGTATTTTACATTTTTTCTTTGTCTGTTTTAATCTTTTTTTTTTTTCTTCTTTTAATTCTGCATAAAATGTTCATTTTACGATCTGATTAAGCAGCACATCCGTTATCAATCACTGAACAGGTTTGCAGCCTTTCACATTTGCATATTACATTATGCACAGAAAGAAAGACGCTTAGGAAGATTAGACAAGTGCCTGTAATTATCACCCAGCAGTGTTTGACATTCCATATTTCGTATAACACAAATAGAGGTGACCAGAAGAGGGCGCTGTGTAGTCATGGTTGTTGGCTTGAACCCATTGTTTTGATACATGCTATCAAAGTTAGTAATATTATTAATATTGGTATTACTGATGTAAAAAGGGGACTCTAATGGGGAACCTGATGTAAGGGGGGGGGGGGGGATTCTGATGGGGATTTTTTTTTGGACCAACAACATTTGTGAATATTTATCTCTTATACTGAAGAGTTTGTCTTAGATTATCTCACATTGCAGATATGCAGCTATGAATCTGAAGGCATTTTTTTTTGTTTTAGGAGAAATTTAAAACCCAAAACCACAAATGTAATATATTGCAGCTTACCAATCATTAGAGATATGGTGGCTGCATTTTTATTTTTAGGCTTTTTTCCCCTCTGTAAGTAATTGGAGTGCCCTACTCTGGATGAAGGAGCACAAGGGGGCACCTTTTGGACAGCAGCATTGTCAGTCTGGGAGAGGGGCGTGTTAGATGCACTGGCAGATTTAAATACACAAACAAATTAAAGCCAAACTCCAGCTTATGTGTTATAAGCAGTTACAGCAAACAGTTTTTTTTTTTACCTTTTAGGATAAAGGTTTTACATAAATAAATAAAAGCAGATCATTGAAAGCACCCCTGATAGCGGTAAATGGTTTGTCCCATCCCTGTAACTGATACATTTTGCTGGAGAGCTTGTTCTTTTGAAAAACAACAGACTTACTGGCCGAATCACCAGGTGAAAATAGAAAAAAAGCCTAAAAAAGAAAACAAATGCAGCAATCACATCTAAGAAATGATAAGCTGCAATATAATAAATTGCTTTTGGGGTTAATAGCACTTTAAGGCAGAAGGTAAAATAATCTTTCAGGGTACTACTTCGGCACAATTAACAACTTCTAGGTGTTCCCTGTAAGATACCAAATCTTCACTTTTTGAGTTCAGGTCCACTTTAAAATACGTACATGGTCTCTATTAGATATGGATGGCGTCAATTCTATATAATTGTCAAAAGACATCCAGTCTTTTATGGAGCGGAAGCGTAGGTCAGCAGACACATGTCCTCTGACACCCTCTGCCATCCAATCCGATCCTGCCTGCTAAAAATAGACGGACGGTGGTCCTATTCCCCATCCGTCTGGCGGATGGGATGGCGTCAGATGAAAATGGACAGGCAGTCCGTTTCCATCCGATTGCCCCATAGAGGAGAGCGGGACTGTGTCTGTGTCCAGTCTGCATAGCGGAAGCAGACACAGACACGGACCTGTCATCTGCCGGATCAGTGGAGAGATCCCCTGCTGAGCAAGCGGATTCTACTTCATAGAGGCGCCCGTGTGAAAAGGGTCATGGTTGTTGGTAGATCTTAAAGAGGAGGGCCCATGAAAAAAAAAAATTAAAAGTCTGCAACTACAAATACTGCAGCTGCTGACTTTTAATTGGACACTTACCTGTCCCAGGGTCCAGCGATGCGGGGGATCGAAGCCCCGCTCGTCTCCCCCTCTGTTCAGCGGCGCCGGCATTGCAACTGTGGGCGCCGGGCTGTGACTTCACAGCCTGGCACCCACTGCGCATGCGCGAGCGGCGTCGTGCGCCGTGATTGGCCGCTCAGTCACCTGGGACCTGTAATGGGTCCCAGATGATTGACAGGAGGGAGGTAGCAGAGCCGAGCCCTTCCTGTGCCGAGGGGGAAGTGATGTCACCAGCCCAGGCAAAGGAAGAGGCAGACTACGAGGGACCCCCTAGCAACAGCCATTTAGAGGCAAGTAAAAAAAAATTTCCAAATGTTTTTTTCTATTTTTTTTTTTTTTTTAGGCACAGTCATGGATTTTTTTTTTAGGGTGGAACACCACATTAAGTAGATTGTAGAGATTGTACAGCATGTTTTAAAT
Source organism: Lithobates septentrionalis (assembly GCA_037952835.1). Classification (NCBI taxonomy): domain Eukaryota; kingdom Metazoa; phylum Chordata; class Amphibia; order Anura; family Ranidae; genus Lithobates; species Lithobates septentrionalis. The sequence continues at coordinate 1,711,507 of JBBDGP010000040.1, forward strand.
CTACCATCAATTATGTAGCAGAAAGGGCTGTCTGACTGGATAAAAATTAAAAGATTGTTTAGGTAGGACCTCACTTTATAAATGTATTTGTTAATCTAAAGAAGATTGTGCTGCAACTCAAACTGTAGCACATGTGGCAATAAGTATTAAAATTTAATGTAATCAGCCATTTACAGTTAAAAAACGTTTTGTTTTTTTGCTAGAAAATTACTTCGAACCCCCAAACATGATACATTTTTTTTTCTAACACCCTAGAGAATAAAATGGCAGTCGTAGCAATACTTTCTGTCACACCGTACTTGCGCAGCAGTCTTACAAGCGCACTTTTTTTGGGGAGAAATACAATTTTTTGAATTAAAAAATAAGACAATAGTAAAGGTCGCCCGGTTTATTTTTATATTGTGAAAGATAATGTTACGCTGAGTTAATTGATACCCAACATGTCATGCTTCAAAATTGCGCCCGCTCGTGGAATGGTGACAAACTTTTACCCTTAAAAATCTCCATAGGCGACATTTAAAAAAATCTACAGGTTGCATGTTTTGAGTTACAGAGCAGGTCTAGAACTATTGCTCTCGCTCTACCGATCGAGGCGATACCTCACATGTGTGGTTTGAACACCATTTTAATATGCGTTCACTTCTGCACGCGAGCTCAGCGGGAAGGGGGCGCGTTCAAATTTTTTTTTTTCCTTATTTAGTTTACCTTTTTATTTTTTTTTATTTTTACACAGTTCTTTTAAAAATACTAGGCGTTATCTTTCACAATATATAAAAAAAAAATTGGGCTAACTTTACTGTTACTTATTTTTTTATTCAAAAAAAGTGTATTTTTTCCCAAAAAAGTGCGCTTGTAAGACCGCTGCGCAAATACGGTGTGACAGAAAGTATTGCAACGACCGCCATTTTATTCTCTAGGGTGTTAGAAAAAAAAATGTATAATGTTTGGGGCTTCTAAGTAATTTTCTAGCAAAAAAAAAACTGTTAAACACCAAATCTCAAAAAGAGGCTTGGTCCTTAAGTGGTTGATTATACTTTTAAATAATTGTTTGATACAAGTTGTGTTCACTTACATCAATCAGATCAATATCCAAAGTTTACAGGAAAAAGTAAACAAACATTTGAAAGTGCTCATTTCAGAATCCTTTTATTCATGCACCAAAAGATTGGCGTAATAGAAACCGGAATTTTACAACCCAAGCAGTGGATCCAAGCAGTTGAATTGGTAGAGAAAAATTATCAGCACTAGATTCTATCTGAATATTGTAATGATTGCTTCCCTGCAGTTCAGTGCATTAACATCATAAGTCCTATACAGACTATTTTTTTTTATCTGCTTTTCAAATTCAAATTCCATTTTTTTTAACCCCTTCACACCCACAATTCCAATATTAATGCTCCCCAGCACAGTTACCCTTGCTGAGGATACATTTAATAAACATCCTCCCTTTGAAAACAAGCAGCTGACATTTTGCGCACCTGGTGACTCTCAAACTCCGCTGCCACGGAAAGCTTTAATCAACCCGCTAAACCAACCATAGTTGTTCCTGATCATGTCATCACAGCTTAGACATAGTGATTAAATGTAGACTAGAAAATTCACTGACAAAAAAAACCTTCAGCCTGCTGATGCCACTGCAGTCTGATAGTGAGAGTAATTATGTTTAATACTGTAGTTGTCATATAAAATCACAGTTTTAAAAAAATTTAAATAACTACACAAAATTGTAAATGTTAAATGTTTAATTGAAACATTAAAGCATTCTAAAGGCAGAAGGTTTTGTATCTTAAAGCGGAGGTGCTGCCGATTTTTTTTTTTTTTTAAAGTCAGCAGCTACAAATACTGCAACTGCTGACTTTTAAAATATGAACACTTACCTGTCCAGGGCGCCCGCGATGTCGGCACCCGAAGCCGATCTGTCCCTCGGCTCTCGGCCATCTTCGGTAAGGGAATCAGGAAGTGAAGCCTTGCGGCTTCACAGCCTGGTTCCCTACTGCGCATGCGCGAGTCACACTGCGCAATCCCACAGGTCCCTGCTGTCTTCTGGGACCTGTGTGTCTCCCAGAAGACAGCGGGGGGGACGGAGGAGGCGCCAGATATGGCGTAGATATCCACGGGTACCCGCGGATATCTATGCACGGAGGTGGGAGCATATATATATATATATATATATATATATATATATATATATATATATATATATAAGCCTTTATACTATATAAGCTCAGTTTACTGGTAAAAATACGTGTAAAATACAAGACTTCGGTGGCTGTAAAAAGATGTCCGCTTTCCGACATCTAACTGTAGCCTTACTGCGAACGAGTGTACCAAGATGGCGACGGAACATCACTTCCGTGTGGTCTCTCCTCTCCCGAAAGCGACGTCTCGCTGGCCGAGATGGACCCGACATTACTATGTGTACAGATTCGGGTCTGCCCAGATTGGAACAGTGCTCGCAACCCCCTGGCAAATCGGCAATCGACCCCTCAGGGGGTCGCGACCCAGGGGTTGAGAACTGCTGCCTTATGTGATGAGTGCACTAACGTATGCCTAAGATCTTGAAGAAGAGTATAGATACGCGTAACATGTAGAGCCAAGCTACTGCACAACGTGACCAACTCCCACCAAGACTAATAAAGAAACCATCTGTTATTGCAACAAGAATACTGTTTTAACCATTCAGGATTATTTCCTTGGTGTACGAGTTGTGTGCGGTATCAGTACTGTATCTAGGCAAGCTCTACTTTGCAAAGCTTTTTAATTATTGCTTGTTTGATTGTTTTTCATCTTTTAATCAATTTAAAATAAAAACATTTTTAATATTAACATTGTGTACCTCAGTGCCTATAAAGTTCAAGTACCAAGTCTTTACCATTATTTAGTGAATAAAAGCCCAGTGTGTTTTTATACTACACTGTGTGCACAATTATTAGACAAGTAAGTATTTTGACCAAATCATCATTTGTATGCATCTTGTCCAACTCCAAGCTGTATAAATTTGAATGCTTATTGCATTTAAACATTTTAGGTGTGTTTTTGTGTAATGAGGGAAGGTGAGATCAACACCCTATACCAAGGTATGCATAATTATTAGGCATTTTCTATCATTCAGGCAAAAAAAAGGGCCAAAAAAAGATATTTAACTGACTCTGAAAAGTCAAAAATGGTAAAAAGTCTTTCAGAGGGATGAAATTGCTAAGATATTGAGGTGTGAGCATAGAACCATCAAACGTTTTGTTGCAAATAGTAAAAAGGGTTGCAAGAAACGTATTGATAAAAAAAGACGCAACTTAACTGCCAAAGATTCGAGAATAATCAAACGTGGAGCTACCAGGAACCCGTTATCCTTCAGCGCAAACATATTCCAGAACTGCAACCTACCTGGAGTGCCAAGAAGTACAAGGAGCTCAGTGCGCAGAGACATGGCCAAGGTAAGAGAGGCTGAAACCCGACCACTACTGAACAAGACAGTTTTATCGACTGATGAGATGAGAATGACTGTTGATAGACCAGATAGATGGGCCTGTGACTGTATCAGTAACTGGCACAGAGCTCCACTTCAACTCAAAAGCCAGTAAGGTGGAGGTGGGGTAATAGTATGGGCTGGTATTATTAAAGATGAGCTAGTTGGATCTTTTCGGGTTGAAGATGGACTCAAAATCTACTCCCAAGCCTACTGCCAGTTTTTAGAAGACACTGCAGTGGTACAGGAAAGTCTTCATCTTTTAAGAATTCAATCATATTTATGCAGGACAATGCTCCATCGCATTCATCAAAGTGCTCTACTGCTCGGCTAGCCAGTAAAGGCCTTAAAAATGAAAGAATAATTACATGGCCCATTTCTCACCTTACCTAAACCCTATTCAGAGCTGGTGGGCCCTTCTTAAACTGGAGATTTACATTGAAGGAAAACCGTACACCTCACTGAACAGTGTCTGGGAGGCTGTGGTTGCTGCTGCACAAAAAGTTGATCGTCAACAGATCGAGAAACTGACAGACTCCATGAATGGAATGCTTATGACTGTTATTGAAAAGAAGGATGGCTATATTGGTGGTCACTGATTTTTTTTTTTTTATTTCAAAATTTTTTTATTTGTAGGAGCGGGGTAATAAGTTATAGCATGTTCATCATTAAAGCATTCTCAAACTTTCAGTACAAATAACTTTTATTGCATGTGTTATGTATTTATTGCAACCAAAAACATTATAATTTATGAACCCTTAAACCTCAACATACCGATAGACCTAACTTGTAACTCATGAAGACAAAACCAACCCCGACCTTCAGCAACCTACCCCAAACCTCAAAAAATATACTTGCCTTATAATTGTGCCCACAGTGTATATTACCATCACACCAGTAAAAGAAAATATTGCATACTAACTATTTCACCATGGTCCTGAAGAAGTAACATGCGAAATGCGTTGACCATTTTGTAGTGTAAATAGTGTTCTGCTGTTGAAGGAGGAACAGATAAAGGGGGTTTTTTACTAAAACCGGAGAGTGCAAAGTCTGGTGCAATTCTGCATAGAAACCAATCAGCTTCCAGGTTTTATTGACAAAGATTAATTGAGCAAGCTGAGGTTAGAGGTTGATTGACTACCATGCAGAGGTGCACCAGATTCTGAGTGCTCCAGTTTTAGTAAATCTCCCCCAAAGTGTACACAAAACAGACATACAAGTTTTACACTTTTATTGTCCTTTGAGTTTAAATTCTGGAAAATTTGATTTGTAGTTTTAGTATTGTCTTCCAGAACGTGTTTAATGCACACTGTCATTGTTATATGTCATATACGTGTTGCCTTCTTTAATTAAGGAATATATATTTAAAAAAAAAACATTGGTGGAAAACCATTTTTTTTTTTTTTTAAACACCAATGTCACACTTCTGATTGAAGAGTAGAAATAGAAGTAGAAATATAGAAATAAAGAAACAATTCTTTTGTTGAAAACTGTTATGTACTTTTACAAAATGTGTCATTGAAAACTACACTTTGAATTCTAAAATGAAGCCAAGATCCAACTGAGGCTGGGGTTGGCTGTGTTTAGCATGTCAGCTGTGTAACTTTGTAACCTTTTATTTTTCAGAGCAATAGGATACATCATGTCTACGCTGTTTTACCCAATCATCACCTTCATCCTAATCGCCATCTGTATCTCGTACTGGGCTGTCACCGCCGTGTATCCTTTTTATAAGCGCGCTACATTGCGCCTCTCTAGATTAGATCAGAGACTGGCAGCCAAGTGTAAACATATGGAAATTATCACTCCTTAATTCAGAGACAGATTCTTGGCTACATCTGGAGAAGCTGTATACAAAATTATGGCCAACAAGACCCCATGCCAGTATGCAAACGAAATGTGTGTACCTGAAGTAAGTCAGGAGACAGTTATATGGGAATTTATGAGGCTCATTAGATGAGCGTCACATCCCAGTGAGATTATCTAAGCAGATGTCTAGGATGGCACAATTCCCCAGGCAGCAGATTTTCCTCCTATTTTTTTCTTTCTCTCTTTATTACATGTTATTTTTTATCTTCATTTTCCTTTCTGCATCTGTCATTTTACTGTGTTTGTTTTCCTTCTTCTCCACACATTTATGCCCCGTACACACGGTCGGACTTTGTTCGGACATTCCGACAACAAAATCCTAGGATTTTTTCCGACGGATGTTGGCTCAAACTTGTCTTGCATACACACGGTCACACAAAGTTGTCGGAAAATCCGATCGTTCTGAACGCGGTGACGTAAAACACGTACGTCGGGACTATAAACGGGGCAGTGGCCAATAGCTTTCATCTCGTTATTTATTCTGAGCATGCGTGGCACTTTGTCCGTCGGATTTGTGTACACACGATCGGAATTTCCGACAACATGTTTTGTTGTCGGAAAATTTTATCTCCTGCTCTCCAACTTTGTGTGTCGGAAAATCCGATGGAAAATGTCCGATGGAGCCCACACACGGTCGGAATTTCCGACAACACGCTCCGATCGGACATTTTCCATCGGAAAATCCGACCGTGTGTACGGGGCATTAGGCTTCTCATTCACTCTCCTCTCCTTCTATCTACTCCTCTATCCTTCTCTTCTATCCATTTCCTTTTTCTAGCATCCTCATTGTCCTAAGATCCTTTTTCCATCCTTCTTATCTTCTATCCATTTCCTTTTTTTTTTATCATCCTCATGTTCCCTAATCTCCTTTTTTCCGTCCTTGTTTTGTTCTTGGCAGGCCATACATGAGTCATTTTTTTTTTCATGAACGAAAAAAATGACTAGAATTCTCCCATTCAATATATACATGGCCAGTGCTACCACTAGGCAAACTAGGCAGCCGCCTAGGACGCACTGCTGCCTAGAGCACTCGGCCACTGGTATTCCTACTCTAAGTCTCAGCATCAGCAGGCAGCCGTTGCTCCATTCACACATCGTGTCAGAGGTGCAGCGGAGGACTGTGTCTTTGTCCCGACTCCGGAATGAATAGAAGCAAGCAAACATTCATTGATGGGCACTGGTAGGCTGCATTTGATGGGCGCTGGTGAGGCTGCATTTGATGGGCGCTGGTGAGGCTGCATTTGATGGGCGCTGGTGAGGCTGCATTTGATGGGCGCTGGGGAGGCTTCATTTGATGGGTGCTGGTAGGCTGCATTGATGGGCACTGGTGAGGCTGCATTTGATGGGCGCTGGTGAGGCTGCATTTGATGGGCGCTGGTTGGCTGCATTTGATGGGCGCTGGTGAGGCTGCATTTGATGGGCGCTGGTGATGCTGCATTTGATGGGTGCTTCATTAAAAAGGTGGGGTATACATGGGCAGGGCAAAGGGGGTGAACCCAAGGGGGGCGGGTGGCAAAATGAGGTTTTGCCTAGGGTGGCAAAAATCCTTGCACCAGCCCTGATTATATAGATAATAGATAGAGGAATCCTTCCCACAGAGCTATTGTGTTCTGACAGTGGGAAGACATTCAGAATACACTAATTAGTGCTGTAGAGCAGTGGTCATCAACCCTGTCCTCAGGGCCCACTAACAGGCCAGGTTTGCACGATAACTGAAATACATCACAGGTGATATCATTTGCTGCTAAGTAATTGCAGTATTCTAGTCTGCATCTCCCCAAGGTAATACATAAAACCTGGCCTGTTAATGGGCCCTAAGGACAGGGTTGATGATCACTGCTGTTGACAATAGCCGGCGGCACTGATCGATTGTGAAAAACCCAACAGGGTGGTTGTACAGAAGTCAGTCGGTACACAAACTTCTGTACAACCAGCCTGCCCATGCATGGATTGAAATCCATCCAGTCCCTACTGAACCTGTTGAATTTTGATCCATATATGGCTTTCTCTCCTTCTTCCATTCCCTTTCTGTTGTGTCCACTTCTTCTTCTACCCTTGTTCTGTTTTCTTCCCTCCTCATTCTCTCCTCTCTTCCGTCTGCTTTTTATCTTCCTCTTTCTATCCACCTTCTAATCTGTCCTCATTTTATCATCCTTCTATTCTATCTCCCCTTATACACCTTCTGTTCTCCTCTCATTTATATCCTTCTTTTCTTCTTTCTACTCCCTCTTCTTTCCAAATTCTGTTTTCTCATTCCTCTATAATCCTTCTAACCTTTCTCCTCCTCTTATCCTCCCTCTGTTTTTCTTCCTCCTTATTTTCTCTCTACTCCTCCTTCAATCCTCCTGGTGTTCTCTAATGTATCCATCCTACTTCTATTTCCTTCTCTCTTTCTTTTATCTTTTTTTCTGTTTCCTCTCTGCTCTCTTTATTCTCCTTTCTTTCTCTGCCTATTATTCTCCTTCTCTGCTCTCCTTCCATTAACCTCCTTTTTTTTTCTCCTTCCATTATCCTTCTTTTTTCTCTCCTCCCATTCTCCTCTTCCTCCTCTATCATTCCTTTACCCTTTTCTCCTCCTTCTGTACTCTCATCCCATTCTTTCCTTTTTTCTGTCCTTCTCCACCCCTTCTTTTTTTCTTTGTTCTCTTGTATTTATTTATATTATTTTTTTCTTATACCTTTTTTGTTGTTCTTTTTTTCTCTTTTGTTTTTTGTCTATATTTTAATTATAGTGAATAGATATTATATATTAGTGCTCTTAGCTTGTGCCCCCCATGCAAATGGTATTTAGCTACCACTCTGCTTACCAAAGAAGTTGCCTATCCTCAACACTCAAATGAAGTGAGCAGTAGTATATTTTATAGTCTTACTTGATTTTTTTTTTTTTTTCTGTAGACATTTAATACCTCCAACGTGACCAAGCTGTGTCCAGGGGCTCAGTGCACCTTTGCATTTTACGGAGGGGAAGGTTTTTACTATAAATACATCCTGATCTTTCAGCTGTGCAATGTCTTTGTGTTCTTGTGGTTGGTGAATTTCTCCATCGCCCTTGGGCAGTGTACGCTGGCCGGTGCCTTCGCTTCCTACTACTGGGCATTTAAGAAACCTGCCGACATCCCTACATGCCCTCTCTTCTCATCATTTGGACGAGCAATAAGGTACTCGGAGCTGCGTAATAAGTTATAGCATGTACAGTATTAACGCATTCTCAGCAGACAAACTTTCAGTACAAATAACTTTTATTGCATGTGTTATGCATTTATTGCAACCAAAAAATTTATAATTTATGGACCCTTAAATCTCAACATACCGATAGACCTAACTTGTAACACATGAAGACCACACCAATCCTGACCTTCAGCAACCAACCCCAAACCTCAAAAATTATACTGCCACATGGACGGTCAGTTATCCCCGCATGTCAAATATGTTATGCAATTAAAGATTTCATTACAGTGCACCATAATAGCAACAAACCTTGCATTTTTTGTGTTGGCATACTTCTATGTCTTTACCAATCTTTTTGAGTCTGACCTAGAAGAGCTTAGCTATGTTCCTTAGTGGTATATGAACCTCATAAATCAAAAATGTGCACGTTGCCGTAGGGTTGGTTTTCAAAGGCAAGTTAAAGACCAACTTCACTTTTCAGGTGGAATTAAAAAAATAAAAATAAATCACCTACCATGCGTATGAATGCGATACTCATGTCCTCTCCAGCGTTGTCCCTCGTAGACTCACCTGCTCGGTTATTCAGCTCCAGTCCTCTTCTGAGTTTAATAACAACCATCATCATCCAACCCACTTCTTATGAGACCTAACCTTTATGGACATGACCCTGGAGTTGCGTTATCACACTGGCCTGGGCTCACAGTACTCCTAGACAGTGTGATTCTTACACTTTAGTAGAGAAATCCAGGAAGGACTGCCCATTACCACCACTGGAGTAACAGAGGAGGAACCCTACATAGGAAAAGCTATGTTTAAATTATTGAAAAAAAGGTGGCAGTGGGGGACTGTAGTGAGGAAGAGAGAGAATAGGGGTCTCTTTTACTGGGTCATTGACTTAAAGCACTGAAGCAAGAAGAAAAAGCATTCTGGGAAGTTATGGTTTTCACCATGGCTTCCAAGTGGGACCTGGGCTTTTCCTGAATTTCCTGTGTATTTAATGACTTCTTAATGGTTGGAACCCTTCCTCCACTTCCCTCAAATACAATGCTGGGAACCTTTGGGATCTATTGAGTTGCATCCCTCATAGGAGGGGAGTGAAAGTTGGTATTTGGGCTTCTGGCAGTTGGTGCCTAAAGTTATAGTATGTTACTTTCCCTTAATTTTTGTATTTTTTTCTTGTTTCTCGTAATATTTACTTATGTCATTGTATTGACATTCTTTCCTGCGTCAGGTATCACACCGGCTCACTAGCACTTGGCTCCCTCATCCTGGCACTTGTACAGTTTATTCGAATCATATTAGAATACTTAGACCACAAACTCAAAGGTAAGTCTCAATGAATTTGAGCTCAGATTTATATGACTAAACAGCTGTATCATAAAGCAAAACTGCAATCTTCTCATTTGCCAAAGCAACAGATTTATTTTTATGTCCCCTCCCCAGGAGTGGGTACTTACAGTATCTTTCTTTCAATCTGTCACTTCTCTGTTCAATGACGAGATCCAGAGCCACCGATAAGCCCCATCAGTTCAACAGGTGGGCCCAGGCACCCGGCAAGCTGAAGGACCGGCTGTACTGGCTTATCACTGGAATTGATCCTCCTGTAGCTCCCCCTGCTTCTCCTTTTCTCTCTCCCACTGGCTGTGCTGCAGGGAGAACCACAGGAGGATCAGTTCCAGTATCTGCCGCCACTCTGATCACTCCCCCCCTTTTCCCCCTCCTGTCAGGGTCCCACTGTGTGCAACCTCTGCAGTGCTTCCGGCTTCTCCTTCTCACCCTCCGGCTGCAGCTGCTGCGGGGCTTACAGGGGGATTGTGTCAGGATGGAGAGCAGGATGGGGAGGTGTTAAATATGTCATATTTACTGGCCCCTTCCTTTCCTGAATGAACACAGTAGGCAATCGCTACTATGTTCATAACTGAAGCATAGTAAACTGTGTTTGTGAATGAAAAGGAAACCTTACAGCACCTCTTATTCATTCATCTCCAGTGCAGCTGAGGCTGCAGAGAAATGAACTGAGGAATCTATGTCCTCAGTCCCTTTCTCAGTCTCAAAAATGACCCCTGATATTTCACAAGAGCCCCCACAGTATAGTGAAAAATGTAATAAATTAAATTTAAAAAAAAAAAGAAAGTAATGTCTCATAAACATGTTCTTTGCTCTCACTATGAAACACAGCTGCTCATCCTAAAGTGGTAATAAACCCTAAAATGTAATCTATTACAGCTTACCAATCATTAGATGTGGTGGCTGCATTTGTTTTCTTAGGCTTAGATTTAAACACGCTAACAAATTTAAGCCAAACTCCAGCTCACACCTTATCAGTTGCAGAACACATTTTTTTTCCTTTTGGCATAAAGGTTTTACATGAATAAATAAAAGCGGATTATTTTAATAACCCCTGCCAGTGTTAAATGGTTTGTCTCATTCATGTAAACTGATACATTCTGCTGGAGAGCTTGTGCTTTTGAATAAAAACAGACCAGATGAAAATAAAAGAAAGCCTAAAAAAAGAAAACGAATGCAGCCATCACATTTAATTGGTAACCTGCAATATAATAAATGTTTGCTTTTGAGTTTAACCACTTCCGGACCAGCTGCCGCAGTTTTACCGCAGCATGTTGGCTCGGCTGGACAAATCGACATTACCTTACATCACTTTGCCTTTTGGCCACTAGGGTCACGCGCCTGCAGCATGTGCCCGGAGCCGATGCGAGTGCCCGGCAGGCGCGATGACCGCCGGGCACCCGCGATCGCTCGTGACAGAGCGAGAACCGGGATCTGTGTGCATAAACACACAAATCCCAGTTCTTTCAGGGGAGTAGAGACAGATCTCTCTCTCCTCCTAGACAGTTCCATCCCCCCTACAGTTAGAAAACACACTAGGGAACACAGTTAACCCCTTGATCGCCCCCTAGTGTTAACCCCTTCTCTACCAGTGACATTTTTACAGTAATCAATGCATTTTTATAGCACTGATCGCTGTATAAATGTCAGTGGTCCCAAACTTTGTCTGCCGCAATATCGCAGCCCCGATAAAAATCACAGATCGCCGCCATTACTAGTTAAAAAAAAAATAATAATAATAAATATGCCATAAATCTATCCCATATTTTGTAGACGCTATGACTTTTGCACAAACCAATCGATATACGCTTATTGTGATTTTCTTTACCAAAAATATGTAGAAGAATACATATCGGCCTAAACTGAGGAAAACATTTGTTTTTTTGAAAAAAAATGTGGGATATTTATTACAGCAAAAAGTAAAAGATATTGTTTGTTTTTTTTCAAAATTGTCGCTCTTCTTTTGTTTATAGCGCAAAAAATAAAAACCGCAGAGGTGATCAAATACAACCAAAAGAAAACTGTATTTGTGGGGAAAAAAGGACGCCAATTTTGTTTGTGTACAGCGTTGCACGACCACGCAATTGTCAGTTAAACGGACGCAGTGCCGTATCGCCAAAAATGGCCTGGTCATTGAGCAGCCAAATCTTCCGGGGCTGAAGTGGTTAATGCCGCTTAATTTGACAGGCATGTGGATGTGGTTCAGTGCCTCAAAATGTCTGTGTTTGGGACCACTCACCCATGCCCGATGCCCCGGCTGCCTGCACGCAGCACTTGGTGGCTCCAGATGAATAAACAAATAGTGTATGGGCCTCATGTGAATGGGATCTTTTTAACAAATTTGGACTGAGGGGAGGGGGGTTTAGAATGGAGGTTTTAAAATTTAGTTTGTGACAGCACTGAAAGTTTACATTTTTCATATTCTTTTCCCCTTTTTAGCTTACCAGAATTCCTTTGCAAGATTTCTGTTGTGCTGCTTGAAATGCTGCTTCTGGTGCCTGGAAAAGTTCATCAAGTTTATAAACAGGAATGCCTATATTATGGTATGTATATGTTCTGTATTTGCCACTTGCCGACAGCGCACTGTAGTTTTACTGCCACAGTGCGGGCCGGCTGTGCAGAATTGCGTATATGTGATTCTGCATCTCCAGGGAGGGGGAGCCTGACTGTGCCGTCACTGGCTCCAGCACATGGCGGTCAGTGGTTCTCGGCCAATGATTTATGGCAGGGATCGTCAGAGCGAGTGACAGGAGAGAGCTTTGTGTATGTAAACAACACAAAGCTCTCTTCTAAAGCGGCAATGTGCCAGATAGGCAGGGAATAAAAAACGGCACATTGCTTAGTAAAATTAGCACACATCACACATCGATTGTGCCCTGTCGGGCAGAGACATAGAACTATGTAAACAAGGCAGAGCTTCGTTTCAACGGGGGGGAGGGGGGGGGGGCTGGGTGGATGGTGTGTCCCTGCAAAGGGAATATCACCATCACCATAAAATCCATCACTTACCTTAGTAAAAACACCTAACTTAGTACACATAAACACTGGCTAGGCACACAGTTAATCCTTTAGTCGCCCTAGATGTTCAACCAGTGTCATTAATACTTTGTCAGTGTATAATATTAGCACTGATCACTGTATTAGAGTCACTGGAGATGTCAGTGGCAGTTCCCACACAGTGTCAGTTGGTGTCAGATTGGCTGCCTTCCCGCTATAAGTCGCTGATCACCTCCATTACTAGTATAATAGAAAATACAAATTCCAGTATATATCACATCGTTTTTAGAGGCTATACCGTTCACATAACCAATATACACTTATTGGGATTTTTTTCACCGAAGAAATGTAGCAGAATATATTTTGGCCTAAATTTATGAAGAAATTCAATTTTAAATAATTTTTTTTTTATTGGATATGTTTTATAACAGAAAGTAAAAAATATTGTTTTTTTTTTTTCAAAATGTATGCACTTTTTTTTTTCGTTTTTAGCGCAAAAAATAAAAAACCCAGTGGTGATCAAACACCACCAAAAGAAAGCTTTATTTTTGGAGAAAAAAATTATACAAGTTTTGTTTGGGTACAGTGTTGCATGACGGCGCAATCGCCAGTTAAAGTAGCACAGTGCTTAATAGCAAAAAATCGGCTTGGTCATGAAGGGGGTAAAATCTTCCAGAGCTCAAGTGGATAAAAATAAATGTAACTATTCAAAGCAGACAAGGAAAAATATAAGAAAGAAGGGTAATTAGGGATACTTCTGCCCTCCAACTAGCCCCCATCTCATCGCAACTAACCCATTGCACTTGAAGGATCACTTTGTTGTTTAACGTGTATGTCTTGCCGTTTTTTCTATAATTTGAATAGAGTGGGGAATGGGTTAGAACCCCTGTCAGGTTTTATTATTATCCAATGTTCTTTTATAAGGATTTCCCCGCTTTTATTCTCCTAGTGACAATGGTTTCACTTAACAGTAAAAGACAACAGAGGCACACAATTTTTTTTTAATAGAGTATTGCTAAAGCCGCGTACACACGAGCGGAATGTCCGACAGAAAAAGTCAGACGGAAGCTTTTCATCGTCTGTATGCTGTTCTGACGGACCAAAAACGACGCATGCTCTGAAACAAGTACGAGACGGAAGCTATTGGCTACCGGCTATTGAACTTCCTTTTTCTAGTCCCATCGTACGTGTTGTACGTCACCGCGTTCTGGACGGTCAGACTTTGGTTTGAGCGTGTGTAGGCAAGACCGCTTAAATGGAAATCCGTCGGAGTTCCGTCGGAGAAACCTTCGGAGTTTATTCCGACGGCAAAACCGGTTGTGTGTATGCGGCATTAGGCTGGATCCCCTGTCAGATTTTTTTCTTCTCGACAATAAAATGAGTACCGGTAGGACAACAGTGGGGTTGTATTCTTCCAACTTGGTCCTCCAAGGCTGTCACCATGTTGATCCCTCCAAACAGAAGCAAGCAATACTGAAAAAATACAAGGAATGAGAATGCCTCTACGAATGGTGGTAAATTTTTTTTTTTAAGTACAGTAGGGGGTGGCTAGAACCCCTGTCAGCTCTTTAATTCTCAACAATAAAACCCTTGTAAAGCGGGAGGAGCAGAATAGTGCAACAGTTGGTTAGTATTCTTCCAAACTGGTCTTTCAAGGTTACCATCACATCAATTCCCCCAAACAGGAATAAGCAGGAATAAGCAACACTGGTCTTCCAAGGCTGCCACCATGTTGATCCCTCCAAACAGGAGCAAACAACACTGAAAAAAATACAAGGAATAGAAATGCCTCTACGCGTTCTGGTGGATTTTTTTTTTAAAAGTGGAGTAGAGACGGCTAGAACCCCTGTCAGCTTTTTATTTCTCAACAATAAAACCCCATGTAAAGCAGGAAGTGCGGACTAGTCTAACAGTGGGGCAAGTATTCTTCCAACTTGGTGCTCCAAGGCTACTATCACATTGATCCCTCCAAACAAGAACAAGCAACACTGAAAAAAACACAAGGAGTACCACTGTGAGTATCGAGTGTATTCAAACAAACGTACACTGCTCACTTTGGTGTGTTGCCGGGGTCAAACTGTGTACTGTCACAACCAGGCTGTATGAACAACACCTCTGGTTTGAAGGGGATCGGCAGTTATCAGCAGGTTATTCTTCAACACAGATTGACAGTGTATCTGGTAGAGAACATAATATTCTTTCTAAGCGTATCGATTGTAGTGTAGATTAAATGCCAACAAACTAAATTAGCTGCCAGTTTGACAATCCATGGCAATAGTGCTCTGCCTGTTTGGTTTCCACATGGCTAGAAGAATCATAAAATGCAATCCCATAAGGGTACTAGAATAAAAACCTCCGATTAGGATATAAAACCTTTCATAAAACTCAGCGCATTTCGGCGCACACAACGCTCTCTCTTCAGGAGCAATGCAATAGCAATCGATTTTTATTTCTGTGCCTCTGATGCAGACAAGTAATTGAGGGGAAGGCTCTTAAATAGATGTCTTTAAAAACAAGGTTAACCCTTCTTATCATTCCTCACTCTCTCCAAAACGAAAAAAAAGTTTTGGCTGGATATAATTTTGTCTTATGCCCCGTACACACGATCGGACTTTCCGACAACAAAACCGTGGATTTTTTTCCGACCAATGTGGGCTCAAACTTGTCTTCCATTTTCTGAACGTCAAGAACGCGGTGACGTACAAGACGTACGACGAGCCGAGAAAAAGGAAGTTCTATAGCCAGTGCGGCTCCTTCTGCTTGATTCCGAGCATGCGTGAAATTTTGTGCGACGGACTTGTGTACACAGAATCGGAAATTCTGACAAAGTTTTGTTGGCAGAAAATGTGAGAACCTGCTAGCAAACATTTGTTCGATGTTCGATTTAGCATACACACGATCGCACTTTCAGCCAACAAGCTCACATCCAACATTTCCCGTCAGAAAATCCTATCGTGTGTACGGGGCATTACAGTGTTAAAGTGACACTAAACGGTATCCTTATTCTCAAAAAATAATTTATACACATCCACTACTTAACCACTTCATCCCCGGAAGGATTTACCCCCTTCCTGACCAGGTCATTTTTGCGATACGGCACTGCGTCGCTTTAACTGACAATTGTGCGGTTGTGCGACGTTGTACCCAAACAAAATTAATTTCCTTTTTTTCCCACAAATAGAGTTTTCTTTTGGTGGTATTTGATCACTTCTGCTGTTTTTTTTGTGCACTATAAACAAAAAAAGAACGTCAATTTTGAAAAAAAACTCAAAATTTTTTACTTTTTGCTATAAAACATTTACAAAAAAAAATGCAAAAAAACGAATTTATTCATCAGTTTAGGCCGATATGTATTCTTCTACATATATTTATTTTTTAAAAAATCACAAGCGTATATTGATTGGTTTGCACAAAAGTTATTGCATCTACAAAATAGGAGATATTTTTGTGGCATTTTTATTTTTTATTTATTTCTCACTAGTAATGGCGGTGATCAGTGATTTTTAGCGGGACTGCAACATTGCGGCGGACAGATCGGAAACCTAACTGACATTTTGACACTTTTTTTGGGAACCAGTGACATTATTACAGTGATCAGTGCTAAAAATATGCACACACAATGTACTAATGACACTGGCAGGGAAGGGGTTAACATCAGGGGCGATCAAAGGGGTTAAATGTGTTCCCTGTTTGTGTTTTCTAACTGTATGGGGGGACTGTGTGACTGGGGAATTACACAGATCCGTCTTCCTGCTTAGCAGAACGACAGGATCTGTGTGATCTGTCAGAACGGAGATTTGCTTTGTTTACACAAATCCCCAGCAGATCCCCGTTCTGTCACTGCGGGGAACGATTGCGGGTGGCCAGCGGACATCGAGTCCCCTGGACCTGCTGATTGGCTCCCCCACTGGCCAATGGGTGCGTGCGCACGCACGCCCACAAAATCGACTTCCAGACCCGACGTACACCTACACCGATTTGCGGGATCGTGCCACCTTGCCGCAGTATAATGACGGTGGCTGGTCGGCAAGCAGTTAATGGTGGTCCTATCTATTTTTCATGAAATTGTTTCTTACTCTGTTCTTCTGTCTCCTTGTAATGTCCTCTGTGAGCTCTTGAACCTCCTTTCCCGCCCCACATTACGGTTTGTTTGGAATATGAACGTTGGTTGTGGTCATGTTCACTGCTCTAAGCACATTACAAATCCCATAGTTCATCTTGGGAGCGAGCAAGAGAGGGTGACTACCAGTGGTGGCAGGTGGTCAATATTTTAGGGGGGGCGGCAAACAGACCTGGCCCCCTCACTCAAATATATTAATTCGCTAATGTCACATAAGTGGATGGGATCGGGGCGCAATGTTCTGCCCCCAGAGCCCACCCTTTTTGAAGCCAATTAAAGTCTCCGGGTCTAATCACGTGCTTCTAGAAAAAAAAAAAAAAGAAAACCTCCATTGAAATCCATGCGTCCAGTGCCCTACATGGAGATTAGGGGCTGGGCGCATGGATTGGGGGGGGGGGGGGGGCGGCACCAATGCACCCCTAATGGACGGCCCGCCACTGGTAGCTACGTTTCTAAATACAGTTTGATCATGGAGATCGAACATAGCCACCCCCTACCAAGAAGTCAGATTACAGCAGCAAACAAAAAAAATTTGAAGATTTGGAGGAGGCTGAGAGCAGCAGAAGGGACTTTTCTAAATTATGAATGCAATACATACCAGAGTTTAGTGTCATTTAATTCCCTTATATTCTACTGCAGAATTAAAATGTTATACAGTATCTCACAAAAGTGAGGACACCCCTCACTGTGACATACTGAAGGAGAGCACGATCCCCTCCCTTCGGAGACTGGGCCGCAGGGCAGTATTTCGACATGATAACGACCCCAAACACACCTCCAAGACGACCACTGCCTTGCTAAAGAAGCTGAGGGTAAAGGTGATGGACTGGCCAAGCATGTCTCCAGACCTAAACCCTATTGAGCATCTCAAACAGAAGGTGGAGGAGCGCAAGGTCTCTAACATCCACCAGCTCTGTGATGTCGTCATGGAGGAGTGGAAGAGGACTCCAGGGGCAACCTGTGAAGCTCTGGTGAACTCCATGCCCAAGAGGATTAGGACAGTGCTGGAAAATAATGGTGGCCACAAAAAATATTGACACTTTGGGCCCAATTTGGACATTTTTACTTAGGGGTGTACTCACTTTTGTTTCCAGCGG
The DNA here is from genome assembly GCA_037952835.1 of Lithobates septentrionalis. Taxonomy (NCBI): domain Eukaryota; kingdom Metazoa; phylum Chordata; class Amphibia; order Anura; family Ranidae; genus Lithobates; species Lithobates septentrionalis. Next base: position 1,729,568 of record JBBDGP010000040.1, read on the forward strand.
TTTAGACATTAATGGCTGTGTGTTGAGTTATTTTGAGGGGACAGCAAATTTACACTGTTATACAAGCTGTACACTCACTACTTTACATTGTAGCAAAGTGTCATTTCTTCAGTGTTGTCACATGAAAAGATAGAATAAAATATTTACAAAAATGTTAGGGGTGTACTCACTTTTGTGAGATACTGTATATTGCAGCTTTGTGGCCCTTAGATGTGTTGGTTGCATTCATTTTCTTTAAGGCTAAGTGCAGAAAAACTTCTGTTGATTGCGAAAGAAATCCAGTGTCCCTGTCACTTCCTGAGTACTGAACTAAAATCACTTACAATGTTATCAGCTTTCCCAGCCATCTTTTGTGAAAACCTTAGATATGTGCGATTCGCTTTGTTCCGAATTCGTGTTTTAACTATTTTTGACAAATTTGTAAATTCGGAAATCCGAAAACCTGAAAATTTGAAAATCTGAAATAACAAACTAATAATACCTTAACTATTACTAACTATTAAATTATAGGTATTGGAATTTCTTTTCAAATTTGGCTGTTGGTAAACGTAACGAAAAAATGTGTTCGAGTTCGTTTTCGTTTCATCCGTGTTGTTTTTTTTTTTCGTTTTTCGGGTCATTCATTATGATTAGTACATTCGTAAATTTGAAAATTTGTAAATTTGTAAATTCGAAAATAAGAAAGAAAATCCAAAAATTCGAAAGAATAACTAACTAATAACTATTAAATTATAGGTATTGGAATTTCCTTTCAAATTAGGCTGTTAGTCAACGTAACGAATACGAATTTATCCGAAGTTACGAATTATCCGAAATAACGAATGCCGTATCCAGAGGAATGGAACGTAACAAATTAATAATAATAAAAACATTTTATTATTATTATTTATTATTAATTCATTCCGTTCCATTTGTTTAGATGCGGCATTTATTATTGCGGATAATTCGTAACTTCGGATAAATTCGTATTCGTTACGTTGACTAACCGCCTAATTTGAAAGGAAATTCCAATACCTATAATTTAATAGTTGTTAGTTAGTTATTCTTTCGAATTTTCGGATTTTCTTTCTTATTTTCGGATTTACAAATTTACGAATTTTCTAATTTACGAATTGCGATCATAATGACCCGAAAAACAAAACACGAATGAAAAGAAAACGAACACATTTTTCAGCAGTGCATGTCTACAAACCCCCCCCCCCCCCCCTTTATGTAATGAAATGAGGAGGAGGAGGGAGGGGGTTGTAGTCCAATTCAGGGGAGTAACCTAGGGTGACAATTCTGCTGCTTCACAGTACAATACACTGAGTAAGCCTGCACCCCAAGGCTTCATGTACACAAGGCATATTATGACCACCAGCCACTGTAAAACGCAAATTTGCGGCAAAGTCGCGCTGCAATTTTTTCAGAGATTTTGATGCGTTTTGAGGCCAGCGGTCAAAACGTTCCTATCCTGAATGCGATTCCTCCGTGGTCAGGAGAAGGAGGTTGAACCTCCCCCCTAACCGCAGCAGCTCCTACACGATCATAAAAGCCTATGTGGACTTGGACACATAGGCTTTTATGCAGTTGAGTTTAGCAGCTGTAGTGTACATGAAGCCTTAGACAGGAACTGTGTTTTTGGCAAGATCACCGGGTGAAAATAAAGGAAAAGCCCTTAAATTTGGAAACTAATGCAGCCACCACATCAAAGGACATATTTTTGGGGTTTGGATACAATTTAAATAGTGATGAGAAACAGAGCAGTAAGCACCCCCAAAATGTTGCTCCCCTATGTCCTAGCCAGAGGTCAGGGCCTGATGGCATTTATTCTATAGATTTTAGTATTTGGATGACTTCGGTTGATGGTCAGATCTTCTCTCTATCTTACAGATTGCTATTTATGGAAAAAACTTCTGTACGTCAGCGAGAGATGCGTTTTTCTTATTGATGAGGAATGTTGTGCGGTAAGTTGCGCATTGTATAATACCATTGTATTCCCAAAAAAAAAACATTTGATTACATTAGAAAGCGAAATATCTGTTAAGCCTAGGATCACATTTGTGCGGATCAGGAAAGCGCGCATAATCGCGCTCGTTCCCAACACACAGGCCAAACACGCTGCTCTTTAGCATACGTACTTTAATTCTTAATGGCACCCCCGTGCATCAGCAGACCTGCCACGTTTCCTATGTGCGAAAACACGCAGCTGCGCTTTTTAATAAAAGGTCGGTGTATTTTTTTCCCCCCGCTTTTCCCGCGGGTACAGCAGCCCATTAATTGTCTGCACAAGACACGCACAACCCGCATAGATGTGAACCTAGTCCTAATCTGGAATGAACATTCCCATGCGTCCAGAAGTTTATGAACCACATGTCCTAGATAGCATCAGGCAGGACATGCTGGGACTTGGAGTTCCACAATTGTTAAAGTGCTGCAGGTTTTAGAAGCCTGTAAAAGAAATTGGATATTTCCAGCTTGGCAGCTATTCTTATTAACCATTTCAGCCACGGAAGGATTTACCCCCTTCCTGACCAGAGCACTTTTTGCGATACGTCGCTTTAACTGACAATTGCGCGGTCGTGCGGCGTTGCACCCAAACAAAATTGACGTTCTTTTTTTCCCACAAACAGAGCTTTCTTTTGGTGGTATTTGATCACCTCTGCGTTTTTTTATTTTTTGCGCTATAAACAAAAACTGAGTGACAATTTTGAAAAAAAAGCTATATTTTTTACTTTTTGCTATAATAAATATCCCCAAAAAATATATAAAAAAACAAATTTCTTACACAGTTTAGGCCGATATGTATTCTTCTACATATTTTTGGTTAAAAAATCGCAATAAGTGTATATTGATTGGTTTGCGCAAAAGTTATAGTGGGACAGATTTATGGCATTTTTATTATTATTTTTTTTATATTAGTAATGGCGGCGATCTGCGATTTTTATCATGACTGCGACATTATGGCGGACACATTGGACACTTTTGACACTATTTTGGGACCATTGTCATTTATACAGCGGTCAGTGCTATAAAAATGCACTGATTACTGTGTAAATGACACTGGCAGGGAAGGGGTAAACCACTAGGGGGCGATCAAGGGGTTAAGTGTGTCCTAGGGAGTGATTCTAACTGTAGGAGGGATGGGCTCACAACAACATGACAGAGATCACTGCTCCCGATGACAGGGAGCAGTAGATCTCTGTCATGTTGCTAGGCAGAACAGGAAAATGCCTTGTTTAAATAGGCATCTCCCCGTTCTGTCGCTCCGTGACACGATCACGGGCCCCTGGCAGACATCGAGTCCGCGGGCATGGGTAAAAAAAATCACAATAAGTGTATATTGATTGGTTTGCGCAAAAGTTATCACTTTTACAAAATAGGGGATAGATTTATGCCATTTTTATTATTAATTTTTTTTTTACTAGTAATGGCGGCGGTCAGCGATTTTTAGCGGGATTGCGACATTACGGCAGACAGATCGGACACTTTTGACACTTTTTTTTGGACCACTGACATTTATACAGCGATTGGAGCTAAAAAAATAGCCACTGATCACTATATAAATGTCACTGGTAGGGAAGGGGTTAAATGTGTTACCTAGGGAGTGTTTCTAACTGTGGGGGGATGGGACTGCCCGGAGGAGGACGATCGCTGTTCCTAATCAGTAGGAACAACAGATCTGTCTCTCCTCCCCTGACAGAACGGAGATCTGTCTATTTACATTGACAGATGTCTATTTTGTCTCTGTCAGGAGCGATCGCGGGTGGCCAACGGGCATCGCACCCACCGGCCACGCGCATCGGCTCTGGCGTTGCGCCCCCTAGAGCTCTTAAGCGGTCGATGTACAGTTACAGCGATTCGCCCAGGGGAGCCAACCTGCCGCAGTATAACTGCGGCCGCTGGTCCTTAAGTGGTTAAAATTTAATTAAATTAAAGATGATCTCATTACAGATCTGAATGGCACACATAAATGCAGTTCTGTATTCATGAATACATCATTAAATTTTTTTTTTTGACAAACTTTAAATGTACCACTTAAACCTGGGGATCAAAGACACCTGCATCCCAGGAAAGAACATTTTTTGAAACTGCAAAGAAGGGGACTTTAAAGGTGCCATAACACATCAATCATAAAAATGTTAATTTTTTTTTTTTTTACTCCAACAGATCTGAAAATGCAAACACATGTTTGACCAAACCTTGTTAAATTTTCAAGTTTCCCTAAAGAGCAATACCTCTCTCCCATGATGTTTCCAACATTCTATTAAACACTAGTATACCTTGGTAGAATTTCGAGTCTATGGAAGGATCCTCCGTGTTTCCAATTTTTCTCCCTATGGCTTACTAGTAATGGGGCTGGCTCTCTTTATGCATGAACTTTATTGAATCCTTGTAAGGGCTGTTTAGTCAATCTTTTGAATATCGATGTTGTGACAATACTTATAATGCTTTATGGCTCCTGAAGAAGCCGATTGGCGAAACATGTCGAGCGAAGAGCATTTGTCAACAACATAAGAAGTTGTATACGATATTCCATGCTTGATTTTACATTTGCTTGTATTTAGAAAAATCTGAGAGGAATTGCTGAACATAATACATTTATTTGTATTTACGTATCTTTTAATTTTGGAGTAAAAAAAAAAAAAATAGACATTTCTATGATTGATGCGTTATGGCACCTTTAAAGTCCACTTCTTTGCTGTTTTAACCGCTTCAGCCCCAGAAGATTTTACCCCCTTCCTGACCAGAGCACTTTTTGCGATTCGGCACTGCGTCGCTTTAACTGACAATTGCGCGGTCGTGCGACGTTGCACCCAAAGAAAATTGACGTCCTTTTTTTCCCACAAATAGAGCTTTCTTTTGGTGGTATTTGATCGCCTCTGCGGTTTTTATTTTTTTGCGCTATAAACAAAAAAAAGAGTGACAATTTTGAAAAAAAACAAATTTTTTTTTTTACTTTTTGCTACAATAAATATCCCCCAAAAATATATAAAAAAACATTTTTTTTCCTCAGTTTAGGCTGATATGTATTCTTCTACATATTTTTGGTAAAAAAAAAATCACAATAAGCGTATATTGATTGGTTTGCACAAAAGTTATAGCGTCTACAAAATAGGGGATAGTTTTATGGCATTTTTATTATTATTATTTTTTTTACTAGTAATGACGGCGATCTGCGATTTTTATCGGGACTGCGACATTATGGCGGACACATCGGACACTTTTGACACATTTTTAGGACCATTGTCATTTATACAGCGACCTGTGCTATAAAAATGCACTGATTACTGTAAAAATGTCACTGGCAGGGAAGGGGTTAACACTAGGGGGCGATCAAGGGGTTAACTGTGTCCCCTAGTGTTTGTTCTAACTGAAGGGGGGAGGGGACTGTGTAGGAGAGATGACAGATCGCTGTTCATACTCTGTATGAGCAGACGATCTGTCTCTTCTCCCCTCAGAGAACCGGAAACTGTGTGTTTACACACACAGATCTCCGTTGTCGGTGTGCCACAAGCGATCGCGGGAGCCCGGCGGTCGTGATCACTCGCATCGGCTCCGTGGGCGAGCAGCGCGCGCCCCTAGTGGCCACAGAGCGAAGCGACGTTACATAACGTCATTTCGCCCAGCCGTGTCATTCTGCCGCAGTAAAACTGCGGCGGCTGGTCGGCAAGGGGTTAAAAAAAATGTTCTTTCCTAGGATGTAGGTGTCTTTGATTGCCAGGGTTAAGTGGTACATTTTAAATTTGTAAAAAAATAAATAAATATTGATATATTCATGATTACAGAACTTCATTTATGTGTGCCATTCAGATCTGCAAAAGAGATCGGCTTTAATTTAATTATGACCTGGTATCAGTCTCTTGGGGTCTCTGTACTACACGGAGGGATCACGAGAGATAGAAGCATCACAAGGAGCCAATCGGTTCATGTTCTGCCAAGAAGCATGCTGATAGGAGGTAAAGGCAGAGTGACAGAGCAAGAAGCTCATTACTGTGCTGCTTCTCCTTTCATTGTCGAGTCACTGGCAGGGGCAGGTCCAGGGCAACTTGGGCTGGGAGGAAGTGGGTTGAATGGTGCTGGCCATCCATCTGAGGACATCTAGTGGCAATGCTAGTACTATGGGGGAAATCTCTGGAGTGCATGTTTTTTCCTTTCAATTATTATTATTATTATTATTATTATTTATTCATTTTATCTTGTTTTTTGGTTCTACTTTAAGTGGAAAAGCAACCAAGTACCTATGACCCTCAGCATGGTGCCAATTATAAATGTCTCGCATATACCTCCAAGCATTGCAGTGTCATTTTTAATTCACTTGTGTCACCTTTTATTTCTGCAGAGTTGCTGTTTTGGATAAAGTCACCGATTTTTTGCTTTTCCTTGGCAAAGTTCTTGTTGCAGGGTCTGTCGGTAAGTGATATTTTAACAACCAACTGGCCTGTCTACAGATCAGAAAAATGTGTGCTTTACTGAATTTTCCTCTGTTTTACCATTCTTTGTTTCCCTAGAAGCTTACAATCTAATATTTCCACCCAGGGCTGTATCCACCTTAGGGCACAGTCTGAAGACTCTTTATAGGTTTTTTTTTGTATAGTTTTAGGAACATGAAATAATCTTTCTTTTCTCTTGTTTGATTGTCTGTACAATTTTAACCACTTGCCTACAGAGCACTTTCACCCCCTACCTGCCCAGGCCAATTTTCAGCTTTCGGCGCTGTCACATTTTGAATGACAATTGTGCGGTCATGCTACACAGTAACCATGTGAAATTGTTACCATTTTCTTTGCACAAATAGAGCTTTCTTTTGGTGATATTTAATCACTGCTGGGTTTTTTATTTTTTAAAAAAAAAAAAAAGTCAGAAAATTTTGAAAGAATAAGTTTTTCTTAGTTTCTGTCAGTAAATTTTGTAAATAAGTAATTTTTCTCCACTGATGTGCGCTGATGAGGCGGCACTGATAGGCACTGATAGGCTGCACTGATGGGCACTGGTGAGGTGGCACTTATAGGACCTGATGAGGCGGCACTTATGGGCACTGATTAGGTGGCACTGATGAGCACTGATAGGCAGTACTGATGGGTGGCACTGGTGGGCACTGATAGGTGGCACTGGTGGGCACTGATGGGCTGCACTGATGAGCACTGAGGTGGCACTTATGGGAACTGATTAGGTGGCACTGATGAGGAGGCACTAATATGCCGCACTTATGTGCACTGATAGGTGGCACTGATGAGCACTGATAGGCACTACTGATGGTTGGCACTGGTGGGCACTGATAGGTGGCACTGGTGGGCACTGATAGGCTGCACTGAGGTGGCACTTATGGGAACTGATGAGGCGGCAATTATGGCACTGATTAGGTGGCACTGATGAGGAGGCACTAATATGCCGCACTTATGGGCACTAATGAGCATTGATAGGCGGCACTGATGGGTGGCACTGGTGGGCACTGATGGGTGGCCCTGGTGGGCACTGATAGGCGGCACTGGTGGGCATTGATGGGCAGCACTAATGGGCATTGATGGGCCGTACTGATAGGCTTCACTGATAGCCAGTACTGACTGGCATCTCTAATGGGCACTGATTGGTGGCATTTGTGGGCACTGGTGGCGGTTTATTGTAATCAGGGCACTGATTACATGTCTCGATGTTCCCTGCGAGGAGATGCCGCTAATTGGCTCTCCTCGCCATGCACTCTGTCAGTGTGAGGCGATGAGAGTCGATTACCGGGGTTTCCGTGTTTACATGTGACCGGCTGTGATTGGACACAGCCGATCACATGGTTAAAGAGCCACAGCTGTGGCTCTTTACAGAGATCGGGGTCACGCCGTGTTCTAGCAACGTGGCGCGGCCGCAATCGCCATGCTGTGCGCCCCCACGTATACACGGGAGCGGCCATTCGAGTGCGCCGTCATATGACGTCCACCCAGAACGAGAGCCGCACCGTCCCTCTGTCATTTGACGGTGGGCGGCAAGCAGTTAGTAGTTCTGTATATAAAGCATGTATAAAAAGTCTGCTGAAAGCACCAGACTAAAGAACTGAGAGTCCAAAATCTTTTAATAATGATTCTCAGTGACATCAAGAAACATCCAGATGTTTTGGAAGAGCAAAAGACTGACTCAAAAGAGAAGTGCAGGATATTAAAATAACAAACATTTATACTCACCTATGTGGCTGCAGCATCAGTGCGATGCTGTAGCTGTCCCCCAATGGCTTTACCCCAAGAACTGAGGGATCAAAGACTGCTGATCACTCAGTTTTTGGGTTGGCTCTGAGCACAAAGCGGTGACTGTCAATCACCGTTCCATGCTCTGCCCCTCCAGCGCTCACTCGAGCTCTAGGCTGTGGAATGGGTGGGAGTGGCTGGCTCGGGCTCTCAGTGGCCTGCTGCGAGGCTGAGGCAGCTGTCGGTCAGGCATCTGGGCGGATCCTGACATTATTGTTGGGATCCCTGCAAAGCCTGGACGGGCTCTGTGACATCAGATGGCAGTGGGGTTTACTCTGCTGTCGGCTGATTCTGGGTCACAGAAGTGCAGAACTAGGTGCACTGCTGTAACCCACAGGAGAAGTATGTTTAAAAGCACTTTGGTCATACTTCCCTGTGTATAATAGGAGGGATTCAAAATGGCAAAATCACCAAAATTAATTTTTTAGAGAAGATAGACATGATTGCTCAGAAGCAAAATAGCAGCAAGGCGTGCTATTAATCAATAAACCACTTGACCTCCGGAAGGTTTACCCCCCTTCATGACCAGGGCATTTTTTTGCGATACAGCACTGCGTTTAACTGACAATTGTACAGTCGTGCAACGCTGTACCCAAATAAAATTGATGCCTTTTTTTCCCAAAAATAGAGCTTTCTTTTGGTGGTATTTGATCACCTCTTCAGTTTTTATTTTTTTGCGCTATAAACAAAAAAAGACCAACAATTTTGAAAAAAACAATATAAAAAACAAAAAACAATAAAAACATGTAAAAAATCAAATGTCTACATCAGTTTAGGCAAATATGTATTCTGCTACATATTTTTGGTAAAAAAACCCTAATAAGAGTATATTGATTGGTTTGAGCAAAAGGTATAGCGTCTACAATCTATGGGATATTTATATTATTTTTTTACTAGTAATGGTGGCCTTTTACTAGCGACCTATAGCAGGACTGCGATATTGTGTCAGACAGTCGGGACACTAACTGACACTTTTGACATTTTTTGGGGACCAGTGACACTAATCAGTGCTAAAAAATATGCACTGTCACTGTACTAATGACACTGGCAGGGAAGGGGTTAGCATCAGGGGGGGATCAAAGGGTTAAATGTGTGCCTGACCAGTGCTTTACTACTGCGGGGGAGGTGCTTGTACTAGGAGAAGGCATGGATCTTGCCCCTGCTTAGCAGAGACACAGGATCCATGTCTTCTGTAGTGACAGAACGGCGATCTGCCTTGTTTACATAGGCAGACTGCCGTTCTGTCTGTGTACCGAAGCATTGGCGGGTGCCAGTGGACATTGAGTCTGCTGTACCTGCTGATCAACTCCCACTGTGTCTAATCACAGCAGGAGCGGGCTGACCATGGAACTCGCGTGGGTCCCGGAAGTGCAGGGTCACATACTAGGTACGTGATCCTGCGCAGGAGAGCCACCCTGCCACTGTATATTTACAGTATACGGTCGGCAAGCAGTTAATGTTGATGATTTGTGCCATTTTGAGTCCCTCCAGGTATACCGTATATACTCGAGTATAAGTCGTCCCGAGTATAAGTCGAGACCCCCAATTTACCACAAAAAACTGGGAAAAACTTATTGACCCGAGTATAAGTCGAGGGTGAGAAATGCAGAGGGTCAATAATGTCCATCTGCAGCTGCCTGCCTCCCTGTGTCCTGTGCAGCCTACCTGTACCCTGTACATGTGTGTCCTGTACATGTGTGTGTGTCCTGTACATGTGTGTGTGTCCTGTACATGTGTGTCCTGTACATGTGTGTCCTGTACATGTGTGTGTGTCCTGTACATGTGTGTCCTGTACATGTGTGTCCTGTACATGTGTGTCCTGTACATGTGTGTCCTGTGTGCATGTGTGTCCTGTGTGTATGTGTGTCATGTGTGTCCTGTGTGTATGTGTGTCATGTGTGTCCTGTGTGCATGGGTGCATGTGTGTCCTGTGTGCATGTGCAGCCTACCTGTGTCCTGTGTAGCCTTCCTGTGGCGATCTCCATCCTCAGACAGCGGCCGTGTGATGATACTGTTCGGCGGCCATTCCACAGTTCAAAAGCCGCGCCTCCTTCTCGTCTGTGATAGGCTGACCGCTGACTGCCTATCACGGACATTCTCTCATTCTCATACCACGGACGAGGATGAGAGAATGTCCGTGATAGGCTGTACACTGACAGCTGTTCAGCCTATCACAGAAGAGCAGGAGGCGCGGCTTTTGAAAGCTGGAATAGCCTCCGTGCATTATCAGCACACGCCGGCCGCCGTCTGCCTGCATGACACGCTGATCATGCAGACAGACGGCGCGGACTCGAGTATAAGTCGAAGGGAAACTTTCAGCCCAAAAAAAAGGGCTGAAAAATTCGACTTATACTCGAGTATATACGGTACCCAACATTTGAGCCCTTAAGAAGGGGAAGACCTTTTGCACCCCTGAAATGCGTTGGCTGTTTCGTGTTGTCTTGTTGTAACCGAGAATCATCACTGAAAGATTTCTCAGAGTCTCAGTTCTTTAGCTTGGCGCTCTTATTAGACTTTTTGTATCTACAGTGCTTTGAAAAAGTATCTTCCCCTTCCTGATTTTTTATTTTTTTTGCATATTTGCCACACTTAAATGATTCAGATCATCAAACACATTTTATTATTACACAAAGATAACCAGAGTACATTCAAAATGCAGTTTTAAAATGATGATTTCATTTATTAAGGGAAAAAAAGCTGACCAAACCTGCCTGGCCTTATGTGAAAAAGTAATTGCCCCCCTAAACCTAATAACTGGTTGTGCCACCCTTGGCGGCAACAACTGCAATCAAGCATTTGTGATAACTGGCAATGAGTCTTTCACATCTCTGTGGATGAATTTTGTTGCACTCTTCTTTGCAGAATTGTTTTAATTCAGCCCCATTGGAGGGTTTTCCAGAATGAACAGTCTGTTTAAAGCGGAGTTCCAGTCGTTTTTTTGTTTATTTAAAGTCAGCAGCTACAAAAAAGTGTAGCTGCTGACTTTTAATAAACAATCGCCCACCTGTCCCACGATCGAGCTGTGCACTCACCCACGCTGTGTTCTCCCTCGGTGGCGCCAGCATCTTTACTATGGGAACCCGGCTGTGACAGCTTTCAGTTTCACAGCCAGGTTCCCACTGCGCGTGCACGAGCTGCGATGCTTTTCGTGACTAGTCCCAAAGTTTTCTAGGACCTGTCATGTATCCCAGAAGAGGGGTGAGGGAGAGCTTCTACTTCCAATCGCCTAGGCGACTTAAACGGAACTGAGCTTTTGGGGAAGAGGGGGGGAGCAGGTACCCAATTTTGACAGGTACCTGCTCCCCCCCTCTTCCCCAAAAGCTCAGTTACACAAACAGGAGCCGGGGAGGAGGCCTTAAAGCGGAAGTTCCACTTTTGGGTGGAACTCCGCTTTAAGGTCATGCCACAGCATCTCAAAAGGATTGAAGTCTGGACTTTGACTTGGCCTCTCCAAAACCTTAAGGCCCCTTTCACACTGTCGGACCGTTCAGGTCCGCCTGTCAGTTTTGTCGGCGGACCTGAACGGGCGCTCCATGTTAGTCTATGGAGCCACGGATGTCAGTGGTGACATGTCCGCTGACATCTGCCCCGGTTCGATCTTCTAAAATCATCCAAAAATCGGATCGGGTGAGATCTGATGAAAACAGACATGCTGTCCATTTTTGTCCGATCCCCCTATAGGAATCAGCGGCGCTCGACAAGCCCCTCCCCGCTCAGTGAGCAAAGAGGGACCTGTCATCCGCCGGCTCAGCGGAGATCAACGGAGAGATCTCCCGCTGAGCTGGTGGACTCCGTGGCAGCCGATCCGCCTCGTGTGAATGAGGCCTAATTTTGTTTTGTTTTTATGAGCCATTCAGAGGTGGACTTGCTGTTGTGTTTCGGATCATTGTCCTGCCGCATAACCCAAGTGCGCTTGAGCTTGAGGTCAAGAACTGATGGCCGGACCTTCTCTTTCACGACTTTCCGGTAGAGTGCAGAATTCATGGTTCCATCAATTATGGCAAGTTGTCCAAGGTGGTGCAGCTGCAAAGCAGCCCCAGACCATCACACTGCCACCACCATGTGTGACTGTTGGTATGATGATCTTTTTATGAAATGCTGTGTTTGTTTCACGCCAGAGGTAACGAGACGCACACCTTCCAAGAAGTTAAACTTTTGTCTCCTCAGTCCACAGAATAATTTGCCCACAAATCTAGGGGATAATCAAGATTTTTTTTTGCCGAAATGTGAGACAAGCCTTTGTGTTCTTTTTGGTCAGCAGTGGCTTTCGTCTGGGAACTCCCCCATGGATGCCACTTTTGCCCAGTCTCTTTCTTATATTTGAATCATAAACACTGATCTTATCTGAGGCAAGTGAGGCCTGCAGTTCTTTAGATGTTGCTCTGGGTTCTTTTATGACCTCCTGGATGAGTCGTCGTCGTGCTCTTGGTGTAATTTTGGTAGGTCAGCCACTCCTGGGAAGGTTCACCACTGTTCCAAGTTTTCTCCATTTGTGGATATTGTCTTCCACCATGGATTGCTGGAGTCCTAAAGTCTTTTAAATGGGTTTGTAACCCTTCCCAGATTTGATACATTTCAATTGCTTTGTTTCTCATCTTTTCTTGAATTTCTTTAGATTGTGGCATGATGTGTTGCTTTTTGAGATCTTTTGGCATGCTTCACTTTGTCAGACAGCTTCCTTTTAAGTAATTTTTTGATTCAACAGGTCTGGCAGTAATCAGGCCTGGGTTTGGAAAGTGAAATCTAACTCAGCTTTCCAAAAAAATGTGGTTACTCACACTCAGGGGCGGACTGATAACTCATGGGGCCCCCGGGCAGTAGGAGATTATGGGGCCCCCAGGCAATCAGAGATTATGGGGCCACACAGTATACACACACACAGTATACAATCACACAGTATACACATACATGTACACACAGTATACACAGACAAATGTAAAAAAAAAACATATTTATACATACTGTCCCTGGTTTTACTGAGGCTGGCAACCCTAAAGGGGGCCCCCTAGTGCCTCAGGGCCCTCGGGCAGTGCCTGAGTGACTCAATGGTCAGTCCGCCCCTGCTCACACTTCAGTTATGATTTAGCAAGTGGGGGGCAATTTCTTTTTCACATAAGGCCAGACAGGTTTGGACAGCTTTTTCCCTTAAAATTAAATCATCATTTAAAAACTGAATTTTGTATCTATTTACTCCGATAATCGTTTTGTAATATTAAAATTTGTTTGATGATCTGAATTATTTAACCACTTCAATACCAGGCACTTAGACACCTTCCGGCCCAGGCCAATTTTCAGATTTCAGCGCTGTCGCAATTTGAATGACAATTGCGCGGTCATGCTACACTGTACCCAAAACAAATTTTTTATCATTTTGTTCCCACAAATAGAGCTTTCTTTTGGTGGCATTTGAAAAAATTTTTTTGAAAAAAAACAAGTTTTTCTTTGTTTCTGTTAAATAATTTTTTTAAATAAGTACGTTTTCTTCTTCAATGACGGGCACTGATATGGCTGCACTGACAGGCACTGATATGGTGACACTGATGGGTACCGATGAGGTGGCACTGATGAGGTGGCACTGACGGGCACTGATGATGGGCACTGATAGGTGGCACTGATGGGCACTGATATGCGGGACTGATAGGCACTCATAGGCAGCACTGATGGGCACTCGTAGGTGGCATTGATGGGTACTTATGGGTGGCACTGATGGGTACTTATGGGTGGCACTGATAGGTGGCATTGATGGGCACTGATGGGCACTGATAGGTGGGCACTGATGGGCACTGACAGGTGGCACCGATAGACAATGATGGGTGGCACTGATGACACTGATTGGTGGCACTGATGACACTAATGAGTGGCATTGCTGGACATCACTGAAATATAATGGTGCCAATCAGTGCCCATTTGTGGGCACTGATTGGCACAGATTGGGCACATGTGGATGACCATGGGGTACATACCTGGCCATCCACATGTTTCCCCCTTCCCTGGTGGTCCTAGTGGTGTCCCTGGTGGTCCAGTGTGGTCATCTAAGGGGGGGCTGCGCTGATAAACAATCAGCGCAGACCCCCCCTGTCAGGAGAGGCGCCGACCGGCTCTCCTCTACTCGCGTCTGTCAGACGGGAGTGAGGAAAAGCCGATCAATGGCTTTTCCTATTGACATTGTGATCAGCTGTGATTGGACACGGCTGATCACGTGGTAAAGAGCCTCCGCCGGAAGCTCTTTAGCAAGATCGGTGGAGCGGTGTGTCAGACTGACACACCGCTCAACGATCGCCGCGATGCGCGCCCGCTCGGGCGCGCTGCGGCATGTTATCCTGCTGGAGGTCATATGAGTCAGGATAACTGAACCACCGCCCGGCCGTCATTCTGCTATAGGCCGGGCGGGAAGTGGTTAAAGTAGAAGTCCACCCTAACACTAAAATCCCTGCATCTACAGACATCCACGATCTAACACTAACCTATCTAGCCCTGTAAAGAAGAAATCGGTATACATACCTTTTTTGAAGCCGATCCGATCCCACGCTGAGCTGTCATTTGCAGCTTCGCTGTGGAGGCGGGGGCAGAGGAGCCAGCTGACAACGGAAGCCCCATAGTAACTCTATGGGTGATGTCACTCCCCATTCATTTCACAGCTGTTGTCAGCTGTGTCCTCTGCAGAGCTTCCCCTGCTTTAGACCGGATCGGCTTCAAAAAAAGTATGTATACGGATTTCTTCTTTACAGGGCTATATAGGTTAGTGTTAGATTGTGGATGTCTGTAGATGCAGGGATTTTCTGTTAGGGTGGACTTCTATTTTTCTCTAAGTGTGACAAAAATCAGGAAGGGGGCAAATACGTTTTCACAGCACTGTAAATTTCAAACATTTGGGCCTCTCATTTTAGGGTTACCCTGTTGTGCCAAGAGCAACCTTAATGGAGCCACTGTGCGCCATCTGAGTTTTATTGACCTAATTCCTCCATTATCAATTGTTGTGTTCAAAACCAGCACATCTGTTCCTGTACATTCAATAGCAGGCACAAAGTGACTTCTAATAGGACATTTTAGTTTTAACCAAAATAATCACATGACACAAGGGACGAGCTTTATGAAAGAATGGCATCATTTTTTTTTTTATTGTACCTAGGACAGCATGATGTCTAAGGCATGGGGGCTTGTAAGGGCACCAAGAACCCACTGAACAGTAAAGGTTATCAGTCTCCTGCCCCTCCCAAACTAAGGGTGCACTCACACTGGCGGCTTTAACCGTGCCTATGCACCGTGCACCCCCTTGGTCTGGTTCATTGTAAAGTGTGAGTATTCCAAACTGTGCCTGGCAACAGTCAAGCTTGCCATGCCCAGGACCACTTGCAAGATTTGGTCCCGGGCACGTTTCACTTGTGGTCTGGTACAGTTTGGTTTATTGTGAGTTTAATGTGAACTCGCCTTAAATAACTGAGCACAGAAGCAGGGCTCGCTGTGGTCCGGTTGGCAGAGGTTCTTCACGGTTCATGATTAAGTGAGTTCAGTAATCCACAGAACATGTAGAAAATCCGTCCGGATCCACCATGTGACCAGCATGTAAGATATCAGTGGACAACAAACTTTCTTAGATATACAGTAAAAACCTTGGATTGCGAGCATAATTCATTCCAGAAACATGCTTGTAATCCAAAGCACTTGTATATCAAAGCAAATTTCCCCATAAGAAATAATGGAAAATCAAATGATTCATTCCACAACCATTTATTCATAAGTCCTTTAGTTTATAGCCTATATAAAAAGATTATAGCAATGCGATTGGTTGTGTAACCATAAAATGTCCATCCACAAATGGAAGCCTCCACAAGGGGATTAGAAGCAAAATCCAGCAGGAGCTCCAGAGTATAAAAGAGAATATAGGCGCCTCTAATGCCCCGTATACACGGTCGGATTTTCCGATGGAAAATGTGTGATAGGACCTTGTTGTCGGAAATTCCGACCGTGTGTGGGCTCCATCAGACATTTTCCATCGGATTTTCCGACACACAAAGTTTGAGAGCAGGATATAAAATTTTCCGACAACAAAATCCGTTGTCGGAAATTCCGATCGTGTGTACACAAATCCGACGGAAAAAGTGCCACGCATGCTCAGAATAAATAAATAGATGAAAGCTGTTGGCCACTGCCCCGTTTATAGTCCCGACGTACGTGTTTTACATCGCCGCGTTCAGAGCGATTGGATTTTCCGACAACTTTGTGTGACCGTGTGTATGCAAGACAAGTTTGAGCCAACATCTGTCGGAAAAAATCCTAGGATTTTGTTGTCGGAATGTCCGAACAAAGTCCAACTGTGTGTACGGGGCATAAGTGTAGCAATATGTTGCTAAATGTTGTACCTTCATTAAATGTAACCATATTGCTACACTTAGAGGCGCCTCTCTTCTCTTTTATACTCAGCTGTGACATGACGCTACTTGTATATCAAGACATCGCTTGTATATCAAGTCAAGCTTTATAAAAAAAATGTGCTTGTCTTGCAAAACGCTCTCAAACCAAGTTACTCTCAAACCAAGGTTTTACTGTACATATATTATTCTGAAGGGTGTTGGTAACCAGGGTCTGTGTGCAGGATTTTATATTTTAATTGGTATTTGTTAAGAAAGTATGTTCTGCTATGCTAAGAATAAAAGCACCTTATATTTTATGGGTGGAATAATCATTTTTAATCAATAATAAATTTGAAAAAGCTTTTTAATGCTAGAATAATTTGTATGTTCTATATGTAGCAATAAATCTTGGTGGAGCTGCTGGTTTAAGCGGGCTTGTTACCTTCACTCTCGATACCTCTGTTTCATCAGCACCGGGTCTAGGGTTCCGTTGAGTTTACCTCTGGACGATATAAGCACCAAACAATTGAGTAGGTTTTCCAATGCTTTAATAAAACGAACTAGGGATGTAGCAGGAAAGAGGTAGTAGGAAAGCTGCAGGGAAGCTCAAATACCTTTCTGTTGTATTTCTTCAGAACATTCTTTGCAATTGAACACTTGTAATTGAATAGTCCCCCTTTCGTAGGATTTAAGCTTTGCCCGCCTGGATAGACATCTCTCACTTTCCTAGCAGCCAGTACACAGCACAAACAAAAGTCTCTGCCACAGACTTATCTGGAATAAAACCCGTACGATCCTCTGCCACAGGATGTATTGGTTTGTGATGAATGTCAGACACAGTACTTGAACCTTTAAGCCAACCCAGCAGTACTATACTGTAAGATTACTTCGGAATGCGTCCTCCAACGGAGTCACCAGGCCCCTCTCCAGACCAGCACTACGCATGATCCTTCCATGACGGGTCCTCCCCTGGGATCTTCTCGGTTGTCCAGCTTCTTCACTCAGGATAGACAGCTCAGGACCATTCCTCCGCTGCTGTGGTAGGCCCCAGACAGGCTTCTGGGCCCACCCACATGCCGCAGCGACGCGGGCCTCCGGAACGGAGGACCACGAGGTGGTATTCCTAGTGCATACCTGTCGGCCAGGAGGGCCAGCAGGTGGCTGAAAACGAACCCTAAAACATGGCGTCTGTCCCATAAATACCCCCTCCCAGAATGCAACTTGGAGGACCACCTCCACCGAGTTATCTCCGGGACAGAGGAGCACTCATTCGCTTCAACACGTTGCTTTTCCAACACCTGCCGATGGTGACAACGACACCCACCGGCACAATGTGGAACTACATGGCAAGCTGGAACAGAGGCAAATCTAACTTCCTATGATAAGCGACCCACTAAATTTACCTATCAGCGGTAGATAAAAATCTACCAGCGCTACATATATGTTAGCACCCTTAATGTCCAAATACTGAAAACAAGGTATAGAGGCCTTTAAAGGGGATGCGGTGCACTATCTTACAAGGCCAGCTGCAATTTTCTATGGTTGACAGAGGTGATGATGTAAGTGTGCCTGGGAACACTTGCTTAGGCCACTTTAAGATGGGACGGACTCCGTCAAGCTGATCCGCCTGCTCAGCGGGGGGATCTCTCTGCTGAGCTCTGCTGAGCAGGCAAATGACAGGTCCGTGTCTGTTCCGCTATGCAGAGCAGACACAGACACAGGGCGCTGTTCTCTATGGGGCAGTAAGATGGAAACTGACTGCCAGTTCTTTTCCATCCAACTTTCATCTGATCCGCCGGACGGATGGTCACTGTATCCCCATCTGTCTGTTTTTGGCAGACCAGATCGATGCCGGTGGGTGTCAGGAGAGCTATGGATGGTCTGATCGGGTCCGCCTGAAAAAAATGACTGGGGGACACGATCGGTCCATTGGTGTGAAAGGGGTCTAAAAAACCCAGTGGCATTGCAGACCGGGGGGGGCATGGGTAGGGGGATAGTTGAACTCAGGCATGGTTTAGTACAACTGTGCCCACTGTTAGTGCACCCTAAGTTATAACACCCCCTTGTGGCCTCACACTACTGGGGTATTGATAAGGGCATCAGTTTTGTGGCTGGAGTAGGTAGGGATGTGAAAGCTCTGCTCTATTCAGGTAAAAGGGTATTTAGGCACCCACTTCATGTTCATATTTCTAAATATATGGGATACAATAAAATCTGAGAATTCCTGCAATTAAGGCATTTGAACTGATAGAAAATTCTCCTGCTCGGAGTTCTGCTGTAACAAAATGTGTTGCTTGCCCCTTTTGCTCTGCATGTAATAAGCCAGATGATTTTTTGAATAAGCTTTATTTCTATTTTTATGTATCTGTAGGAGTCCTGGCTTTCTTCTTTTTCACAAGAAGAATACCTTATATTTCTGATGAAGCTCCATCTTTGAATTACTATTGGGTGCCACTCTTGGTAAGTGACTTTAATAATAAATACATATGTATGCAGATTCTTCTCTTCTCTACAACCACTGTAGACAGAATCACATATGAGACGAGCCAAGGTTCTGGTTTAGTTTCCTGTCCTCCCCGGGGCTGACTCCATAATGCTTTCCTTCAGCACTCTTGATCTGTGGAAATCTTGTTGTAAGATACCATAGAGAACGATGGCAGTGCCTGGAACATGTGATGAGCTAGAGACAGAGGCTTCCTTTATTCTCTATGGTGTCTTCTGATACATGCACAGATTTTAGGGAAGACTGGTAAATCATTTTATTTTAACAAGACACAACCAGAAATGGCATTACGTATCCAAAAGTGACATCTTATGGGGTCTCACAAATTTCAGTGCATCCTTACAGGGTGGCAATATGTACTATGGGATAACAAGTGACCCTCAGAAAATCTTAGGTTACCCCTGCGGGAATTTAGCCATGTTTCTTATATTAAAGTTTAGGTAATCTTATATTTTCCTTCCCTCCTTCATCAACATGCTAATAAATTATTTAAATAAAACCTTTCAGTTTTCATTACATATCTCATTTTAGACTTTTATCACTTAGTCTCTGTGCTTCTCTATGCAATGCATGTGTAGCAGCCTCCCCAGCACCCCCCTAATTACTTACCTGAGGCTCATCTCTCTCCAGCGATGTCCAACGAATGTCTAAGCCGTTTGGGACACTCCTCCTGAATGGCTGAGACACAGCAGCGGCGCCATTGGCTCCCGCGGCTGTCAATCAAAGTCAGTCAGCCAATAAGGGGGAAAGAGGGGGCTGGGTCGGGGCTCCGTGTCTGAATGGACACACAAAGCTGTGACTCGACTCAGGTGCCCCCATAGGAAGCTGCTGACTGTGGGGGCATTTGATAGGAGGGGAGGGGCCAGGAGCAGCGAAGAGGGACCCGAGAAGAGGAGGATCCCGGCTGCTCTGTGCAAAACCAACTGCACAGAGGAGGTAAGTATAAAATGTTTGTTATTTTTATAGAAAAAAAATGAGATTTTACAAATCACTTTAAGGGCTCTCAGCAGTGGGCTGGCTTTTGGGAGGAGTCATGCAAATATATATACATAGAAACCTAGAAAAGTGACGGCATAAAAAAGACCAAGTGGTTTATCGTGTCTGGCCTTTTTTTTTTTACATGTTTCGATTTTGGGGGGGTTTTCTTTTTTGTCTGAGTATCTGAGTATAGGTTTATGTTTGTCCCAAGCATGTTTGAAACCACTTACTGTTGACTGACTCACTACCTCTGCTGGAAGTCTATTCCAAGCATCAACAGTAAAATAATACAGTGAAATATGAAAAAAATGCTGTAATGGTTGAATATCATCCTGGAGGAGTGGGTGTTCCTAGGCAGACTGTATTTGCCTGCACGCTACCCTAAGTAACGCCTATATGTGATGCTGAGCATCCATCACTCAGACAATTTAATCTTCATAATAAACAGTAGAGGAAGTAACTGAACGTGTTCTCCACAGCAACCAATCAGATTCCAGCTTTCTTTTTAAAGTGGTTGTAAACCACCAGAAAAAAAAAACAAAACTGCAAGACAAAGGCATAATGAGCTAGTATGCATAGCATACTAGCTCATTATGAAATACTCACCTTAGATCGAAGCCCACGCATCGGTCCCGGCACACTGCTCTGCCCGGCAACATGTCTCCTGGAATTATTTCCGGGTATCGCGGGGCTCCGGCGCTGTGATTGGCTGAAGCCGTGATGACGTCACTCCTGCGCATGCGCACGGGAGCCGGCACATCAGCTGAAGCAATGGCACGAACAAGCCGTTGCTTCCGTGCGCATGTGCTGATGACGTCGGCACATGCTGATACAGTGGATATTTCCTAAACCGTGCAGATTTAAGTGATATCCACAGTAGCTACAGGTAAGTCGTATTATAGTCTTACCTGTAGTAAAAAGTGGTCTGTAAGGGTTTACAACCACTTTAAAGTAATTGTAAGGGGTTTTTTTTCTTTTAAAAAACAAACATATCATACTTACCTCCACTGTGCAGCTCGTTGTGCACAGAGTGGCCCCGAACCTCGTCTTCTGGGGTCCCCCGGCGGCTCTCGCGGCTCCTCCCCACATCTGATAACCCCCTAGGAGAAGTGTTCTCCCGGGGGGGGGGGTTACCTTGCGGGCGCGCTCCCGAGTCCAGCATTTGCATCCATAGACACGAATGCCGGTTGCATTAAGGTGAAAAAAACACAAGGGTTTACAACCCCTTTAATGTTAGCAAAAAACCTGCTCTCATTGGTTATTAAGGGTAACACAGACACCTTTTTATCCTTTAGATTTAAAATATATTCCTAATGCACAAACACACATTAGATTTTATTAGACAGGTCTGAGCAGTTCAATAACTTAATTACATTGCTGTAAAGTGATAGAGATCATTTTGTTATAGTGAAATGTCATTGTAAAATCATTTGTTTCTCTTCCCTGCAGACAGTGATCATTGGATCTTACCTTGTAGCACATGGATTTTTCAGCGTCTATGCCATGTGTGTCGACACACTTTTCCTGTGTTTTTGTAAGTATTGCATTTTATAGGGGGAAGCCTCCCACCCCACCCCATACAGAAAAGTTTTGTCAGCCAATTCATATCATTCCTGGCTTTCTGACAAAATACATTTTGCTAGATCTGGAACCAGCTTACCCTCCCCCCCCCCCCCCCAAAAAAAAAGAGAAACTGGAATGATCCTAAGTCAAAGTTGGGAGGAAAGCGGGTGAGAAAAGCTGAGCTGATAAGTCACTGCTGGGGGGGGGGGGGGGCAGAGTGAGCTGAGCTGCTAAGTAAGTGCTTGGAGGGAAGCGGGGTTGAGCTGAGCTGCTGCAGCCCTGCTGGGGAGCTGAGTGAGCTGAGCAGCTGAGTAAGTGCTGGGAGGGAAGCAAGGTGAGCTGAGCTGCTGTGGCCCTGCTGGGAGGGAAGCGGGTGAGCTGAGCTGCTGGGAGGGAAGCGGGGTGAGCTGAGCTGCTGGGGCCCTGCTGGGCGGGGAGCTGAGCAGCTGAGTAAGTGCTAGGAGGGAAGCAGGGTGAGCTGAGCTGCTGGGGCCCTGCTGGGAGGGAAGCGGGGTGAGCTGAGCTGCTGGGCGGGGAGCTGAGCAGCTGAGTAAGTGCTAGGAGGGAAGCAGGGTGAGCTGAGCTGCTGGGGCCCTGCTGGGAGGAAAGCAGGGTGAGCTGAGCTGTTGAATCACCAATGTGATTGGAGAACAGGGGTAGCTTAACAGCTGAGTCATTGCTGGGAGGGGGAAACTGGGGGAGCTGAGCTGATGAGAGAAAGACCTTTGACCCCTTCAGTGCTTTTGATGTGAACTGTTCCATAGTGCCTGTAGCTACAGAGGTCAGTGAGGGCTTGTTTTAAAGCTCACTTTCTGCTACAAATGTCAATGTGACTTTTGGGTTATCAGTATCTAAAAGACCAGTAATGGACTGGGCCATCTGTATTTCACATCGGGCTTCACTGTGATATAGTTTGTGTTCTATGACATTAGTCTGCATGATAAATTCATATAGTTGCTTTCACATAAAACATAGTAATTTCTCTTCCTTATACTCTAGCAAGGATGGAACAGTTAGAAACTCTTATTTTCATTACATATAAAGTACATTAATTATATAGACTTTGGTGGATTCACAAATTGCGATCACATAGGTGTTCCAGTGAAACCTCATGGAGGGAGCATAGTGCGGAGTCAACCCACCAGTTCTCGCTAGCTTATTTGCGCTGCCTGTTTCTGTTCTCTTGTCCGTATTTGTATTTTCTTTGTTGTACTTTCTTGCTGTTTCTTCATATGCAACAAATGAATCTCCAGCCAGTGGGGGTTATTCTATAAAATGACTTCAACCAAAATGTAATAACTGTATCCTCTAAAACAAGTGAAATATAAGATTTAGTGTTTTACTGGCACAGGTAAAAATAAAGGAAACAAAAAGCCTGAAATAGAAAATGAATGCAGCCACCACATCAAAGGACTGATAAACGGCAATATATGTTTGTTTTTGGGTTTAAAGCAACACTTTATCTTTAGCGTGAAAGAGCTTTCCCACTTTAAGCTAATTATTGAAATGTTCATAGATTAAATTAACATTTTAAAAAAATTGCTGTAACAATAAGTAGGATCATGTACAACACAAACAATATTCCTATTAGAGGATAACATTTACAGCCTGCATCTAACATACACTGTAATACCAAAAGTATTGGGAAGCCTGCCTTTACACACACATGAACTTTAATGGCATCCCAGTCTTAGTCTGTAGGGTTCAATATTGAGTTGGCACACCCTTTGCAGCTATAACAGCTTTAGCTCTTCTGGGAAGGCCGTCCACAAGGTTTAGGAGGGTGTCTATGGGAATGTTTGACCATTCTTCCAGAAACATATTTGTGAGGTCAGGCCATAGTGTTGGAAGAGAGGGCCTGGCTCACAGTCTCCGCACTAAATCATCCCAAAGGTGTTCTGTCGGGTTGAGGTCAGGACTCTGTGCAGACCAGTTAAGTTCGTTCACCCCAAACTCGCTCATCCATGTCTTTATGGACCTTTCTTTGTGCACTGGTGCGCAGTCATGTTGGAACAGGAAGGGGCCATCCCCAAACTGTTCCCACAAAGTTGGGAGCATGAAACTGTCCAAAATGTCTAATAATGCTGACACCTTAAGAGTTCCCTTTACAAACTAAGGGGCCAAGCCCAACCCCTGAAAAACAGCCCCCACACCATAATCCCCCCTCCACCAAATGATTTGGACCAGTGCACAAAGCAAGGTCCATAAACACATGGATGAGAAAGTTTGGGGTGGAAGAACTTGACTGGCCTGCATAGAGTCCTGACCTCAACCCAATAGAACACCTTTGGGGTGAATTAGAGAGGAGAATGAAAGCCCGACCTTCTCATCCAACATCAGTGCCTGACCTCACAAATGCGCTTCTGGAAGAATGACCAAACATTCCCATAGACACACTCCTAAACCAGACTGGGGTGCATTAAAGTTCATGTGGAAAGGCAGGCGTCCCAATACTTTTGGTAATATAGTGTAGTTTGGGTGCTCCAAAATAAAATAAAAATCAACCCGTGGTTGAAACAGAAGAATGCAAAATAGGGATAACATTCTTGAATCCTAATGGCAGTTAGATAAATTGTAAGCCTGTTAACAGGTATTTCATCAAACCCCATTAATTATCAAATTGTGTCTATAGTCAACACTCTTCTTGTATATGTTTGGATAGAGTACAGAGAGAATAAAACCCAGTCAGTCAGTTTATTTTGTGCTGTCTGTGTCGACACAACAGGAAGTGAGAAAAATCTCTCCCCGTGGGAGGATTTCCAACCAATTCTTGTTCCGGTGAAACCCCTAGAACAGTGATTCGAAAACAGGGATCCTGAGGTTGCTAGGGGTTCCTTCAGCATTGGGCAATTTCTGCCTCTCAGATAAGTTCCCACTGTTCCCAAGATCCCATTGATCTTTTTAGCTATCTGTAAGGAGGTAATTCTTCCCAATGACCACAAGTGTAAGGACCATTCTTCCCACCGACCATCACACTAATGTATCATGAATTGTAGATTTCTAATTTTTAGAAAGGGTTCCCTCGAGACCGGAGAACTATTTCAAGGGTTCCTCTGTGTTGAAAAGGTTGAGAAAGGCTGCCCTAGAATATTTGATTTCCCATCACTAATGGTCATCAGGACAAATGGAGTGGGTGAGTCCTCCAGTGGGGACACTAATATGGTCTCTAATACTTCACTTCTCTGTTAAAGACTAAAAAAGAAAGTGTTGGCTATACGTTGGCTTTAATTGTTAGCTACAAAAGATTTACACACGTATTATGGAAAACTAAGTAATTCAATATGTTTTATAGAATGATCTCCACTGGCTTGGCTAAGAGTTACAACAGTTGGTTTATTTGTTGAGATTTAGCCATCTGTATCTGAAATCTAGTAGGTATTTAAAGTCAACTCCAGGTTGTTTTTGAACCTCAAGTCAATCCCCTTCCATGCACCTACTTTTAAAAGAGTCCCAGAATACATACCTAATTTCAAGTGTCTTTTGGTTGGTCACATAACGAATGTGTCCTTTCTCTTCTTTCTTTGCATCGGAGGTCGTGTGTGATGATGTGCGTCTCCCATTCTCTGCACTCTATATTCCCTTGTATGCCCAGGTTGTCTAATGACTCAATCCCGGGGGGTGTGTCCATGACAGCCTGGACTCCCAGGAAGTGGGTTGAATGATGCGGAGTGTCTTTGAAGCTGGGAAGGCAATTGTGGAGTGCTTTAAAAAAAAAATACTTTTCAAAAGGAGGCATGGAAGAATCATTTAAAAATATATACAGTATATCTAAACCTGGAATTGCCTTTAAATAACTATCATGTGTCACATGACACACTTTGGGGCTGATTTACTAAAGAGAAATAGCCTGTGCACTTTGCAAGTGCAATTGCTCCAAAGCTTAGTAAATGAGGTAAATTTTTACTTTGCAAAGAATACCCAATCACGTGCAAGAAAAAAAGAAAAAAACAAAACGCATTTTTGCTTGCACATGATTGGATGATGGAAGTTGGCAGACCTTCTGCTCATTTACTAAGCTCTGGAGGAACTGTACTTGCAGAGTGCGACTGCACTTTACAAAGTGCGCAGTCTATTTTCATTTAGTAAATCAACCCCAAAGCTTCTGTCTCTGGATCTACAAAACTGCCACTCATTTTCCTACTTCTTTTCTCTTTCTTTCCTGCCACTCGCTCCCGCCCTTTCACTTTCAGGCGAAGACCTGGAGAGGAATAACGGATCTGCATCTAAACCGTACTACATGTCGCCAGAGTTGCATAGGATTCTGGGAAAAAAGGAACTTAGCTCAAAGAAGGCAAAGCGCTAATTTATTGCACTGGCTTTCTCTAACAGAACGCACCTTTAACCCAATAACTGAGCTTTGAAGAGGCACACGAAGGTTCGAGAAGATTTTGTTGACCATGTGTCTTTAGTGGTCCAAAAGGTTGTGGTGGTGATGATGTGTTTACATAAGATGGTGAGGCTTTATTGGTGAGAGAACCGAGGAAACGACCTGGTGGTCGAGCTGTTGAGCTTGTAACCACCAGTAAGGTACAATCACGAAGTGAGGATCGTCTTTTGAGGCAGCTTAGGTGGGATCGGATGAGAAGGACCTTTTTTAGTGAGGAAGACGTTAGGTGAGAAATTTTGATTGAGAAATCATTTGGCAAGGATGTTTTTATTACTAAGGACCTCTTAAGGAATGTTGAGTGACTTGGGACCACATATGAAATTTTTTTTTAGCAAGGGCTTTTCCGATGAAGCAGGTCACCAAGCTCTAATACCGAAGAGGTCCTCAAGTTTTAACAAGGAGGTCCTCAAACTTGGATATGTAAATCTCATGACAAAAAAAAAAAAATGTTACATTTTAGTGCCTATGAACAGGAGAAATGTTAATACTATATATAGCTTTTCCTAAAATAGCTTTTAGGATTTTAATATTTTTATAAAGCTGGTTTCTGTATAAAAGGAATTGAACTTTTTTTATATCTAACCTTTCACTTTTCATAGAGAAAAAAAAATACTTGACATAAATGGTACATTGATAAAAGTAGCCATATCCTGATTTGGTTTCTGTTTTTTCTTCTTCTTTGTGTTTTGCTCGGCGTAAGAGGTTTGTCTAGCAATCTTTACTATCTCTGAACATTTGGTGCTAGGAAACATTTTGCACTTCACAGCTCTACCATATAAACTGTGATTTAATATTCTCAAGAAGAATGCAAAGAAAAAAAGTTGCTTCTGGACAAGTGCATGGTTTTTGTTGAAACATATTTCACTGCATTATTTGCAAGTTGTTGCTTGAAGGTTCACTTTATGGCACTTCTGTTGTCTACATACAGGGCCCACAGCCATTTTGTATGGCATATTAGTGTACAATCTGTCCATTGTATGGCAAAAATGGCACTGCAACGTATTAATGGGTTCATTGTATCAAAAATACATACCAATGAAAGTGTTTTTTTTTTTTTTACAGTAGCCAGCAGTGGCGTTGCTAGGGGGTGGCTTTTGGGGCTATAGCCCCGAATCTGGGGCCCATAGCCCCGAGTCTCTGCAGGGGTCCCCAAGGGGAGGGGAGGTTCTCTGGGGACCCTGATGTAATTGGGGGGCTCTTTGGGGACCCTGATGCAAGTGGGAGGCTCTCTGGGGACCCTGATTTTAAGGGGGAGGCTCTCTGGAGACCCTGATTTAAGGGGGAGGCTCTCTGGGAACCCTGATTTAAGTGGGGGGCTCTCTGGGGACCCTGATGCAAGGGGGAGGCTCTCTGGGGACTCTGATGTAAGGAGGAGGCTCTCTGGGTACCCTGTAGTAAGGAAGGGCTCTCTGGGGACCCTGATGTAAGGGGGGCTCTCTGAGGACCCTGATGTAAGTGGGGGGCTCTCTGGGGATATACACACACACACGTATATTACTGTTTATACATGTGTATGCCCGCCCAAGCATATGACTTTCTTTACTACGCTGCTATGGGCTCTAGCCCCAGATCTTTTGTAGACCTAGCAACGCCCCTGGTAGCCAGTCATATTATTCAGTGCATTTTTAACCTATAATAAACAAAAGACAGCTTGTTTATCATTGGTTGCTCTGGGCAAACTCTGTCATTGCAGTCATTTTTCTGTTGTACATTGAAGATGGGTTGAAAGGAATCTTAGGCTTCATAACAGTAATGCCGCGTACGCACGATCGGAAATTTCCGACGGGAAATGTTCGATGTGAGCTTGTTGTCGGAAAGTCCGACCGTGTGTATGGCCCATCGAACATTTGCTGTCGAAATTTCCGTAAAACAAATGTTTGAGAGCAGCCTCTCAAATTTTCCGACAACAAAACTTGTTGTCGGAAAGTCCAATCGTGTGTACACAAGTCCATCGCACAAAAGTTCCACGCATGTTTTGAGTCAAGCAGAAGGAGCCGCACTGGCTATTGAACTTCCTTTTTCTCGGCTTGTCGTACGCGTTGTACGTCACCGCGTTCTTGACGTTCGGAATTTCCGACAACATTTGTGTGACCGTGTGTATGCAAGACAAGTTTGAGCCAACATCTGTCGGAAAAAAATCCACGGAAAATCCGTGTCGGAAAATCTGATCGTGTGTACGCGGCATAAGTAGAGCTTACGGTCCAGTGGTGTCCTCATTTCCTAGTGAATTGATTGGCTGAATGTGGCTAGAATGTGGCTGCCTATGTTGCCTTTGTGTAATTGCTGTTAGTTTTAATACAGCAGAAATTGCATTAATACTAATGAGTTTAACCACTTCAGCCCCGGAAGGATTTACCCCCTTAATGACCAGGCCATTTTTTGCGATACGGCACTGCGTCGCTTTAACTGACAATTGCGCAGTCGTGCGAAGTTGTACCCAAATAGAATTGATGTCCTTTTTTTCACACAAATAGAGCTTTCTTTTGGTGGTATTTGATCACTTCTGCGGTTTTTATTTTTTGCGCTATAAACAAAAAAAGGCCGACAATTTTGAAAAAAAAAAAAAACAATATTTTTTACTTTCTCCTATAATACAAAACAATATATATAAAAAACTAATTTATTCATCAGTTTAGACAAATATGTATTCTGCTACATATTTTTGGTAAAAAAATATTGCATTAATCGTATATTGATAGGTTTGCGCAAAAGTTATAGCGTCTACAAAATAGGGGAAAGATTTAGGGACTTTTTACCCGAAGCGCGCGCACTCGCAGTGCCGCATGCACAGACCGACGTACAGGTATGTCTGCGCAGCCGAGCCGCCTTGCCACAGCATATATGCTAAAGGCAGTCAGCAAGTGGTTTTGAAGGTGAAGTACAGCCAAAGCTTGTTTGGCTGTACTTCTCCTGTGGATAACAGGAATGCAGTCATTTCTGTACTTCTGTGACCCATTTCCAGCAGACAGCGGGCTGAAGCCCAGAGCCGTCACAGAGCCTGTCCAGGCTTGGGAAAGATCGCGACCATATGTTCCCCATAATTAAGGCCTATGAGAGGGGCAGAGCGAAATGCGTTGGGGGCGTGACCTGGTGGGAGTCCAGGCTGAGGTTGCCACTCTTATCATCACCATAGGACTACACAGATGTGCGGCATCAGGGATTATCGCTTTTTTTCTCCCTTGCGCTATCGCAACCATATGATCAGGATCCGCCCACATGCCTGGATCGACACCCGGCTCAGCCTCTCAGGGAGCCGCTGAGAGCCTAAGCCGGCTGCCTCCAGTAAGCGCAGGTGACTCTGACCGTCACCAGCTCTCTGCTCAGGGAGCTCTGAGAACCAAGCGATCGGTGGTTTTTGATCGCTCGGTTCTTAGTGTTAGAGCCGGTAGAGGACAAATGCAGCATCGGACCAATGCTGCATCCAACTAGGTAAGTATGATTCTAAAAAAAACCTGATTCCCATACTTCTCTTTTAAGCCTAAAACAACATTCAGTTTAACCTCTTGGTGCCAACGTAACACAACACCTTGGCAAAGAGGGAGTTCTTTATTGCCCAAACACCACACATAAACGTCCATTGACTGCCAAGGTTCTGTGCTGAGAGTGTGGTCACTGCACTCGCAGCACAGTGACCGAGTTGTCATAGTCGGCTACCAGTTTCTGGTAATGATTGGGTAGGACCAGCTTCTGATCATGCGAGCACTGTGTCAGCCAATCAGTGGTCACATGATTGGGCAGTCCTTTCCGAAATCCAGATGCAAAGACCAACTTAAAGGGTTGCTGGGGCTGGGCTGGAAGAGTTTAAATCGGCGAAATACATGTCAGATGCATAAAAACAAATGTCAAATAATAAAGACAAAATAATCACATATTCCAAAAGAATATAATAAAAAAAATCCAACAATCACATAATATACAGAAAAGACACAGAGACTAACCATGGCTTTTTGTGTGGAAGAAGTGGTCTCTCTGCAGAGGTGTAACCTACCCCCTACTTAGTCAGACCTTTAGCTCTACAATCAAAAAGGGAGCATGATCTTTGCTGATTGGACAGCTCTGGCTCTAGCTCTAATGCCGCGTACACACGGTCGTACTTTTCGTCTACAAAAGTCCAACGGACGCTGACGGACTAAAGCTGGCTGGTAATCCGATCGTGTGTGGGCTTCTCCGGACTTTCAACGTACTTTTTTAGCCTCAAATCCGACGTACTTTAGATTTGAAACATGCTTCAAAACTTTACTTCGTAACTACGACGGACCCCGAAATCCGCTCGTCTGTGTGCTAGTCCGACGGACAAAAAGCCACGCTAGGGCACCTATTGGCTACTGGCTATGAACTTCCTTATTTTAGTCCGGTGTACGTCATCACGTACGAATCCGACCGACTTTTGTGTGGTCGTGTGTAGGCAAGTCCGTTCGTTAGAAAGTAGGCCGCAAGTCCGCCGCAAGTCCACCGAAAGTCTGCCGGAAGTCTGTCGGAAAGGCTGTCTGACTTTTGTAGACGAAAAGTACGACCGTGTGTACGCGGCATAATGGACCTCTGCACTGAAAGAACTATTTTCTTGCAGTGACCAAAAGTCCTTTCTAAACAATACAGAGGGACAGGCTTTTTTACTCAGGCTGGGGCTACTTTCTATAGAAAACAAACTGTAAGACTTTGCACACATTGAACTCCCTAGAATAAATTTAGCGCAGTTAAACTGACAATTCAATAGGGCTTTAAAGTGGAAATCCGGGTTTTTCCCTAACTAAGCCTAAACCTGCTCCAACCCCCCCCCCCCCCCCCTACTCCCCTTTGTAAGAAAGATCCTTATACAGTAAAACCTTGGTTTGAGAGTAACTTGGTTTGAGAGTGTTTTGCAAGACCAGCAACATTTTTAAATAAATTTTGACTTGATATATAAGCGATGTCTTGATTTAAGAGTAGTGTCATGTCACAACTGAGTGTAAAAGAGAAGAGAGGCGCCTCTTAGTGTAGCAAGATTGTTGCATTTAATGAAGGTACAACATTTAGCAACTCACATGGTTGATGATTAAAAGAGGCACATCTAAGTATGCAGGGATCCGGGGTAGAGCTGTCCACATAGACCGTCCTCCACACAGCCATCAACATCATCCCTTCCATGCTGTGCTCCACGAGAGCTTCAAACATCGCTTTCAGATCGCTCTACTGCAGGGTAGTCTTCCCGGTCACAATTGCAGACTGACAGCGGTGAGAACCGGCGGTGTGGGGGACGGTCTATGTGGACAGCTTTACCCCGGATGCCTGCATACTTAGATGTGCCTCGTTTAAACATCAACCATGTGAGTTGCTAAATGTTGTACCTTCATTAAATGTAACCATATTGCTACACTTAGAGGCGCCTCTCTTCTCTTTTATACTCTGTAGCTCCTGCTGGATTTTGCTTCTAATCCCCTTGTGGAGGCTTCCATTTGAACATTTTATGGTTACATTACCTATCACATTGCTATAATCATTTTAGATGGACTATAAACTGAAGGACTTATGAATAAATGATTGTGGAATGAATCATTTGAGTTTCCATTATTTCTTATGGAGAAATTCGCTTTGATATACAAGTGCTTTGGATTACAAGCATGTTTCCGGAACAAATTATGTTTACAATCCAAGGTTTTACTGTACTTACCTATTCTGAGGGTGCTGTGGTCCGGTCACGTGATCAGTGGAAGTGACCTCCCCTCTCCCAAGAAGCAAGCCGCTAGGGAGATCATGTGACAGAACCAGAACACTCTCAGGATAGGTTAAGCGCCCTCAGGATAAGCACCTTTCTTTCACATGGTAGTTAGAATAGGATTTAGATAGGCGGTGGGAGAAGGTTTAAGTGGGAGAAGATTTAAGCTTAGTTAGAAAAAGCCTGGATTTCCACTTTAAGTTTCTGTTGAAGAGGAAAATAACCTAATGTGTAAATATGTACATGAAAGGGCGCCAATGTTTTTTTTTTTTTTTACAGTGATCAGTCACATTCTTCCTTTTTTTTTTTTCAATGTGCACAATGAAACGAAAATTACTTGAGAGTATCTGATTGCTTGCTATGAGAGAAATAGACCATTCTCTCTTTAGCCACAGGAAGCCCAATACCATTGCTAAGTTGTGGGGTAGACCTGCCATTTTTACCTGATAACTAATGATGATCTTATAGTGTTCTATAACAGCATCTATATTTATCAGTGAAGGAACACATCTTGGTATTTTATGTTACATCTTAACGGTATTCCTATCCAAAGCCAAGCAAGGGCTTGCTCCAGCCTCAAACCACAATTAAATAAAAAATTCCAACAGCAGGACTTGGTTAATATCCACCAAGAAGTAGTTTATTGATCTGGACAAAGAGACTGCTTCCGCTGATGCTATCCACCCAAAGACTGGGCTTAATCATAACAAAACAATGGGCTTAATCTTAAAGATGAGGGTGAGCAGATTACAGCCTCTACATGGAAAAAAAATATTGTTTATAACCTGCAATATAAAATCAACAACCTAAAAAAATTGCAACTTAAATATAGCAATACACAAAAACATACAATGACAATAAAAAATATTTAAGAAGTCTTTCCTTATATTGTTTAACATATGATATAAGATATAGACATTAGGGCTGGTTTACACCTATGCATTTTTTAGTGCATTTTCAGTTTTGCAGAAACACACTACAGTCAGTTTAACATAGTCACCTATGGGTCACGTTCACATCTGTGCATTTTATGGAAAGGGCCAGGGACCAGCAGGTTGTGCTTTTCATTTATAGACTTCAATGGATCAAAAACGTGTATTGAAAAACGCAAAATGCACCTGGAATATGCAAACTGCAACCTGCATAGGTGTGAAACAGGCCGTATCTCTTTTATCATAGTGCTTCAGATGTAATATAAGATGTATTATTATTATTATTATAGACATGTATCTCTTTAAACATTAGAATTTATCAGTATAATGGATGTACAGTGCCTTGAAAAAGTATTCATACCACTTGAAATTTTCCACATTCTATTATGTTACAACCAAAAACCGTAAATATATTTTATTGGGATTTTATGTGATAGACCAACCGAAAGTGGCAGTGGAAGACAAACGATAAATGGTTTTGAACATTTTTTACAAACAAATATCTGAAAAGTGTATTTGTATCTTGGATGCATGTCTTGGTAGGTTTGCAGTTGTGCCATACTCTTTCCATTTTCGGATGATGGATTGAACAGAGCTCCGTGAGATATTCAAAGCTTGGGATATGTTTTTATAACCTAACCCTGCTTTAAAATTCTCCGCAACTTTATCCCTGACCTGTCTGGTGTGTTACTTGGCTTTCATGATGCTGTTTGTTCACTAAGGTTTTGTAATAAACCTCTGGCTTCACAGAACAGCTGTATTTATACTGAGAATAAATTACACACAGGTGGACCCTATTTACTAATTAGGTGATGTCTGAATACAATTGGTTCCACTAGATTTTAGTATCAGAGTAAAGGGGTCTGAATACAAATGCATGCCACGCTTTTTAAATATTTATTTGTAAAAAAAATTGAAAACCATTTATTATTTTCCTTCCACTTCACAATTATGTGCCACTTTGTGTTGGTCAATCACATAAAATTCCAATAAAATACATTTACATTTTTGGTTATAACATGACAAATTGTGGAAAATTTCAAGGGATATGAATACTTTTTCAAGGCACTGTATAAATGCTTTTCCTCTCTTGCTGTTCCTCGTCACTAACCAGCCCAGCTTTTTGGTGTAAATGTGTTTCATGTCCTCATGTTTGTTAGTCCTGATAAATAATCTACTTCACGTTGGATTTTAATGAAGTGCCACCAGCTGGTCTTTTTCAGCTTATTTGCTGAATAAGGAATGCCGTAATAAGTCTACAAACGTTAAGTTGTGAATTTTAATTTCATTATAACAATTAAAACCTGACAGGGGTTCCCAGCCTACTCAATTAAAGCCAAAAAAAAGTGTTGGCTTTTACATTGTAATCTATAAAGTAAGGAGACACTAGGACTTTGGTGTAAACCCTCCTGGATTAAAATATGCACTATACAAAAAAATATTTAAACCAGGCTAGAAAGTGGTAGTTTCACCATTGATAGCTATCAAATGAGCTTCCACATATACCATCAATTTCACCAAGTTTAGAGCACGGAATGCATTTAAAACAAAATGATGAACTATAATATGTATACATCCATTTAGAGCCCAATTATGGGCTTTACACCCCTCAGTGCCCTCCCCAATCCCCTGGAGGCCCTCGGTGTGTATTTTTTGCTTTATTTTATTATTACAGAAATATTCAGTCTGGTTACATGATGAGTAGGGTCTTCTTCCACTCCAGATTTGGCAGACCAGATTTGTAACTTATATTTTAATGTTTTATGGCGACACTGGAGGATATTTCTTCCAGATATTAAAATAAATCCATATATAATATACCCTACAAAAGCACTACATTTCCCAATAGGATGAAACAATTTAATATATGGGAACAACAGACATACTGGTTGAAGAACTGTGAAAAAGCCAACTGGCTGGAGATTTACAGGGACGGATTGCAATATATAAACTAACTGCATTACAATATTTTGAGACATAAATGTTGGGATCTAAACATATTATATGGTTTATGGAGGGCTTATTAATCTACTTATAAATGTCTATGTATCAACTTGTTGCACTATACCATGTTGAAAGGTGTATAGGTGTAAAGAATAGATAGAAAGGGAAGCGGAGAACATATGTGTATTAACCACCTTTGACATCACCTACACCAGTGGTTCTCAACCTGGGGGGTCGGGACCCCCTCGGGGGTTGAATGATGATTTGCCAGGGGTCACCGAATCCTGGGCTGTTTCTGGAGCCTGTGGCTGCCCACTCAGCCTCTTCGCAAGCGCCCATTCAGTTCACGGCATGGCTGGGGTGCAGAGACTAGAGGTCAGCTGACTGGTGAGGAAAGTGAAGTGGGAGGGGCTGGAGGAGACCCTATCTCCTGATTTCGGTATAGGTGTCACTGATGCAAGACACCACAAAGCCGGAGACACAGTGAGTAACACTACCTGTGATTATAGTTGCCATTTAAAAGTCCCCACTACAGTTCTCAGATCAGCAGAGGACCTTGATCAACAGCACCTAAGTTGGCTGATCAGAACTCCCCCCAGCAATGCCACTGATCCCACCCACCACCAGCACTGCCACTAATCCCAACTCCCTGCCAGCACTGCCACTCATCCCATTCCCCCCAACAAGGAGTAAGGGAAGGAATAAAAATAGAGAATACATGGAAGGGAGAGGAAAATAGGGGGAGGAACAAAGAAAAGGGGAGAGAAAAAATAAGAGAAAGAACAAGAAAGACGGCTAGAGAGAGGGATGGGGGGGAAAAAAACAAGTAAATAGGATTGAGAGATATAAAAGGGAAAGATAGGAGAACAAAGAGAAAGAGTAGTACATCCTAAAATGTACCATAAGGGAGTTTAATACTGTACGAGTAGAAAGGAACTCAGGGAGCGCTAAATGTCCGTGGCGCAAATTACTTGTCTTGCCTTGGGTGCTGACACGCTATGAAAATAATTTTACTGTTAGGGGTCCCCACAACTTGGGATATTTTATCAAGGGGTCACAGCCCTCGAAAGGTTGAGAACCACTGACCTACACTATATGGCCAAAAGTTTGTGGACACCTGATCATCAAACCTACAGAGCTTGATGGACATCCCATGCCAAAATTGTGAGGAATAATATGGAGTTGTCCCCATTCTCCCACTTGTGGATATAACAGCCTTCACATTTCTGAAAAGGGTTTGCTTGAGATTTTGGAGTGTGTCTGTGGGAATTTGTGTCCATTTAGCCAAAAGAACATTTGCAAGGTCAGGTAGTGATGTTGAACGAGAAGACAAGTCTCATAAATGGCATTCCAGTTCATTTCAGATGTGTTCAGTAGGGTTGAAGTCAGGGCTATGTACAGGCCAACTGGGTTCCCCCACACCAAAGTCATCAAATCATGTCTTTACGGAGCTGGCTTTCTGCGTAGAGGCACAGTCATGTTGAAACACATTAAGGACTTTCCCCAAACTGTTCCCATAAGGTTGGAAGAGCACAATTGTCTAAAATTTCTTTGCATGCCCTAGCATTACTGTAACTTTTTACTGGAAATTATTTTTACTTTTTTGTATACAGAATTTATATAGCGGCAACAGTTTGCGCAGGGCTTTATGATATAAAGAGAGACAGTATAGTTAAAATACTATAAAATACAGATGGTTAAGAGGGCCCTGCTCATAAGAGCTTACAATCTAATAAGGTGGGGCAAGTGGTACAGAAGGTTATAACTGGGGAGGGATGAGTTGATGGAAGTGATAAAATTTCAGTTAGTTGGAGGCATGATAGGCTTCCCTGAAGTGATGAGTTTTAAGGGCTTGCCTAAAGGCAGCCAGAGCGGGAGCTAGCTGGACAGATTGAGGTAGAGAGTTCCAGAGGATGGGAGAGGTTCTGAAGAAGTCCTGGAGACAAGCATGGGAGGAGGAGACAATGGGGCTTGAGAACAGGAGGTCTTCGGAGGAGTGGAGAGGACGGTTTGGGTGATATTTGGAGACAAGATTGGTGATGTAGCTCGGGGCAGAGTTGTGAATGGCTTTGTATGTTGTAGTTAGTATTTTGAATCTACTTCACTGGGCAATCGGAAGCCAATGTAGGGATTGGCAGAGTGGGGTAGCAGACACTGAGCAGTTGATAAGGTAGATGAGTCTGGCAGCAGTATTCATGATAGACTGAAGAGGAGATATGTCTATGGAGAGGTAGGCCTAAGAGAGCTCAATGTGGAGGGGTGTCCACATATTGTTTGTCCATATGTACTTGTTATGGTCATGTGTCAACAAACTTTTGGCCATGTTGTGTGTCTCTTTCGACACCAGTGGCAGCCTGTAAATTTCTATGAGAGATTGACAGTTGCTGTGGCTGAATGGGGATGGACAGTGCACCAAGTAGCACTAACTTTTGGGTTGTATGTGCCCAGGGATAAATGCCCGAAACCCAAACAGACTGTGTACTAACAAGTCGTCCCTAGGTGCGCACTTCCCTACAACTCAGTGCACCACCCAGCCCCATCCAGTCACAGCAGCTGTCATCCTCCCACTATCAGAAACCATGAATCAGACTGAGACAGAAGTACAGTTAAATCAAATTGTTTAATAATAATAAAAAGGTAAACGTAGTCAAAACATAGCCAGAGTTCAGGTACCGGAATGGATAGTCAGACAAGCCAAAACGTCAGGGAGCTAGAGATCAGCGTAATAAGAACAGCAAGCAGGATCTGGAGCCAGAAGGAATGTCAGCCAAGCAGGTCTTTAACAGGAACACAGGAGAGCATCTCTAGAGATGTGACCAAGATGAAGGCAGAGATCATCTGGGCTGGACGGCTTAAGTAGGCAGGACTGACAAGCAAGATATCATCAACAGGTGAGTCACTGTGGAGAGAAAGAAGCTGGCAAGTAGCCGACAGCTGAGCAACCAGCTTTGAGAAGGAAGGGCTGAGCCCAGCCCTGATAGTACCCCCTCCTCAATGACCCCCCCCCCCCCAGAGGACCACCAGGCTTGAGGGGAAAATATCTATGGAAATCGCGGAGGAGGACAGGGGCATGTACACGTCCGAGGATGAGACCCAAGAGCGTTCCTCCGAACCGGACCCTTTCCAATGCACTAGGTACTGTATGCGCCCACGGAACATACAGGAGTCAACAATGGACTGTACTTCATACTCCTCATGGATCTTAACCTGTACAGGGTGAGGACGAGACACCGAGGTGGTAAAGCGGTTGCAGACCAAAGGTTTTAATAAGGAGACATGAAATATATTCGAGATACGAATATTAGAAGGAATTTCTAATGCGTAAGCCACTGGGTTAATCCTGCGAAGAATACGGAAGGGCCCAAAAAACCAAGGTGCGAACTTCAGAAAGGAAACACAAAGTCGGAGGTTGCGAGATGACAGCCAGACCCTGTCCCCAACCTGGTAGGAAGGTGCAGGCAGGCGTCTGCGGTCAGCATGGAGTCTGTGCCTATCATTAGCATGTCACAATGCCTCCTGGACTTGTGCCTAAGTGGAATGAAGACCACGGAGATGCTCTTCTAATGCAGGAATACTCTGCGGAACAAATTAGTCAGGCAACATGGAAGGTTGGAAACCATAGTTCGCCATAAACCGGGACAATCGAGAATTCAAGGCACTATTGTGAGCAAACTCCACCCATGGTAAGAGGTCTGACCAGTTGTTATGATGGTCAGAAATATAGCAACGTAGGAATTGCTCCAAGGACTGATTGGCTCGTTCTGCGGCCCCATTAGACTGTGGGTGATATGCAGAGGAGAAAGCAAGCTGAATTCCCAACTGTGCACAAAAGGCTCACCACAACGGGACACAAACTGATTACCCCTGTCCGAGACAATCACCTTGGGTAGCCCATGTAAGTGAAAGATCTCCCGAGCAAAAATGGAAGCCAGTTCCTTAGAAGTAGGCAACTTCTTAAGTGGAATACAATGGGACATTTTCGAGAACCTGTCAACCACCATAAGGATAACTGTGTTGCCCTCGGGATTGGGTAACTCCACAATGAAATCCATAGAAAGGTGGGTCCAGGGCTTCTCTCCATTGGGTATGGTTTGTAGGAGGCCCACTGGAATGTGTTGTGGAGTCTTACTCTGAGCACACACGGAACAGGCAGCTACGAAGGCGGTTACATCAGCACGTAGACTAGGCCACCAGAATTGTTGGGAAATGGCCCAAAAGAGTTGATTCTTCCCAGGGTGGCCAGCAGCCTTGGGAGAATGGTAAGTCTGGAGCACGGCAGTACGGAGACTCTCTGGGACAAAGCAGCGGTCACCAGCTTTCTCAGGAGGAGCATGGACCTGAGCGGCAAGAATTTTGTCACCCAAAGGAGACCTAGAATACGATCAGGAGGAATCACAGGAACCGGAACCGACGTGGAGGAAAATTGCCGTGACAAAGCATCAGCCCTTACATTCTTACTACCGGGTAAGAATGAGACAATGTAATTGAAACTAGACAAGAAAAGAGCCCATCGCACCCTTCTGGGAGAGAAGTGTTTAGCCTCAGATAAGAATGTGAGATTCTTATGGTCAGTAAACATGAGAACCGGCACAGTGGTACCTACGAGGAGATGTCTCCTTTCAGGGCTAAAATGATCGCTAACAGCTCTCTGTCACCAATCTCGTAATTGTACTCCGCAGGTGACAATTTCTTGGAAAAGTAGCCACAAGGATGCATAGCACTCTCAGAGGTAGGACGTTGAGACAGAAGGGCGCCAACTCCAGTCTCAGAGGCATCAACCTCAAGGATAAAAGGTAACGTAGGATCAGGATGTGCCAACACAGGAGCAGAAACAAAGGCAGCCTTGAGACTCTCAAAGGCCTTAATGGACTCCAGAGACCAACTCTGTGGGTTACCGTCCTTTCTGGTCATATCAGTCAGGGGCTTGACCAGAGACGAGAAGTTACAAATAAACTTCCGATAATAGCTAGGAAATCCAACAAAACGCTGAACAGGGTCGGGGCCACTGTAGGACTGCTGAAAGTTTCTCTGGGTCCATCGAAAAACCAGTGGTGGAAATTACATGGCCCAGGAATTTAACCTGTTCATGATGGAATTCGCATTTCTCCAATTTACAATAGAGATTGTTCTCTCTTAGTTTCTGAAGCACACGATAGACATCTGTGTGGTGACTCTCCAGGGACTTGGAAAATATGAGGATTTCGTCGAGATAAACCACCACACATAACTGCAACAAATCTCAGAGGACATCGTTAAAAAAATTCCTGAAAAACTGTTGAGGCGTTACAAAGGCCACAAGTCATTACGAGGTACTTATAATGGCCTGTTCTGGTATTAAAAGCAGTTTTCCACTCGTCGCCCTCCTTAATCCCCACGAGATTGTATGCCCCTCTCAAATCAAGCTTTGTGAAAACCGTTGTTCCCTTGAGGCGGTCAAATAACTCTGTAATCAATGGAAGCGGATAGGCATTCTTAATCGTGAAACAATTGAGACCCCTATAATCAATACAAGGTCTCAGTTCACCACTCTTCATCTTCACAAAGAAGAAACCAGCAGCAGACGAGGATTTGCGGATGAAACCTCGGGAAAGTGCATCTGCAACATACTCCTCCATGGCCCTATCCTCCAAGACCGACAAAGGGTAAACCCGGCCATGAGGGGGTATGGCACCAGTTTGAAGGTCAATTGTGCAATCATACGACTGGTGTGGAGGCAAACTACCGGCTTGACCTTTGTCAAAGACATCGCTAAAATCGCGTTGCTCCTCCGGCAGGGAGGAGAGTGAAGAGGTGCACAGAACCTTGGCTACCTTCTGGAAGCATGACTTACTGCATTGTGGCTACCAGTAGAGAATCTCAGCACGGAGCCAATCAAAAGAGGGATTGTACCTCTGTAACCAAGGATAACCAATAACCAGCGTAAACTTAGGTGAGGAAATAACTTGGAATTGGATTATCTCATGGAGAAGCACCCCTACGGCTATGGACAACGGAACAGTCTCATGAGTCACATGGGCAGGCTGTAGAGGTCTCCCGTCAAGAGCCTCAATGGCAAGTGGAGTGTCACGCAGCTGCAGCGGAATCGAGTGCTTCGATACAAAGGCAGCATCAATAAACAGGCCTGCAGCCCCAGAGTTGATTAGATCCTGTATCTCGACAGACGACTCAGCCCAAAAAAGGGTAACCTAAACCAGGGGCTTATCCTTTTGGATAACTGGGGACAAAACAACGCCACCTAAGGTCTGTCCGTGACAGGACCTCAAGGTTCGGGCGTTCCCTGGACAGGTAGGACAAGACTTCAATAAGTGATCTGCCTGGCCACAATAAAGGCACAATCTCTCCCTCCTAATAAGGGTTCTCTCATCCGCAGAGAGACGCGTGAAGCCCGAGTGCATGGGTTCATATTCACAGACTGACTCGGTACCAGAAGGCATGGGAGGTGAGGGAGGGAAGGGTGGGGCTGCAAAGTTTGAAGCAAATGTACAGGAGGCTTCTGCAAGTGCTCCTTAAAAGGAAGCCTTTCTCTGAGTCTGGAGTCAATAAGGATGGCAAACGTGATCAACTTCTCCAGCTCAGTGGGTATATCTCGGTCTGCTATCTCATCCTTGATGGTATCTGAGAGACCATGAGAAAAAGCAGGCACGAGGGCCTCATTGTTCCAAGCAACCTCTGCTGCCATAGTACGGAATTCAATGGTGTAATCAGCAACAGTTCTCGTACTCTGATGGACATGAGGCGCTTGGCAGCAGAAGCGGAGCGTGCGGGAACGTCAAATACCCTTTTAAAGGAAGCCGCAAACTCTTTTTGCGTCTCCCATAGAGGGTTTACCCAGGCCAAGTCTCTCTCAGAAAGCAAAGATATCACGAAACCTACTTTGCTTCTGTCCGTGGGAAATGCCTGGGGCAGCATCTCAAAGAATATCTCAACCTGGTTGAGAAAACCTCTGCATTGGACTGGATCTCCCCCAAATTGCTGGAGAAGCGGAGCAGAACCAGACATACCTCTTATTGAGGTAATACTCGAGGCGGGTGCCTGCACAGAAACTGGAGCAGCAGCAGGGATGGCCTGCAACACAGGTTGTACCGGAGCAGCCACAGTGGGAGATTCCAGGTGAGCCATGCGACTCAGGAGCATTTGTAACGCCATGGCAAACTGATCCATGCGGTGATCCTGCTCATCCAATCTGGAAAAATATTACTAACAAGTGGATTGACTGCATCTTCTGAGTTCATGGCCTTCGCCTACTGTCAGAAACCATGAATCAGACTGAGACGGAAGTACAGTTAAATCACATTTGTTTAATAATAATAAAAAGGTAAACGTAGTCAAAACATAGCCAGAGTTCAGGAACCGGAATGGATAGTCAGACAAGCCAAAACGTCAGGGAGCCAGAGATGAGCGTAGTAGAACAGCAAGCAGGATCTGGAGCCAGAAGGAATGTCAGCCAAGTAAGTCTTGAACAGGAACACAGGAGAGCGTCTCTAGAGATGTGACCAAGGCGAAGGCAGAGATCATCTGAGCTGGATGGCTTAAGTAGGCAGGACTGACGAGCAGGATATCATCAACAGGTGAGTCACTGTGAAGATAAAGGAGCTTGCAATTAGCCGACACCTGAGCGCCTAGCTTTGAGAAGAAAGGGCTGAGACCAGCCCTGACACTCAGAGTTTTTTTTAGGATTTTATACTACATCATGTGGAGTGGTATAGCTTATGTTATGTGTTGATTCTTAGTTTATAGTCATAGATAGTTGAGCTACAGTACTGTGCAAAAGTTTTGGGCAAGTGTGAATAAATGCTGTAAAGTAAGAATGCTTTTAAAGCGGAGGTTCACACAAAAATTGAACCTCCACTTTTTGGAAAACCCCCCCCCCCCCTCCGGTGTCACATTTGGCACCTTTCAGGGGGGAGGGGGTTGCAGATACCTGTCTAAGACAGGTATTTGCACCCACTTCTGGCATAGACTCCCAGTGGAGTCTATGCCTCTTCCTGTCCCCCCGCGCATGCGCAGTAGGGAATCGGGAAGTGAAGCCAACACCGCTGGATTCGGAGACAGGTGAGTGTCCTTATTTTAAAAGTCAGCAGCTGCAGTATTTGTAGCTGCTGACTTTTAAAAAAAAAAAATTCGCGGGACTCCCTCTTTAAAAAGATATGTTTATAATTGTTTCTTTTTTTCAAATTACAAAATGCGGGCAAACAGAAAAAAAATCTAAATCAAATCAATATTCAGTGTGACCACCCTTTGGCTTCAAAACAGCATAAATTCTTCTAGGTACACTTGCCCACAATTTTTGTAGGAACTCAGCAGGTAGGTTGTTCCAAACATCTTGGAGAACTAACTACAGATCTTCTGGGGATGTAGGCTGTCCCAAATCCCTCTATCTCTTAATGTAATCCCAGACAGGTGCCATGATGTTTAGATCAGGGCTCTGTGTGGACCAAATCATCATTTCCAGGACTCCTTGTTCTTCTTTATGCTGAAGATAGTTCTTAATGGCATTGGCTGTATGTTTGGGGTCGTTGCCCTGCTGCAAAAAAAAATTGGGGCCAATCATACACCTTCCTGATAGTATGGCATGATGGACAAGTATCTCCCTGTATTTCTTAGCATTGAGGACGCCATGATCTGGCAACGTTGAGGACCATAGACGCAGTGGTTGGCCAAGGAAACTTAATGCAGCAGATGAAAGACACATCATGCTTACTTCCCTTCGACATCTGAAGATGTCCAGCAGTGCCATCAGCACAGAACAGGTGGAACCCAGGTACACACATCTACTGTCCAAAGAAGCCTGGCCAAAAGTGGTCTTCATGGAAGAATTGAGGCCAAAAAGCCATACCTCCGACGTGAAAAATTGGCTAAATGACTCAACTATGCACAAGCACATAGGAACTGGGGTGCAGAAAAATGACAGCAGGTGCTCCTGGACTGATGAGTCAAAATGTTAAATATTTGGCCATAGCAGGAGGCAGTTTTTTTGCCGAAGGGCTGGAGAGCAGTACAATAATGAGTAAGTAAAAAATAATAATAACTAATGCGCAAAAACCACACTAAAGGTAAAGCAGACAAGGAGCCGCCAACATAAGATAGTGTACTCACATAACCCTAATAAACACGTGTAATAAGATATGTAGCGCTACCTCAGTCTCGGTGTGACAAAAGATAAACAAGGAAATAAAAGAATGGTTTAAAACCTAATAAACCTAAATAAATACCAAAATATTCAATGAAAATATATTCAAAAATGATGTGTAGGTGTACCAATAAAGTGCAGTGTTCACACAATGAAGAAAATATACACAATGAACAAAATGAAAACAATCAATCTGAATAATGAGTGTCTGGAGGCAACAGTGAAGAATGGTGGCTGTTCCTTGCAAGTTTGGGGCTACATTTCTGTAAATGAAGTTGGAGATTTGGTCAGAATCAATGGTGTCCTCAATGCTCAGAAATAGAGGCAGATACTTATCCATCATGCCATACCATCAGGGAGGTGTATGATTGGCCCCAATTTTATTCTGCAACAGGACAACGACCCCAAACATCCAGCCAATGCTATTAAGAACTGTCTTCAGCATAAAGAAGAACAAGGAGTCCTGGAAGTGATGGTTTGGCCCCCACAGAGCCCTGATCTCAGGATCAAGTCTGTCTGGGATCACATAAAGAAACAGAAGGATTTGAGGCAGGCGAAATCCACAGAAGATCTGTGGTTAGTTCTCCAAGTTGTTTGGAACACCTAACTGCCGTT
This sequence comes from Lithobates septentrionalis, assembly GCA_037952835.1. Classification (NCBI taxonomy): domain Eukaryota; kingdom Metazoa; phylum Chordata; class Amphibia; order Anura; family Ranidae; genus Lithobates; species Lithobates septentrionalis. Next base: position 1,773,873 of record JBBDGP010000040.1, read on the forward strand.
TTCCTTCAAAAACTGTGTGTAAGTGTACCTAGAAGAATTATGTTTTGAAGGCAAAGGGTGGTCAAACCAAATATTGATCTGATTTGGATTTCTTTTCCATTCATTTACTTGCATTTTGTTAACTGATTAAAAAAAAAAAAAACTATTAACACTTCTATTTCTGAAAGTATTCTTAATTCAAAGCATTTTTTCACACCTGCCTAAAACTTTTGCACAGTACTGTACTTCTCTCTGGCCTGTATTAAATATTTTTTATAAGGTTTTCCTTTCACTTTACACCAGGGAAGGGAAACCTAATTCCTATATGTAATTTTTCGAAATGTGTTGGTAAAAGACTATATTATATACTCAATTTTTTATTTCTAAAGCCAACATTTTTTTTTTCTAGGGTGGCGAGAGTTTAGAACCCCTTTTGTTTTGTTTTTTTGCTGTGTCCTTGCTAGGGAGATTTGTTACTTTATCACCTATGTCCCTGCTATGGAGTGTTTTTCTATCTGTTAAAGCGGAGTTCCGCTGATTTTTTTTTTAAAGTCAGCAGTTACAAATACTGCAGTTGCTGACTTTTAAAATATGGACACTTACCTGTCCAGGGCGCCCGCGATTTCGGCCCCCGAAGCCGATCTGTCCCTCGGCTCTCGGGTGCTGCCGCCGCCATCTTCGGTACGGAAATCAGGAAGTGAAGCCTTGCGGCTTCACTTCCTGGTTCCCTACTGCACATTGCGTGTTCCCACTGGTGCCTGCTGTCTCCTGGGACCCGTGTGTCTCCCAGAAGACAGCGGGGGACGGGAAGTGGCGTAGATACCCGCGGGTGGCGCGGGTATCTATGCCCGGAAGTGGGAGCAAAATACCTGTATTAGACAGGTATTTGCTCCCCCCTCCCCCCTGAAAGGTGCCAAATGTGACACCGGAGGGGGGGGGGAATTCCGAAAAGCTGAAGTTCCATTTTTGTGTGGAACTCCGCTTTAAGGTGACTACTGCAATTGAGACTGAAAGTGAGGAAAAATAAGAAATTTTAAATTGTCATAGCATAGAAATAGAGGGCAAATGTTCCAATAGGGACATGTGTTCTGGTGGCAACTGTTCCCTCATATTGGAGAGATTTTCTTTAACCTCCTGTGATTTCTACAGAACAGGAAGTGCAGATAAATCTCCTTAATGGGATGCATCAAAAAAAATGGGGCCTCCCTGCTACATCAAAAGTGAAATGAAAAAGTTTTGGCAATGTATATAATTCAATTTTTGCTTTAAAAATAAAGTATCAGGTATTTTCCTCTCAACATTGCCTGGTACACCAGGAGAACATCTGATGCTGTAGGCTCATAAACCTTCATTGATGCTTTTGGAGGGCTGACTTCTAGTAATAAAATGTAAATACCCTGGTGCTGGATGTATACTTATGTTTGCTACAAGAGCAGACGTCTTCAGAACTCTAATGTCGCGTACACACGACCGGTTTTGCCGTCGGAATAAACTCCGAAGGTTTCTCAGAGGGAACTCCGACGTAATTCCTTTCAAGCGGTCTTGTCTACACACGGTCAAACCAAAGTCCGACCGTCCAGAACGCGGTGACGTACAGCATGTATGACGGGACTAGAAAAAGGAAGTGCAATAGCCAGTAGCCAATAGCTTCCGTCTTGTACTTGCTTCAGAGCATGGGTCTTTTTTGGTCCGTCGGACCAGCATACAGACGATCAGTTTTCCTGATAGGAATTGGTTCCGTCGGAAATATTTAGAACATGTTCCATTTCTAGGTCCGTCAGAATTTTTGAAACAAAAAGTCAGATGGGGCATACACACGATTGGAATAGACGATGAAAAGCTCCTGTCGGACTTTTTCTGTCGGACATTCCGCTCGTGTGTACGGGGCTTAAGACAAAATTTGCAAATAAAGAGGAGGCTAGACAGTTCAGATGCCTTGTGCAGACCAATCAGGATATTGAAAGCTGCATGTTCATGTAAATCCTAATAGATTGGACAAGACTGAAGAGCAGCGTTAAGCTCGGAACTGGGCTTTGAAACTTATCAAATACCAATAACAAAAATGTAATATAATACAGCTTCTCAGCACTTTGATTTGGTGGCTGCATTTGTTTTTGTTTTTCAGGCTTTTTACATTTTTGTTACCTGGTAATCCTGGAAATAGCACACTTCCTGTTCCTAGGGGGGGCTACATTCACTCCTCAACTGTATCCATAAAAGAAGCCATGGTTGCCTCCCAGGCTGAAGTTTAAACATGTCTGCCTTTGTTCACTTCAAATAGACTGGGGCTGATGGTATTATATGTTTACAGAAGAAAGATATGGTTCTTTACAATATCTGTTTAAAGCGGAGCTCCACCTAAAAGGGGAAGCTCCACTTGTTCACACCCTCCCCCCTCTCTACTGCCACATTTGGCACTTTTTGGGGGGAGCAGGTACTTGGTTTTAACAGGTACCCTCTTCCACTTACTGGTAAGTTCACCGCACGGCGATCTACGTTATGCTTGGCCCCTCCTCCTTCCCCCGCTGCCTTCTGGGACCTGTGTGTGTCCCAGGAGACGGCAGGACCATTTAGAAAGTGCAGCTAGACTTGTGCATGCGCAGCAAGAAACCAGCAGTGAAGCCTTTAGGCCTTTAGGCTTCACTGCTGGTTTCTCTTAGTTGCAATGCTGGCGCCTGCAGACAAAGCCGATGGACGACACGGTTTGGGGTGCCAGCATCGTGGGATACCTGGACAGGTAAGTATCCTTATAATAAAAGTTAGCAGCTACAGTATTTGTAGCTGCTGGCTTTTAATTGTTTTTTTTTCCCTTAGACTGGAACTCCGCTTTAACTCACGGGAAGTGACCCTGCATTTTTGGCAGGATCAAGAGGTATTTTCTGTACTTGTTGAAAATGTTCTTAGCCTGAATAAAGAAAACAAATGCAGGCACCACATCTATAACTGATATGTCACTATGTATTATATTATTGTTATTTTAATGTTACAACCAGCACTTCCTTTGAGAATTGCATTTAGCTCCCCTGGACTGGGGCCAAAAAGTGCTTTTGAGGGCTAAAAAAAAACGTTTTTTTACACGCTTTTGTAAAAAAATTTCTTGAATATGATGCTATTTGGACTAGCTACAGTTTTGGTGAAGTTGTTTTTTTTTTTTTTTTGGGCTATTATTTCTCAAGCCTATACCATTCTGTGTAACCAAGATTTTACCAATGACTTCACCCGTAATGTTAAGTGCACTTAGGATCAAGGAGAGACTGCAGTAATGCAGTAATCAATGTATTATATGTAAGATGTAATATATGTTGCATAATAAAAAAGTGAAAATTAAAAAATAATAAATTTTTACGTTGCAGTTCAAAAACAATTTTTATGCAAGCTGGAGGTTTCATAAATGGTGGATTTTGTTTTTTTTACAGCTGCTTAAAAATGAAATGGAACATATGAGTATTTTATACAGTATAGTGTAAATACATATTTATTTCACTGGAATAAAATACTGAATGGATGTAAAGTCGTTTGAATATTGATGACAATTATGTTTCACTGTATGAAATATATGGAATAGCAACATATTCAAAGTACAGTATTTTTATTGGAATTGTGTGTTTTAGTTGCTTTAAGCTGTGTCCTTTCTTGAAACAGGTTCAGCTTGTCCCTAAAAGATCAATTCATCTTTGTTTTGATTATCCATTAGATGCAGTGTGGCAGGGAAATCTGACATTTTTTAGGATATTGTGAAAATTTAAGAGATCACTCAATACATACGGTACCTGGTAGGGATATACATTTAGCACCTATGCAGCTTTTTTTTATTTATTTTTTTTTTTATATGGAATTTGCAAACGTAGGTGTGTGTCAAATAATACATGTTTCTCCTTTATGGTTAAAAGAAAATGTCGACAATACTTTGATAGTTTCTAAAACGTTTATAATATTTTAAATATTTTTCTTTTTAATAAAAATGTTGCAGCCTAATATGTAGATGTCTTGTGCTGTTATTTTAAGCCTGCTCAATTTCTCTCGTCCACTAACCCACCCAAATAATTAAAGTGTAATCTAAGAAGAAATCATTTCTTAATTGGACACAGGATGAAGTATAATGCCCCTTACACACAATAGGATTTTCCAACAGAAAATGTTCTAAAGGAGCTTGTTGTTGGGAATTCCGACATTGTGTAGGCTCCATCGGACATTTTCCATTGGAATTTCCGTCACACAAAATTTGAGAGCTGGTTCTCAAATTTTCCAACAACAAAATCCGTTGTGGTAAATTCCGATCGTGTGTACACGATTCCAACGCACAAAGTTCCACGCATGCTCAGAATCAAGCAGAAGAGCCGCACTGGCTATGAACTTCATTTTACTCGGCTCGGTGTACGTGTTGTACGTCACCGCGTTCTTGACGTTCGGAATTTCCGACAAGATTTGTGTGATCGTGTGTATTCAAGACAAGTTAGAGCCAACATCCGTCAGAAAAAAAACATGGACTTTGTTGTCGGAAAATCCTATCGCGTGTACAGGGCATAAGGGTTATGCTGCAGCCTTTGGAAGATTGGACACTAGCAAACAAAGCTATAAGGATAACCCCTCCCTCTCCCACATGCCTTTGGTTTTTGCTCGTGTCCTAGGAGAATGGATGTCTTTTCTATGTTCTGAGAGAAGCAAACCTTTCTACTTTTTCTCAAGACATTTTTTTATGTTTTATTATTTTATTTATTGATTTATTAAACGTACTTATATAGTGCTGTCAATTTACACAGTGCTTTTGACTGTATAGCGTACATTTTATTCTAGCAAGGTTCTTCAGTATCGGCAGAGCCACTGGGGCTCATTTTGCAGCTATCTGGATTGGCTAATCCTTATAGGCCGTACCCAGATCCTGCTGTAATGTGCCCTTCTAACACTGGACTCTGCATTAGGCGATTTAGATAACCTTTGTGCAACATGTGAGTTAGTGCTTTACAGGTCTATGGTCATGCTGCATACGTCTTGTGGAACCAGGTCCCTGATGTCTACTTAGGCAGTATGCCAACTGTGAGGGCAAAGTCTGACTGTTGATTAAGATGGTGATTCTCATTGAACTGAACTGGTCCAGGCAGGTTCCTAGCAGACTATCCACGGGCCCTGCCATATAGTCTAGATCTTATGTCCTAAGATCTAGTTTACCATTCTGCTTCTTGGTTAGTGACTTTATTGGCCTGGCTGTTGAAGCCTAGGTCCTGGGGCCAGGGGCCTGTTAGATTTGGTTATCCCTATGCTCTCAAAAGCTAGGAAATCGACTTGTCAAAAAGTCTACCCGGAAAGTATATTTCTCTTTTGTGTGAGACAAGGAAATTCCATCTCAAGAAATTATCCTTGAGAAGAATCCTGTCTTTTCTCCAGTCTGGTCTGGATCAAAGTGTAGCCTTGAGTACCATCAAGGATCACACATGGACAAGGTTGTTTCAACACCCAAGTTCTCTTTTCTTCCCAAGGTGGTTTCTTCCTTTCTCCTAGCCGGAAAATTGTCCTACCATCTGTCTGTCCCACTCCAAAACATTCTAAGGAGATTTACCTCCGCTGTCTGGATTTGGTATGCACTGCTTGAGTCTGTCTCTCAGCTACAGCTCTCTTTTGACAGTGTGAATCTTTGTCATTCATGAAGGTAGCATAGCGGACAACCTTCTTCACTTTCCACTATAACTAGATGGATTTGACAACTCATCATTTAAGACTATGACCTAAAGGGCAAGGTTCCGCCTGTCCCTGTCAGAGTGCACACCACCAGATCAGGTATTGTTTCTTGGGTTTTTCAGCATTAGCATCTGTTTTTTTATATTTGCAATTCTGGTCATCCGTTCATTAACATTTATCAGGTGAAGGGCCAGGCCTCAGCTGATGCCACTTTTGGTTATAAGGTTCATCGGGCTGCTCAGTAGGCTCGTGAAACTACCCTTGTTGTTTTTGTGGTCTGCTAGCCTTCTGCTTGTTGTGTTACTCACCCCTCAGACTGGTTTTGAACCTCCCAATGTACCCGAATACCTCATCCTGTCTCCCTTAACGTACAATTAAGAACATGTGATTTTTGACTTGCTATAAATTCCTTTCTTGGAGTACATTAGGGGCACCACTCCTTCCTCTCTATTCCTATGATCCACGCCTACTATTGCTACAGAACTGAGGCATGCTGGGAGTAGGAGGGATTTTACTGGGCTGTCCTTTCAGCTTTGTTTGCCAGTGTCCAATCTCTTGAAAGTAGCAGCATAACCCAATACTTCATCCCGTGTTTTAATGTACCCCAAGAAAATGATTTTATGGCAAGTAAAAAAAAAAATCCTTGTTTTATTCATTTATTACAGGTATTTAAATGGAGCCAACACTTTACACTGTGCTCTTTATTTTGTATGTTCAGCTCAGTTTTGCAGTATTAAATGTTCTGTCCTCAGTGCTTTGCTATGTACACGTCCCAAAGCTTAGTTCCCTTACTTTGAGCAGATCTTGGGCTCCAAGATTAGGCCCCAGTAGAAGGTGAAACACATCAGAAACAGGTGCTGGTGTGGAGTGTTCTCTGATGTGTTGGAACAATAAAGTTGATATTAGCAGGTGATTTCTTAATACGGATTGGCTTGTTGGAGATTACAATGCGCTCCTTTCTCACCCTCAGGTGATAGCACTCAACCACTCACAGGCACCAGTGCTGTCACATAAGAGAGTGGGAGCAAGTCACTATACTCAAAATGCAGGGTGGGGCACTTCAATATTGCTGACTAAATGTAGTGGCGGGGGAAAGAGGAAAGGTGAGTGTAAGCTGCTGAGGATGGGGGAAATTAATGCCCTGCAATGACACTGATTAATTTTTATGTTAAAATATATAAACAGACTTTAGTGATATAAAAGTTTTTCTTCAAAACTTTTCTTTTTGTGATGTTTCTACAACTTCCTCTTCAATGAGTCACTTACGCCATCTCCATTTTACTCCTAGTGGAAGATTTAGAAAGAAACGATGGCTCTGCCGACAAACCTTTTTACATGAATAAGACTCTAATGAAGATTTTGAACAAACAAAACACACCAGCCAAGCCTCAGTGATGGCACCATAACCCACAAAAAGGATTGTGCGGTCTGTCATTTTAAGAGTATTAGATTTATGTACAGTATATGTTATACATAAGGCTTGAAGACACACATCATAATGAATGGTGCTGGTGAAGAAAATGGTGTCATGAAGAAAAAGGTCCTTTGTGTGACCAAAGCCTAGGCAGCTTAGATCACATGATCTCTCACCACCAGGTGCATTGCCGCTGTTTCACATCATTAGAGACAGCGTAGAATCTATTGTTGCCATATATATATTTTTTTATTATATATTTTCTTTACATAGGGAATGTACTCTTAGCTTATTAAAGGTGACGCTGTGTTTACTTTAATCATATGGAAGCCCTTTAAAATGGATAAGGCTTCAGGTTGGGTCCGCTTATTCAATCAGGCCCCTTCCTTAAATGCTGCTTAAAAATGCAAAAATGAACCTGTGGGTGGAACAATAGGTACAGTAGATAATATAATTGACTCACTTTTCCTAAACTTCCATAGTGCGGGTGTTGGTGTCATTCTCCTGCAGAAAAGATCCCTGGGAATGCTGAGTAGCCTATCTCAGCTGCAGCATAGTACAGGACAAATCTTCTTGTGAGATTTGGGCTACTCTGCATTCTCCAAGATTTAGCCAGAAGGAGGATAACATCACCCTAGCCTAGGTGGAGAAAGCCACCTAGGTCTAACTCTCACCCCCCAGGATGCTATTTAAACAAAAACAAAAAATGTGCGCACTTAGAATATACGGACCTTGTCGCTGAGATGCGAGGTCCGCTTTAAAGGCAAATCATATTATCTTTAACAAACAGTATAGGACACAAGACTCAATTCAAAGACCATGGGTCGGTTATATTCTGCTACCTTCAGGTGATTGGACACTGGCAAAAACCTTGCTGGGTCCTTCTCCTAGTGCCCCAATATAATCTCGCCTCCAGATTTTTGCTAGTGTCCTTAGATAATGGACGCCTTCTCCCCTTGGCGAAGAATTTCCTACTGTTTCGACAAATACTTCTAGCAGGATTTGATTACTTACTGCCTTCATGGCTCATTAGCAGTTTCCAAATTGGTGACCCTTAAGTACACCTTGGGAACTGTACTCAGACCCTGTGGAAAAGTGGGGTCAGCCATTTATTATTTTATTTTAGATAGAATAGCAAGGAGTGTCTGGTTTTTATTACTGTGTTCTCGTTGGGAGGATTCTTCCCCTCTATTTGGCTTAGTGACCATTGTCAGTGGGACAGGAAGTGATGAAAAATCCAGAATTACGCATGTGCCACCAGAACATAAACAGAGATTAAATCTGCCACTGGAGACACCTATTCCGGTGCTGTCCGAGGCTGGGTTCACACTTATGCGAATTGGATGCGGGTTTCCTTGCATTCAGTTTGCATGACAGGAGAGTGTGACCGGCTCAATGGAACTGGTTCACACACCTCCGAGGCAGACGCGGTCCACACTGGAAAAGGGTCCCGTGCATCTTCTGGTCCATTTCAGGTCTGAATTTAGACAAAAATTCAGACCTGATTCGCACCTGAAATGGAGAACGGGGACGCACCGGACCCCCTCCTGTGATCCGCGGCCACAGCTAGTGTGAACCCGGCCTAAGAGGTAGATCTCCCCAAAGGAAAATATGTAAAACCTTGTAAGCTGCTATAATAATCTATTGGAGCTGCCACCACTAAACACACGTCCTAAACATGTGAAATGACAAACTAAAAAATCAAAATAAGTGCAGCGCTAAATTTACAGATATCCCTTAAGGAATATATAGTGCAAACAGTAAACAATATATAAATACATAACGTGCAATATGCAAATTTTCACAATGTGTTCTTTTATAAATCAAATAATTTGATGAGAATTAAAGTGCAATGTGCAATTATTGTCCATAGGTGTCCTTATATGAATCAAACAATGGTGAAAATATCGTGCCAGTCCATTATATGCATAATAAATAAATAAATCTCTCCACAATTATCCACCAGTATATGTGTTTCTCCTAGTGATCCCTCCACCAGTTGTGCCCTCACCTTATAGGCTTATTAAATGTGCCTTTGGAAATGACTATTCCTTTGAAATGCTCCTCATGATATTCCTTCTCCTTATAATCTGCCCATAAACTCCAGCCCCATCGATCAATTTAAGAGTTAAGCCTTCTTGCTGCTGCTCGTGAACTTCAATCACATCGACCACATGCAAAGCAATCAGATCTGGCAATAGTGCTTTATCGTTTTGTTTTTTTTAATGTATTATATACAAAAGGGTCATAACAAATGTGCACTCACATTTCAAAACTTTAAAACAAGCCTGTGTGTATTATACTTGTACCACCAGTGCTAAGACAGATATGTTCACTCTCAACCGGCTCTGCAGCCCCGCCCGTCAATGTTCCTTCCGTCTGTTGGAAAGGAATACTCCTTTCCAAAGGCACATTTAATAAGCCTATAAGGTGAGGGCACAACCGGTGGAGGGATCACTAGGAGAAACGCATATACTGGTGGATAATTGTGGAGAGAAATTGATTTATTTATTATGCATATAATGGACTGGCATGATATTTTCACATATTTCATATAAGGACACCTATGGACAATAATTGCACATTGCACTTTAACCAGTTGCCGACCTGCTCGGGCCGATATATGTCGGCAGAATGGCATGGGTGCGCAAAACCATGTTACTCCATTATCGGAGGCTAGCGGGCCAGCACCTGCCGCGGACTCGATGTCCGCCAGTGTCCTGCGATCGTGGCACAGAGAGGCAGAACAGGGAGATGCCTATGTAAACAAGGCATTTCCCTGTTCTGCCTAGAACATGACAGGGATCTACTGCTCCCAGTGATCGGGAGCAGTGATCTCTGTCATGTTCTAGTGAGCCCACCCCCCCCTACAGTTAGAACACACTGAGGGAACACACTTAACCCCTTGATCGCCCCCTACTGTTTAACCCCTTCCCTGCCAGTGACATTTACACAGTAAAATAGTGTAAAAAGTGTCCTGTCTGCCACAATGTTGCAGTCACGATAAAAACCGCAGATCGCCGCTATTACTAATAATAAAAAAATAATAATAATAAAAATGCCATAAATCTATCCCCTATTTTGTAGATGTGATAACTTTTGTGCAAACCAATCAATATACACTTATTGCGATTTTTTTTTTTACCAAAAATATGTAGAAGAATACATATTGGCCTAAACTGAGGAAGAAATTAGTTTTTTTATATATTTTTTGGGGATATTTATTATAGCAATTTTCAAAATTGTCGCTCTTTTTTTGTTTATAGCGCAAAAAATAAAAACCGCAGAGGGGATCAAATACCACCAAAAGAAAGCTCTATTTGTGGGAAAAAAAAGGACAAAAAGGGAAAAAAAGGACATCAATTTTGTTTGGGTACTACGCCTTCATGAACGCGCAATTGTCAATTAAAACGACGCAGTGCCGTATCGCAAAAAAGGGCTTGGTCGGGAAGGGGGTAAATCCTTCCGGGGCTGAAGTGGTTAATACTCATCAAATTATTTGATTTATATAAGAACACATTGTGAAAATTAGCATATTGCACTTTATGTATTGTTTACTGTTTGCACTATTTATACCTTAAAGTGATTGTAAAGGATCGTTTATTTTTTTTTTAAACAGCAAACATATCATATTTACCTCCACTGTGCAGCTCGTTTTGCACAGAGTGGCCCCATACATCATCTTCTGGGGTCCCCCCGGCGGCTCTCGCGGCTCCTCCTCGCATCAGTTGGCCCCCTAGGAGAAGCGCTCTCCCGAGGGGGTTACCTTTCAGGCGCGCTCCCGAGTCCAGCATTTGTGTCCACAGACACGAATGCCAGACTCGGCCCTGCCCCCAGCACCCACGTCATTGGATTTGATTGACAGCAGCGGGAGCCAATGGCTGCGCTGCTATCAATCTCTCCAATCAAGAGCCGGGACCCTGTGGAGAGAGTGACAGCGCATCCCCGCCGAGGAGATGAAGGGGCTCAGGTAAGTAAAATTGGGGGGCTGGGGGGCCCGATGGATAGGATGCATTAAGGTGAACAAACACGAAGGTTTACAACCTCTTTAAGGGATATCTGTATATTTAGCGCTGTACTTATTTTGAATTTTTAGATCTCCCGAAAGTGACACAGCAATGATTAAAATAAACCCCTGTTAGGTATTTATAACCATTCCCACTCAATCCAAAACTTTACGATACTCTATAATGTCCAGAATACAGCCCAGAGCTGTTCGGGCCTAAACCCTTACAGACTGCTTTGTTTTCAGAGATGGAGCAGTAAGGGGAAAAAAGTATTTGATCCCCTGCTGAATTTGTACGTTTGCCCACTGACAAAGAAATGATTAGTCTATAATTTTAATGGTAGGTTTATTTTAACAGAGAGAGACAGAATAACAACAAAAATATCCAAAAAAAAATGCATTTAAAAAAAGTTATAAATTGCTTTGCATTTTAATGAGTGAAATAAGTATTTGATCCGCTATCAATCAGCAAGATTTCTGGCTCCCAGGTGTCTTCCATACAGGTAACAAGCTGAAATTAGAAGTACTCTCTTAAAAGGAGTGCTCCTAATCTCAGTTTGTTACCTGTATAAAAGAAAACTGTCCACAGAAGCACTCAATCAATCAGATACCAATCTCTCCACTATGGCCAAGACCAAAGAGCTGTCCAAGCATGTCGGAGACAAGATTGTAGACCTACACAAGGCTGGAATGGGCTACAAGACCATCGCCAAGTAGCTTGGTGAGAGGGTGACAACAGTTGGTGTGAATATTTGATTATTATTGGTGGAAACATTATGCTTTGGGGGGAGGGGGGGTTCTGCTAAGGGGACAGGACAACTTCACCGCATCAAAGGGACGATGGACGGGGCCATGTACTGTCAAATCTTGGGTGAGAACCTCCTTCCCTCAGCCAGGGCTTGAAAATGGGTCGTGGATGGGTATTCCAGCATGACAATGACCCAAAACACACAACTAAGGCAACAAAGGAGTGGCTCAAGAAAAAGTACATTAAGGTCCTGGAGTGGCCTAGCCAGTCTCCAGACCCTAATCCCATAGAAAATAAGTGCAGGGAGATGAAGGTTCGAACTACCAAACGTCAGCCTCGAAACCTTAATGACTTGGAGAGGATCTGCAAAGAGTAGTGGGACAAAATCCCTCCTGAGATGTGTGCCAACTACAAGAAACGTCTGACCTCTGTGATTGCCAACAAGGTTTTTGCCACCAAGTCATGTTTTGCGAAGGGGTCAAATATTTATTTCACTCATTAAAATGCAAATCAATTTATAACTTTTTTGGAATGCGTTTTCCTGGATATTTTTGTTCTTATTCTGTCTCTCACTGTCAAAATAAACCTACCATGAAAATGATAGACTGATCATTTGTCAGTGGGCAGACGTACAAAATCAACAGGGGATCAAATACTTTTTCCCTCACTGTATGTATTAATTTCTATAATCTATGGCTATATCTTCCCCAATTAGCAGCCTGTCTCAGCGCGGCTGGTCTCAGAGCTCAGCCCAGTTGTCACACAGCCCTCAGCTCTCCGGTGAATATTAATCAGCTAAGAGCTGTGTGGTCCTGAGCAGCCCATCTCTGTGATTAGGTGGACATTTTTTATTTTTTGCTAGAGAAAGACAGACCTCCATATACTATCTCATTATAAGAGAATATCTTTTTCAGTTTTTTCTATCTCCAATCCTACATTGCACATTTTCAAATTTCAATTGGAAATTTAGACGGTTTCATTGATGGGTCACTCAACAACCAAAACTGTTTGTATAAATGCTTTTAATGACAGGTGTACATAAATAAAAATTTTAGGATCTTGTCAGAGGAAAACATTTTAAAGGTATGATATAAAGTATGATGGTTTTGTGAAAGATTTTATTTTCCATTATTTTAAAATGTATAGAGTTTATAAAGCGTATATTTTTTAAGGCTCATGCATAGGAGCAGTTTGATTCGTACAGTGTAAAAACAGGAATTTTTAGGCACCCAGGAGATACAGGTGCAGCCTGTCAAAGTCAATTACGGGCTGAAATACGTGGCGGCTGGGTGCTGTTCCGAGCGGCACTTGGGCACAGGGAAGTATGCCCGCATTTGAGTCATATGTCCCTGTACACATAGGGCCCTGTAAATGAGTACTGTTTGGAACAGCACCCAGCCACATACAGATGCTGTGTATTTCAGCCTGCTCTTGATATTGACAGGCTGTACGTTGTCACCAGTGCATGAGATAATACAAATTGGTAGTTTACAAATAACAGGCCTGACCAGTATCAGCACAATGACCATATCCTCTCGCGCTGCTATAAATGTGACTGCAATTTCACCTAAATGCAAGCAAAAATCAGATCATTACTGGGGTGGTCACATTCACAAAAGTAGAAAGGGTGTAACTGATCTGGAATCAGAGAACTATATTCCGACAGAAACCCCACCACTTTCTGAAGGCCCTTCTGCCCAGTTTCCAGAGGATTTTTACAGCCAATACAGACCAATGTGTGAGGTCAAGCCTTTCTCTTATTGCACATGCAAGTAGTGTACAATACATAGGGACCCTACGTAACAAAGGATAGGCATATACAAAAATAATAAACTACAAATACAAAAATACTCAAAGACATATGTACAGCACTGTTTCCTTAAATCAGGGGTAGGCAACCTTTTGAGCACAGTGTGCCGAAAAATGTTGTCAAAGAAATTGAGCATGCCGATTTTTTAAACAAAAAATCTCAACTTCACACTTTTAGGCCCCTTTCACACGATCGGATCGTTCAGGTCCGCCTGTCAGTTTTGACGGCGGACCTGAACGGGCCCTCCATGTTAGTCTATGGAGCGTCGGATGTCAGCGGAGACATGTCAGCGGCGCCTGACAAGCCCCTCCCCGCTCAGTGAGCAGAGAGGGACCTGTCATCCGCCGGCTCAATGGACTGATCTCCCGCTGAGCCGGCGGACCGAGGCGGGCTCCGTAGAAACGGAAACGGTGCTGAATACTGGCCCTGGCTTAAAGGGACACAGAGTGCAGGGGTTCAGTAGTAAGTGATGCAAAGGTTCAGGAATAATTTCAACAAAGTTCCCAGAAGCTCAACAGTAATTCCACCAAATGTCACCTGATTGGTTTTCTCAATCATAGTGAAATCCCTTCTTTCTGAGATTGGTAGCGGCAACCAAGCAAGTCATCTTCCTCCAGATGGTGGGCGGAGCTAGAAGGACTGTGATTGGTTTTCGCAGTGGCCAATGACAGTCCTCCTCCTCCTGGAAACAGGGAGCGCCCCCCCAGCAGAACTGCACCCAATCTCTTCCCCATCACAAAAGCTGACGATCGCAGCTACAGCAAAGTTAGAGAACCAAACAATGTTTCCCATCTTTTACAATCTGTGGGGGCACAGTGCCTTCCCTCAGTGCAGGTGCGTCATGAGGAATTCTGAAATTGGAATGCATTGCATCTCACTGACACTTCCCTGCTTTGCTCTGCTGATGGGGAGGGAGTCGTGTGCCGGCAAAAGAGGCTTTGTGTGCCCGGGGTTGCCTACCCCTGCCTTAAACTGTCCTAATGGTACAAACCTTACAAAAATCAAACAAGTAAAACATCAACTATATATATATATATATATATATATATATATATATATATATATATATATATACAGTGTAATCACTATTACGTGCAACATCAAATTGTGTTTTAACATATACATTTAAAGAAAAATCTTATAAATAAAAAAGTCCCAAAGTCCACTGTGAACAAGATCAGCAGAATATAAATCCATCACCACTGTACAGCGTGCATGCATGATGCAGGATGAAGTCAGACAATGCACCCCGCTCTACACGTTTCATTAAAAATAACCTCTTTTGAAGAGCCAGGAAGCATGTGCACTGTACAGCAAGTTCCAATATGCATGTTTCAAGCTGCCACTTTTGTAGGTATATTTAAGAGTGAATACATTTAAGCTATTTTACAATACTACACTATGTGCGACTTGTTTCTTCTCTGGATATATGGCTTATTGAACGTTTTGGATGATCTGAGAGGAGTACCCTTTGTGCGGTCAGTCCAATTTTGGCCACTCTGATATCCATGAATGTGGGATTTTTGTAAGGTTTGTACCATTAGGACATTTTATTTAAAAAGAGACAGTGCTATACATGTGTTTATATATCTTTTCAAATATCAGTTTGTGGATATTTATGAGGGCACAGTGATAATTCTTTATAAGGGTCTGACATCAGTGTAGAGTTCATTTGGAGTTTAATATGAAAAGATACACATCCTCTACAGTGACTTGCATGTAAGAAAGATAGAAATGTCCACAATTTTTCAACCAGTGGCACTGGAAAAAAATATCATGGAAATCCTGATGGCCTCTAAAGGCCACACTTGTATGTCGTCAATATATCTAACTATGTGAGTGTAAAGACATTCTATCAATCAGTGACAACATAATATCTGACCATCCTCTCATTTTTATGGTCAGCTGTATAAAGCATTGTCAAGCAGTCGTGCAAACTATTCAGTCCAGTCATACAGGTCAATTAGGTGACAGGCATTAAAATCCATAATGTATATTTCTGTGCTTGTTCATTGCTGTCTTTATATTCCATTACATTTCCATTTTACATACAAAGTCACTTTTCCTTTTTAAAAGGGTTTTTTTTTTTTTTTAAGTGCTGTTTTTTACTACTCTTTTCTATAAAGTGCCTAAGCATGTAGTTATTGTGTTACATACTTTAGAATAAGATCGATGAATAATGCACAAATTTGGATCAACTGTTAGCAAATAATTTGTATTTAATGGTGGTGGTATAATTAGCATCTGTGTACTGTAATTATCTGATGCATAATTATTTTAATTGCATAATTATTTTAATTTCAAACAATCAACATAGCCTTGTTTCCCAATGAGTAATATTCCAGAACCTGTCACAGTTTAAATCTACTTAAATAGGATGTTATCTTCTTTGGATCAGAGAGTCCCTGTGTACCGTAAACCTAGTGATGGCTTTTGATGAGGAAAGTCTTATTCAGGGTTGCTGCTCCTCGCTCCAGCTTGCCGAGGGAAGAGCCGAGACCGTTACTTCTACTCCCGGCTGAACAGGAAGTGGGTCCTGAGATTGGATTGGAGTCCTAAGACTCCTTGGCCAATCGGGTCTCAGGACCCACTTCCTGATTGTCCAGAAGAAGAATTAGGAAGATAATAGCGATTATTCATTTGCTATTGTCACACAACTGGGTGGGCTCAGGGCACAGTGCTCTGCGCCTCGAGCCCACCCTTTTTTGAAGCCAATTAGAGCCTCAGGCTCCAATCATGTGCTTAAAAAACAAACAAACACTGAAATCCATGTGTCCGGCACTCTGCATGTAGCCCTTGCGCCCCCTTATGGACAGGCCATCACTGCTTATGGGTTTATGTGAGCAACTGTTAAAGGATCAGTCTACTTTTGGGAACTTTACTGATGAAACATCCCCACTTGAGTTCCTAGGTCCACACACCTGCTACCTTTATGAAAGGGCCCCACACTGAGGGCCCATTCCCACTTGTGTGTTGTGTTAAAATATGGCACCAGAAGAAATAATCAGAGGAGAGCTCACCCATACCACATGCCATATAAATACTCAAAAACAAGAAGAATGCTTAAAGGAGCTGGGATTTTTCAGGTGCCAATAACATGAGCTTTAACATAGAATACAATTTACATCCTTTATTATTTAATTCATATAAAACATCAAAAATTAATAAAATTTGCTAAAATAATTTTAAATTTTTAATTGGGTATACACAATGTACCGTAGTTTACAGATGATTGTTATAGTGTAGCAATCTCAACATGTTTGGCCAACTTATAGGCTTCCTCAGAAGTTATGCAATACCACACCTAAGCAGATAGATCAAACATTTGAATCAGTATACATAGTTATATCTGAGATAATCAGAAAAACAAATATATTCAACGCATTACATAATACAGCTGTCATTACAAATAATATCAAAAAGGTTGGTGGAGGGCATCTTACCAATTAAAGACAACTAGCTGAAATTGGCTTGATTTTCAGCTATATCTCAGATATAACTATAGGTGTACTGATTGATGTATCTGCTCAGGCGTGGTATTGCATATCTCCTGAGGAAGCCTATAAGTTGGCAAAATATGTCGAGATTGCTGCACCATGACAATCATCTGTAAACAACTACATTGTGAATACCTAATTCAAAATGAAAAATTATTTTAGCAAATTATATTAATTTTTTATGTTTTATATGAATTAAATTATACATTTTTATTCTATGTTGTAGTTCATGTTATTGGCACCTGGAAAATCTTCTGGTTTTTGTGTTAAAACATGGTGCCACAACACATGGCATTACTTCTGCTTTAGAAGCGTTGCTTTGCAGTGCCATTCATTGTGAAGTAGTGCCCAACACATAGCACAATGGATTGCTTGAGTGTGAATGGGCCCTTATACTTTTACATTATGTAGCATACAATAGAGGGGCAGGTGGGTATAGAGCCAGGGTATTTGGCATGCTTTGCCAGCAATTTGTGGATTCAGGCTCCACTTACTCACCGAAATATGCATTAATGGTGGGCTGACCCTTTTATAGTAATATTTTTATGCAGTTTTGCATTTTGTGTGATGATGTTTAATTTAATCTTTAGCATTCAAATGGCATTTTTTAGTATTGTAAATTCCATACGTTAAATGTTAGCAACTCAGTCCAGTAGATCACTAGCACAGTGTGCTTTGCCTTCCTGCTGTACCGGTTGTGCATTCTATGCTTCTGCTGTGCAGAATGAATTCATGTTTTTCAGCAATAAATTGGGGCTGGACTTTAGGCAGGTTTAAAAGACACCCCCATAATGGTGCTCTGTATTCATTATTACATTACTGAGTATCCAAGCAGTGAAAGTACCTGAGTTTGATTTGCTATCAGCCTCTTGCAGTCCCGGGAGATGGAGAAACAGCACAAGGAGACAGTCGGTTGTGCTGCAGTGCAAGGAACATGCTGATAAGAGAAAAGAGCAGAATGCCCAAGAAATGAGCTCATCATTCTTCTGCTTTCCATTTTACTGTCCAATCACAGGTTGGGGGTTGGATAACATAACTGCATCTCTTACCTTACCAGACAGGGCTGTGCTGTCTGCCAGAGTTGTGTAAATCTCAAAACTGGATGGTCAGGAAGGGCTGGTTCACACCAGAACTGCACAGGAATGCGGTCCGTGTTCCTGTGCGATTTCTGCGTATTCCCCTGTGGTGCAATTTTCAGCCCATTCCTTTGAATGGGCTGAAATCCCACTCGATCACACAAAACGTAGTACATGCACTACTTTTGAAAAATGTGCAAAACCAAATCGCATGGTATTACAGTACCATGCAATCTGGTGCCACCAAATGCACTGCGTTTGCGATCTGTGTTTGAATGCGGTGCAGGAAAGGCACGTGGTGTGAATCTGCCCTAATACAAACCCTTTGGGCAGGTAAATCAAAATCCTTATATGTACAGTATTTCATTTGTGTATTTTGTTGTTTACCTGGAGTTCAGCTTTAACAAATCAAACACAAAGTATAATATTTGTAAAGCTGGCTGCTTTCCAAATGTATAAAAAAATAAATAAATAAATATATTAAAGATGTAAAAAAAAAAAGAAAAGAGACGTTGAATGCATTTTATGAAATGTTTTTCAATTTTTTTTTTTTTAATAAAGACTTTCTAAAATAATTTGTTTTGCTCCTTATGTGAAATACTTAGTGTTCCTAAACCCACAACAGTAAAATCCGTCTGTATGCTGTATATGCAGTAAAGCATGCTTTTTATACTCACTGTGGAACCTAAAAAGTCTGTTTGATCCGGTCTTCTCTGATCCTCCCCTTCTTCCACAGTCCCTAAGCCATCTCCTGATTGTACAGAACCTTGGGGGCACTCTGCACATGCTCACTTTGGTGCGTATTGCTAGAGAGGTTGTTCTTTTTTGGGGGGGGGGGGGTCATGCAATTAGCACAAGGCCAATCAGCACTGTCCAAACAAAGGGTCAGGAATCATGCAGCACAGTTAGAGTAGAATGAAAACTCCTCCTACAAGCTAAAATAATTGCATTTCCATGTTCTGTGGGGGCCAGATATGGTGAATGCAGGGTTCTGGGTTTATTAACACTTTAAGGCAGACCCTGCACTAAAAAACAAGGTTCAATTATTACATCAGCTCCACCTCAAATTGCTGCAATACAAATAATAAAAGTTAGGAAATATACTTACCTAACCCTGGGCTTACCTCTGTGGTGGCTAGAGGGTAACATCACAAACCTTTTGATGAGATCTTGGGGATAAGCATCCCATTGTAAGATACTCTGGCATTACACTAGAGCCAATGCCATCTTCTTGCAATATTTAGGTTTCAAGGACCTCACTGGAAAGTACTATCATTCTCCCCAATGCGCAAGCTGGGGGGTAAGAAAAGTACTGTATGTCCTCAAACTTTTTGCCCCACAGGTGTTCTCTCTCCTCTCCTCTCCTCTCCTCTCTTCTCTCTCTCTCCACTTTAAAGCAGTGCTTTGAGATGGGGAGCCCTGATGTAATAAGCAGAGCTCACTTTGTCCTAAAGAAGGCCATGCAGTAAAAAGCAAGGTCCGCTTCATAGAGCAGAGTCCCTCCACTTGTAAAAAATGCTGCCTTATGGTACTTGCAAAAAAATGTAAGCGTAAGCAAAAAAATAAATAGGGTTATACAGTATATTTACCTTACCCCTGTCTGTCACATTGCAGGGTGAGACATCACTATCCTTCTGGTGAGATTTCTGGGGAACGCAGAGCAGCCCAAATCTCCAAAGACACTCCAGTCCAGATTTGGTCTGCTCTGTATTTGCCAGGATCTTGCTGGAACCAAAGAGTTAGGACGGGAGGTCGGCAAGTATGTAATCTAACATTTCCTTACAGTTACAGTTGTGAAGTACGATCATTGAGCCATTTTTCAGGGGGAGGAGGCCTGGAATTTAAAAGGGAGAATTCGTTTTTTTACTGCCATGTCTGCTTAAAAAAAAAAAAAGGAAGTACTGTGTCGGTGATCATTAGGGGTTTTTAAAAACGAACCAATCATGTATGCAACTATAATTCTTCTTCCCACTGCCCACCAACACAGGGGCATTCTTTTTCCCAGTGACCACTGACGCAGGGGCATTCTTCTTCCAACTAATCACTGAGACTGGGACATTCTTCCCTGTGACCACCAATTTTGGGGCATAATTCTTCTTACTGATTGCCATCACTGGAAAATTCTTCTCCCCTGTGAGAACCAACACTGGGACATTCTTCTTCCCACTAATCACCAACGCAGGGGCATTTTTCTTCCCATTATTCACCAACACTGGGGCATAATTCTTCTTCCCAGTGACCACCAATGCTGAGGCATAATTCGTCTTACTGACCACCAACACTTGTGCATTCTTCGTCCCGCTGACCACAAGCAATGGGGTATTCTTTTTCCTATTGACCACCAACAGGGCATTTTTCTACCCAAAGACCACCAACACTGCGATATTCACTAATGCTGGGACACTGTTCTTCCCGTTGACAACCAAGGCTTGAGCATTTTTCCTCCTACTGATCAACAATGGGACAAATTTTTGTCCAACTGACCCCCAAGATGGACCATGGACCTGGAACTTTGGGGCATTTGTTGCTTTCCATAGTTGCTTCTCAGGATAGCCTGACATTCACATCTACATATATCTGGACTTTATACTTGACAGTAACATTTATTTATTTATTTGAACAGTTTCGCTTTAAACCTGAAATATACAGTATATAGAGAACAAACAAATAAATTCAGCTCTTTAATAATTAATACATAGTTACATAGTAGGCGAGGTTGAAAAAAGACACAAGTCCATCAAGTCCAACCTATGTGTGATTATGTGTCAGTATTACATTGTATATCTCTGTATGTTGCGGTCATTCAGGTGCTTATCTAATAGTTTCTTGAAGCTATCGATGCTCCACCGCCTGTGGAAGGGAATTCCACATCCTACCGCTCTTACAGTAAAGAACCCTCTACGTAGTTTAAGGTTAAACTGCTTTTCTTCTAATTGTAATGAGTGGCCATGAGTCTTGTTAAACTCTCTTCTGCGAAAAAGTTTTATTTCTATTGTAAGGTCACCAGTACGGTATTTGTATATTGAAATCATATCCCCTCTCAAGCGTCTCTTCAGAGAGAATAAGTTCAGTGCTCGCAACCTTTCCTCATAACTAAGATCCTCCAGACCCTTTATTAGCTTTGTTGCCCTTCTTTGTACTCGCTCCATTTCCAGTACATCCTTCCTGAGGACTGGTGCCCAGAACTGGACAGCATACTCCAGGTGCGGCCGGACCAGAGTCTTGTAGAGCGGGAGAATTATCATTTTATCTCTGGAGTTGATCCCCTTTTTAATGCATGCCAATATTCTGTTTGCTTTGTTAGCAGCAGCTTGGCATTGCATGCCATTTCTGAGCCTATCGTCTACTAGGACCCCCAGGTCCTTTTCCATCCTAGATTCCCCTAGAGGTTCTCCCCCCAGTGTATAGATTGCATTCATATTTTTGCCACCCAAAGCCATTATTTTACATTTTTCTACATTGAACCTCATCTGCCATGTAGTTTTGTGTTGTTTTTTTTTTTTTAATGCAAGCAGTGCAAGTACTGAATTTGACCTGGTATCAGCCTGTTGCAGTCCCTGTTCAGCAGGGCTGGAGTGTGAGAGGAAGAGAGCAAAAGTAGCCAACCAGTTCATGTGGCAACAAGGTGCAGACTGACAGGAAAAGAGAACAGGGTGATAGAGAGATGAGCTCGTCGCTGTGCCGCTTCTCCTTTCACTATCCAATCACAGGCTAGGGTGGGTCCAGGACAGTCTTAGGCCAGGGTGTAGGCATCCTTGGCACCAGTGGGGTCAGGAGGGGGGCTGGAGCCCCGAGCGGGCCCCCAAAAATCTCGAAGTTTCGGACATTCAAAATTCTATTATTAGCCCCGAGCAGCCACTCAGTGGCAGCCAGCGGGGACCGATCCGACTCCGAGCGCAGCCGAGTGACATAAGTCCCGCCTCCTGGAGCCTGCAGCGCCTATGATGGACATCACACTGGTCCAATGCTGGGACCGCAGGACGTGTGACTTCCATTAAAGGTGCTGCAGGCTCCAGGAGGCAGAAAATTACAATGCGGCCGCACCGAGCACTATATCCCTGCTCGGCACTCACTCTGTGTAAATGGGCGGGCGGCTCTCCTGTCCTGGCTTTGGCTGCCTGCTGTCTCTGACTGGCCATGAATAGGATGGGCACGCTGCACAATACAGGTAAGGCTGAGCTGCAGGAGGAGGTAAGCTAAAGTCTGATGTGGAAAAGTCAGATAGGTGAGTGTAATGGTCAGGTAAGTCAGTGTAATGGACAGGTTGGTCAGTGTGTGGGTCAGGTAGGTCAGTGTAATGGTCAGCAATGATGGGCCAGGTGAGCCAGGCAGCAACCAGCAAGTGAGTCCCCCCCCCCCCCCCCCGATGCCAGGCTCAGACTTCGGACTGAAGCCCCCAGTCTTTTTCCCACCTAGCAACACCCCTGCTTGGAACTCCAACTGTTGTGGAACTGAAAGTCCCATGAGGCATTGTCCGACTTTGACAGCTCCAGGCATGACTATCAGATGCAGCAGCACGATGAGATTTGTAGTTTTCCCACAGCTGGAATGCTGAGGTTACATACCCCTGGTCTAGGCTCAGGGGAAGTGGGTTGAATGGATGGCTATCAAACAGAGGGCACCTTGTGGCAAAGAAAAGAAGTACTGCAGGGCAAAGTTACAGATGTTTAATTGTTTGTAGCAAGAGATATACAAATAAACCGCCCCTGAATCTCTTACTCCACTGCCCCAAAGAAAAGTGCAAAGCTATATAAAAGATGTGTAAATGAATACAAAATGTGTGTACATACACAGTGTACAGTGAAAAAAGCTGCCAATTAAATAAATACGTAAACTGATCAGAATCCCAAAACTATACCTCTCACACGTGAACAGATAGAGATAGCGGCGCTAAAATAAATTGTGTAAAATAATGGGTCAGAGCAGCATAATGCCTATGACCCTCTACTTATGCATAAAAATATTAATAATAATAGTGTCATGAAAAATATTAATTTTATCATGAAAAGAAATTTCTTTAACACCCAGTGAAAAGTGCCACTATAAATAATAAATTACAAGAAATGAATGATCAAGTTCAACAGTTGTTTTCCAATCTTCTTGTGTGAAAAATCTTCTACTCTTCCACCACAGCACCGTGATAGTGACACCACTCCCTCTGAAGAGCGCACTCACCAGATTGTATAGCCTCCCACTCTCGTGTTCGGCAAAACAGCAATTGAACCACACCTGGGTTGCATGTGATGAACCGTGACTCCAATCAAGCCAGCTCCATATGTGAAAAAATGAATAAAGTGCTCCACATAGCGGGATACCATTTTGACAGATTTATTAAAATCACTTCAAAACACACTTCAATGGTTACACTCACTTTTAAACTGAAACATAAAGGCCTTTAAAAAAAATCCACAGCAAGCACAGCAAGCAACAGGATCAGTGATCCAACGGTAAACCATGGTCACAGCGGACCTGAAGTGTAAACTGGTGCATCTCTCACCCAACCTTCTAAGGCCCAGCCATCCGATCGGTGTAGTCCTCCTCAGACAGCGGCATCTAATGTCAGTGCGATGGAATGCCGTGTAACCATGCCCAAGACATGTTTCGTCGAATAGACTTTTTCAAATGGGACTGGCTACACGGATGGTTCATCAATCCTTATATACTATCTATGATCAGTCATGTGATCACCACCAGTCATGTGACCTCCTGCTCTGCACATGCTCACACTTCATGTCCCCCTGACCGTGAAGCACAGGTACAAAGACTGAATGCATTAGTGGATCCCAAACATTTTTACGGTGTGTAGTTAGAATGCTGCGTCCAGCATTACCATATATGACATATCCCAACTTATAATCCACCACTAGTTACAGTGCTAATGTGGAAAAGTAACCAATAAAAATGAATATTAATAAATTAAAATGAACATTTCAACAGGAGATAATGAATTTGTCTAGTTTAAAATACAAGCTATATAAATTAGTCATGATACTATCATACAGCTGCATAGGACAAACAATGACTGAAACACAATCTGATCCTATTAATAAAAAATATGGATGACTGCAGGCGAGTCTAAAAAAAGGGAAATCATGATATATCATCAGTGGTCAATGAATAAAACCACCTCAAATGTCAAAACATCCCACCAAGTTTTAACTTGTTTCTCCAAAAGATTTTCCAAATTCTTTAGAGATCCCGGGACATCTTCCTCGCCATCAGTAACTATCTGATTAGCGGAGAAGATATCATCCAGGATTATCCATCTGTTAGACAGACAATTAATGGCATCCAAAGCTGCAGGTGGTAAATAGACAATGGTTTGTAGCAAGAGATATACAAATAAACCGCCCCTGAATCTCTTACTCCACTGCGCCAAAGAAAAGTGCAAAGCTATATAAAAAGATGTGTAAATGAATACAAAATGTGTGTACAGTGACTGGTGGTGATCACATGACTGATCATAGATGGTATATAAGGATTGATGAACCATCCGTGTAGCCAATCCCATTTGAAGAAGTCTTTTCAACGAAACATGTCTTGGGCATGGTTACACGGCATTCCATCGCACTGACATTAGATGCCGCTGTCTGAGGAGGACTACACCGATCGGATGGCTGGGCCTTAGAAGGTTGGGTGAGAGATGCACCAGTTTACACTTCAGGTCTGCTGTGACCGCGGTGCACCGTTGGATCACTGATCCTGTTGCTTGCTGTGGATTTTTTTTTTTTTAAAGGCTTTTATGATTCAGTTTAAAAGTGAGTGTAACCATTAAAGTGTGTTTGAAGTGATTTTAATAAATCTGTCAAAATGGTATCCCGCTATGTGGAGCACTTTATTCATTTTTTCACATATGGAGCTGGCTTGATTGGAGTCACGGTTCATCACATGCAACCCAGGTGTGGTTCTATTGCTGTTTTGCCGAACACGAGAGTGGCAGGCTATACAATCTGGTGAGTGCGCTCTTCAGAGGGAGTGGTGTCACGATCACGGTGGTGTGGTGGAAGAGTAGAAGATTTTTCACACAAGAAGATTGAAAAAAACTGTTGAACTTGATTATTCATTTCTTGTAATTTATTATTTATAGTGACACTTTTCACTGGGTGTTAAAGAAATTTCTTTTCATGATAAAATTAATATTTTTCATGACACTATTATTAATATTTTTTATGCATAAGTAGAGGGCCATAGGCATCAAACAGATGTTTAATTGCTACTAAATCTTTCTTTTAAATGTCATCTTTTAATAAGAAATTTACCTTGTTATTTTTGGCTGGGGTTTTGTTTTAAAGCATTTGCAATCATTTCTGGGGCATGTTTTTGTTAAAATTTAAAAAAAGAAATCAGTCAGGTTAAAAATGGTTTCATTTTTAGATCTGGCTGCACTTGTGTGTTATAATCAAATGACTTTTTTCTATTCTTTTTAGACCAAGCGAAAGGGAAAAAAAAACTAAATAAATGCGTGACTAATTGAATGATATCAATTGTAATTTGGATCAAGTCAAGTAAATAAGCAGACATGCCTGGCACCATTGAAAGAAAAAAATGACCAAATACGAGTGATTAACAGATAACATTTACCATTTGTTTTAGGCAGACATTCACCTTCCAGGTAGATTTGTTTTTGCTTACATTCCAATATGTAGCACTAACCCCAAAGGAGCCGCTGATTTCTAACGGGTTCCTTCCCAAACAGGGCAGAGGCTACAAATCACACAGGTAACAGTCCATTTGTTGTGGCTCCAACAAACAGTATAGGGCAGGAATCGACCAACCCCTGGGCTGCAGACCGGTATTGGTCCATGGCCTGTCAGTTACCGGGCTGCACAGTCTCCTGTATCCCTTCAGCTACTGCACATTTGTCGGGTCAGTAAAGCAAGCAGAGCTGAAGATTTTCCTGCAAGCACTTAAAGGGTTTGTGAACCCTTTGTTATTTATATTTTAAAAAACAAAAAAAAAAAAAAAAAAAACATATACTTACCTCCACTGTGCAGTTTGTTTTGCACACTGGTCCCCAGGGCTCCTACATTATCTTGAGTTAAAACTCTTTAATTATATAGGACAATGTAATATTAGAAAAATAGTACGCTACAATTCATTGATGAGCCATTCCCACAACACCACCATCAACCCCCATTCTGAGCTTACAACACGAGAGGGGTTGGGGTGGTATGGGATACTTCAGATTTGTAACAGGACAACACACAGCTAGATACAACTACTTTGACGAGTCTTTAAGCCAGAAGGAAAGGGCAAGATCAGAACGAAGATGCAGCAGAAACAGCTACAGTTGGCAACCCAGGAGGACACAATCACTAAACCTTGGGCCAGGGTCAGTACTCATGATATCCCAGGGCAGCTGCACACCTCTCAGCTTCCACCAGGCATTCCTCAGTGAGTTATCCCGAACGAATCCTCAGCCCCAGACTAAATTAGGAATAGGCCCAATAGCTGGAACCTCAAAAACAGTCAGCCTGTAAGGGAGGGAGCTGTAGGCAGGTGGTTCCTGCGCCAGGTTCCCCTCCTCATTGGGTTTTAAGCAAGAGGCCTATTCCAGGCTACGCTAGGCACCTGTAACAGGTGCCCTGTCCTACCACACATGGGGTATCTTTATTTCTGTGCCGTTCATCAATGCCCTGGGACAAGGTTAAGGCTTCCATGGGGAAATACTCAACCTTAAGGCAGGCCTCTGCTTTTAGAGATGAATGTACATTTGCACTATACCTTTTCTCCAGTTAACTCTTGGGTCCCTGTGACAATGTACACCTTCGTAGTTTGCATTTAGGAGGGACATGCAGAGCCTTGTCCACATCCACCTGTCCAGCATATTTTACCACTACCTCACTCCCAGTAACAGTATGGGGTCCTTTCGTGGACCACCTGCATGCACTTCACTTCCTTAACTCTTCAGTACCTGGGTACTGCTGTCTTCATACCCCAAAAGTACCTCAGTGACCTGTACTGTGGAATATGGTGCCAACTTCTTGCATTACACCCCTTAAATAACTTCAGACCAGGTGGAACAAAAGTTTCAAACCATCCCTGCTCCTAACTCAGGCTATGTGCTGCCCTGGCATACATGCAAAGGTATAGTCCATATATGATGAATTGGCGATTCATTAGTGGCATTTGCCAGTGCTGGAATCTTCAGGGACGAACCCCAGGTCTAGATGACCTTTTACATAATGGCAGTAGCAATCGACATTCCTTGTCTTTCCAATCTTAAAATCTTAAAAATTGGGGGCTCTTCTCCAAAACGCTACATGCCCATTTGCTTGAATGGGTCATGTTCAGCAGCGGTACTTACCAAATGCAACAGGGGGAATACTTTTTTGCTGCAGGCGCTGAGGAAAGCATTGCGATTGCTGCAAGTGAACACACCCCCACCTGCCGTCATTACAGCTTAGGTGAGGGCAAATGGAGAGGCACTGCATGGGGGGGGGGGGGGGGAGAGAAGAAAAATGCACATTTACAGTATATGCCCAGCTTTATTATAGCCCACAATACTGCTGACACTCACTAGAGAGAAACTCACCCAAACGATAGCTGGCTAGTCACACAAGCTGATGCAAATTTTTAATACAGTCTGGTGCACTTGTGTAGCACATTCCCGCTGTCCACACACAATTCAACGCACTGCCACCACCTGCAGTTCATCAGATTGGTCTGCTAGGTCAGTGTTTCTCAACTCCAGTCCTCAAGGCGCCCCAACAGGTCATGTTTTCAGGATTTCCCTCAGATGAAACGGCTGTGGTAATTACCAAGGCAGTGAAACTGATCAAATCACCTGTGCAAAATAATGGAAGGCCTGAAAACATGACCTGTTGGGGCACCTTGAGGACTGGAGTTGAGAAACACTGCTAGGTAATCAATCATACCCACACATATCCCCTTCTTGATGGCAATGAGACCTGCCCGTGGTAGATACGATAACTTTCAGACTGAGACCCATCTCGTTCTTCGTCAGCCAGCCACTGCAATTACGGAGTGCAGCCACCCAATGTAAAGTCATATTAGCAGCAAAATTTAACACCAAGCACTTAATACACAACAGTCTCTTTAGACCACATAAATTATGTGGTTAGTAAACAGGCGACGGCAGACAACTTTTTTTTTTTACTTCTGGATAAATTTCAAGCCACTACCCACCTAGGGATGTCAAATACAGTAAAACCTTGGATTACAATGTTTGAGCATAATTAATTCCAGAAACATGCTTGTAATCCAAAGCACTTGTACATCAAAGCGAATTTTCCCATAAGAAATAGAAACTCAAATGATTTGTTCCACAACCATTTATTCATAAGTCCTTCAGTATATAGTCCTTCTAAAAAGATCATAGCAATGTGATAGTTACACAACCTATTCAATGTCTATCCACAAATGGAAGCTTCCACAAGGGGATTAGAAGCAAAATCCAGCAGGAGCTACAGAGTATAAAAGAGAAGAGAGGCGCCTCCAAGTGTAGCAATATGGTTACATTTATTGAAGGTACAACATTTAGCAACTCACATGGTTGATGATTAAAACAGGAACATCCAAGTATGTAGGCATCCAGGGGTAAAGCTGTCCACATAGACCGTCCTCCGCATTGCCATCGACATCGTTCCTTCAGTGCAGGGGATGGTCTATGTGGACAGCTTTACCGCGGATGCCTGCATACTTAGATGTGCCTCTTAATCAACCATGTGAGTTGCTAAATATTGTACCTTCATTAATTGTAAACATATTGCTACACTCGGCGGAGCCTCCCTTTTATACTCCGTTGTGACATGATGCTACTTTTATATCAAGACATCGCTTTTAAATCAAATCAAACAAAATTTCTTAAAGGTTTTGCTGGTCTTGCAGTCTCCACACAAACCACACCACAAGAAATGGAGCATTGTCCATTTGCTATAATTAAAAAAAATTGGATAAAAGCTGAAATACATTATTTGGGCAGTATCCCCGTATCCAGTTGGTGGGAGCACAGTAACGGTCTTGTTTCAGAAGAAGCTCCAGATTACTACACAATTACCATTTGCATGAAATTGATTTATAGGGTCCATATTCCATACATGGAACAGACTCTTTTCCCTTTGGCCAATCACCTTAGGGGGCGGTACTTCACCTGTCACCTGGTGGAAAGAAGGTTCACATCTGTTGAAGTGGCCATAGGTTATATGGACCAGCAGATTCTGATGACTAGGTAAGAATTAAGCATTCAGGACACCAGTGCTTTCCAATCTTAGCAATTCCAAACAGGTCCTGAGTGCCACGGACAGGGTCCATATAATGGATTTAGTTGGTCCCTAGGTGGTTTTAAAGTCGGTCAGGGCATACCATTCTGTATCCATGTGCAAAGCCTAAAAAAGGAACATCTCCCTACCACTAATATTTTGTACCAATGGCAAAATGGTGGTAAGTATTATACTCAAAAACCGACAGGTGCATCAGAGCTTATAATACAACAGCAACTTCCAGTCCACTATACACTTCACAACATAAATGGGACAAGTGGAAATCCAGCAGGCCAACGCGTTTCGAAGGCTTGCCTGTTGGCTCTGGGGAAGGGGCAAGCCCTTGAAACACGTTAAGCCTGTTGGATCAGCAATGCAGTGCAGTTGGATCAGCAGTGTCATGCATCAGCATTACAACTAGGCAACAAGCATTTTTCAGGAAAGGTCAATATAGTAGCCTTCATGATTTTTCGAATTCAATTGGTCAAAAAGCTTTTTAAAATGAAAATAAGGCAACATTTTTTATTTTTTTTGTTTTGGGTTGAGTGGAGAGGTATTAGAACACCTGTCAATTTTTTTGCTGTCTGTGCCCCGTTAAGGAGATCCCCCCTCTATTAGTCTTGTTTGCCATTATCATTGAAAGTAAAAAGAAAACCCCAAATTTTGGGTTGGCCCCAGAAAAGTAACAGATGGGAAATCTTCAAATGGGGACACTAGTTCTGGTGAACTGGGGGTTCCCAAGAAATTCCTTTAACCACCT
This sequence comes from Lithobates septentrionalis, assembly GCA_037952835.1. Classification (NCBI taxonomy): domain Eukaryota; kingdom Metazoa; phylum Chordata; class Amphibia; order Anura; family Ranidae; genus Lithobates; species Lithobates septentrionalis. The sequence continues at coordinate 1,804,058 of JBBDGP010000040.1, forward strand.
CAATACAGGGCACTTATACCCCCTTCCTGCCCAAGCCAATTTTCAGCTTTCAGCGCTGTCGCTGTTTAAATGACAATTGCGGGGTCATGCTACGCTGTACCCAAACAGAGTTTTTATCATTTTGTTCCCACAAATAGAGCTTTCTTTTGGTGGCATTTGATCACCTCTGGGGGTTTTATTTTTTGCTAAACAAATAAAAAAAATAAAATAAAAAAAAAGACCTAAAATTTTGAAAAAAAAAAAAAAATACAAAAAAAAAAAAAAAAAAAAAGGTTTGTTTCTTTTATAAAATTTAGTAAATAAGTACATTTTCTCCTCAACTGATGGGCACTGACGGGCACTGATAAGGCAGCACCGATGAGGTGGCACTGAAAGGCTGCACTGATAGGCGACACTGATGGGTACTTATGGGTGGCACTGCTGGGCACTAATTGCACTGGCAGGCATTTGGGATGGGCACCGATAGGCAGCTGCCTGGTGGTCCAGGGTGGTGCCAATCCCTGGTGGTCCTGGGTGGGCATCCGAGGGGGGGGGGGGGCTGTGCTGATAATCAGCACAGACCCCCCCTGTCAGGAGAGCAGCCGATCGGCTCTCCTCTACTCACGTCTGTCAGACGCAAGTTAGGAAAAGCTGCTCAACGGCTCTTCCTGTTTACATCGTGATCAGCCGTGATTGGACACAGCTGATCATGTGGTAAAGAGCCTCCGCCAGAGGCTCTTTACCGAGATCGGTGTGTCTGACTGGGCAAAAAAAAAAAAAAAAAAAAATATCTGACAGGGGTTATAACCTTCCCTTATTCTATCCAAAATGAAAAAAATAAATAAATAAAGTTTTGCCCATAGTTCCATTTGTTATCCCGATGAAGATATCATTTGGGTTAAAAACCTTTTCCCTTTTAGAGAATTTCAGCAATATGACCTCAAATGTATTGCTCAATATAAAGGGTGATGTCACAGATTAATGAGCCAGCAACCATTTATACTACACAAATTTCAGACAGTTGTGACCCAACAAACCATCCATACCCAAAAACCAAACTGACGGGATGTAATCAAAGCTTTATTAAGTTTGCTTGAAAAGGAAAACAAATTTCCAACAGAATGTGGCCAGTTCAGATACAAAACAAAAAAAAGGAAACTGTTCCAAGCAAAACAAAATACATATGCACTTTTGTAATAATTTACAGGTACAAACTAATGAAAAATACAATTTCACAAAAAAAAATTGTAAACATTTTTTGCACACTTGTCAGTCCATTTTTCTACTTTTTGGCAAAGTGCTCTTCTGATGACAAATAAATTAACAAACAACTAAGTTTGGACTAATTCCAGACAGTACAAAGAAAAAAATAGACACGTGAGAACTTAGTGGCGCTGTAGGCTGAACCCAATAATACTTACATAATGAGGGGCAGCGAGGTGGTCAACAAAACCGGATGTGCATGTGTGTGTGTATAGTGACCTTTTTACTGAATAGTACAAGCGTCATGTGTACTTCAATATGGAAAGTTGATATAAAAATAACTAATGATCTTAATTATATTTTATACACAATAAAATGACTCAGTTTTACCCAAAGCATTTACATTCTTGAAGGAAAAGTTTATGCGTGACTTATAGGTAGTTGCGCCATTGAGTGAGGCAGCATTGATGGGAGCCCAAGAGCCGTCGGTGAATGAGCTGGAGAGGGGAAAAAAAAAAAAAAGAAATAATCATTATGGTACAGAAGTAGAAAATATTTTAAAATGTTGTGAATGACATGAGGGGGAAAAAAAAAAAAAAAAAAAAAAAACACACCACCTATAACAGATTTGGTGGACTAAATTCTGCCTGGCGATACAGTGAGGGAAAAAAAGTATTTAATCACCTGTTGATTTTGTAAGTTTGCCCACTGACAAAGAAATGATCAGTCTAATTGAAATGGTTCATTTTAGCAGTGAGAGAGAACAAAAATATCCAGAAAAATGCATTTGAAAAAAATGTATAAATGGATTTGCATTTTAATGAGTGGAATGAGTATTTGACCCCTAGGCAAAACATGACTGATTGCCAACAAGGATTTTGCCACCAAGTACTGAGGTCAGACGTTTCTTGTGTGCAAAGTTGGTGGCCAACTACATTTCATGAGGGATTTTGTCCCACTCCTCTTTGCAGATCCTCTCCAAGTGATTAAGGTTTTGAGGCGGACGTTTGGCAACTCAAACCTTCAGCTCCCCCCACTTATTTTCTATTGGATAAAGGTCTGGAGACTGGTTAGGCCACTCCAGGACATTAAAGTGCTTCTTCTTGAGCCACTTTGTTGTATTGGTCATGTGCTTTGGGTCATTGTCATGCTGGAATACCCATCCACAACCCATTTTCAATGCCCTGACTGAGGGAAAGAGGTTCTCACCCAAGATTTGACGGTGCATGGCCCCATCCATCATCCCTTTGATGCTGTGAAGTTGTCCTGTCCGCTTAGCAGAAAAACACCCCCAAAGCATAAGGTTTCCACCTCCATGTTGGATGGTGGGGGAAACTTTTCTTGGGGTCATAGGCAGCATTCCTCCTCCAAACACGGCGAGTTGAGTTGAGACCAAAATCAGGCTTTTTGGCATCATCTGACCACAACACTTTCACCCAGTTCTCTGAACCATTCAGATGTTCATTAGCAAGCTTCAGACGGGCCTATACATGTGCTTTCTTGAGCAGGGGGACCTTGCGGGCGCTGCAAGATTGCAGTCCTTCACGGTGTAGTGCGTTACCAATTATTTTCTTGGTAACTATGGTCTCAGCTGCCTTGAGATAATTGACAAGATTCTCCCGTGTAGTTCTGGGCCGATTCCTCACCGTTCTCATGATCATTGAAACTCCACAAGGTGAGATCTTGCATGGAGTCCCACACCAAGGGAGACAGTTATTTTGTGTTTCTTCCATTTGCAAATAATTGCACCAACTGTTGTCATCCTCTCCCCAAGCTGCTTAGCGATTATCTTGTAGCCCCCATTCCAGCCTTGTGTAGGTCTACACAATCTTGTCTCTGACATCTTTGGACAGCTCTTTAGTCTTGGCTATGGTGGAGAGAGATTGGAATCTGACTGATTGCTTCTGTGGACAGGTGTCTTTTATAAAAGGTAAAAAGATAAAATTAGGAGCACTCCCTTTGAGAGTGCTCCAAATCCCAGCTCGTTACCTGTTTAGAAGACACCTGGGAGCCAGAAATCTTGCCGATTGATAGGTGATCAAATATTTCACTCATTAAATTGCAAATTTATAAAATTTTTGAAATGCATTTCTGGATATTTTCATTGTTATTCTGTCACTGTTAAAATAAACTTACCATTAAAATTATAGACTGATCATGATCTTTGTCAGTTGGCAAACGTACAAAATCAGCAGAGGATCAAATACAGTACCATTGCGATACATTTTCACCAGCAAGCAGCACTGCAGGTGAAATCCAATTTTTAATTACAGTTCTGGTGAAACCAAGATGTTCAAGGACCCTGAGAATAACTAGCATTGAGACAGGATAGATAAACAGCCAAAAGTTTGTGAACACTTGAGCATCACACCTAAGGCCCCTTTCACACAGGTGTTGCATCTGTCCATTTTCCATCTATTTTTGCATTGGTTATTAGGAGCCGGCACCCGCCGCTGTCCTAACAACCGGTTACTCATCTTTGCTATCAGTGAGGAATACCTTGCTGACAGCAGAATGTAAACAGTAGAGGGGGCAGTGTTTACACAGAGGATCGGTCACTTGCCGGCTGCAAATTTTATGGACAGTTCTCTCCGCCTATAGGGGCGTGGTTATATCATGACATCAGGTGTGGGAGAAGCAAAGTTGTTATTTGGCCCCACTGCTAAAGTAGACAAGGGGGGGGGGCGGGATGACCCAGTCACATCACCCAGTCACCCTTTTGTTTACATTAGCAGCAGGGAAGAATGACAGCTCTGCTTCTCCCGGTGCTAAGGTAAAGGAGCAGGGTCACCAGGTGGAGGTCACAGGATGACCCCGCCCCTTTATGTAGCACCCTGGAGTTTAGGCAGGGATGCTCCTCACAAATTTACTTGCCAGGAGTAGATATCCTGGTCGATAGATAGAGATCTATTGATTCCTCCCCAAGTTTGGCCTGGTTGCACTTGACTACTACCACTAGGTGGCCGGGTACTTTGTGGCGCTAGATATGAGAAGGGTAACGCTTGAGGTAACGATTGAGGAAGATACCACCATGAAGATTGGAGGAGCTCAAGGGATTCAGTGGCAGTGAATCAGAGGGTCTAGTGAGAGACCGGGAGCTCAGTGTGCTGAAGAACTACAAGGAGAAGTTGTAGTGAAGGTGAAAGGCCTGTTAAGCTTTGTGTTAGGAACTGTTAAAGACTGTTGCCATAGGACACAGTATTCCTGCACATGCAGATGTGGCTTCTTGCTGGAGGCCTTTCCCTGCATGGCTGTCCTTCTACTGAAGTCTCGGAGTCTGCTAATTGAACTTACAACTACTCAAGGGTGTCCTGGTACTAACCCTCTTTCTCCCATAAAAGTTTGTAAGAGAAATCTCTTTTGCATTCAAGAAGTGTCTGGCACCCAATATGCTTCAAAACCCACCATATACAGAAGGATGTCAGCCATCTCGGGCCCTGGAGGTCCTCATTAGACTGAAGGAGGCTGGAGACCTTGCTACATTTACTTTAGCGGCGGGGAGAACAATGTAATTTGCAGTGGGGAAGTGACAAATCCTCTGTGTGCACACTCACCCCCTGCCGGCAAGTGACAAATCCTCCGTCTACACACTGCTCCCTCTCGACATTCTCCTGTCAGCCAGGAATTCTCTGCCGACAGAAAAAAAAAAAAAAAAACAAACACAATGAAAAATGGGATGTACACGGGCATGAATACAGATGCAAAAATTGAGGTCCAGATTGGATTGTTTTTTCATCCAATTTAAAGAAAGAAAAAAAAAAAAAAAAAAAAAAAAAAAAAAAAGAAAAAGGGAATGCCCGTTGGAAGGACACTCAATTTAGCTAAAAAAAAAAAAAAAAAAAAAAAATTTATTAATATATATATATATTTATTATATATATATATATATTTATTAATATATATATATATATATTTATTAATATATATATATATATTTATTAATATATATATATATATTTATTAATATATATATATATATATTTATTAATATATATATATATATATTTATTAATATATATATATATATATATTTATTAATATATATATATATTTATTAATATATATATTTATATATTTATTAATATATATATTTATATATTTATTAATATATATATATATATTTATTAATATATATATATATATATATATATATATATATATATATATATATATATATATATATATATATATATATACCCACCCTCCACATTTAGTTCAGGTGTTTACAGTGAAGGGTACTGTTTGGGAAAGTCTTTGTTCCAACATGACTGTGCCCCTGTACACAAAGCCAGCCCCTTAAAGACATTATGTAATGAGTTTGGTGTGATGTCCCTGATCTCAACAAGCTCATGGGTGTTATGGTCAAGTCCATCTAGGAGACACCCAAACCACACGTCTCTAAATCCTTTATTGGCAGCCTAGTCAGGGGTGTCCAAACTTTTTTTTGTAAGAGGGCCAGATTTGATGAAGTGAACATGCATGAGGGCCGACCATTTTGCCTGACATTCTTTGAACCATTAAAATGTGGTCTAAGGGTGTTCGTTCAAGCACTAATACACTGCCCAACAAGAATTCTCTTGCCTTTAGGGCTATGTGTGAGTAAAGAGATGAGCTCTGGCGTGTTATTTGGATATACCGTAGTCATCGGCATATAACACGCACCTTCACTTGAGGGAAACCCTTAAAATTTTAAAGAACTGTGAAGCAAAATAAGGGTCAGTGCCCATCTGAAGCCTCACAAGTGCCAGGAATGCAGCCTGACTGATGCCCATCCATCTGTAGCCTGGGAGGGGACAGGACAAGCGCCAAAAGATTACATACAGGGGAAAAAAAAAAACAAAAAAAAAAAAAAAAACACTCCTGTTTTCTCGGTGGCCTCTGTAATAGAAAGCCCCGCCTCCTATGATGGACAAAACAGTCATCCAATGGCAGCGCAGGAGACGGGACTTCCTATTACAGAGGCTGCCTTGTAAGCAGGAAATCCTCCTGTATATACGGCACTCATCCCGCCTCCTTCCCGTCCCCTCTAAGGCAGCCAGCATATAGATCTTTTGTGGCCCCAGTGCTGGGAGATCGTTGTTCATTGTAGAAGAGGGGAGGGAGGGTGAAGGGCGGGAACCCTTCATTGTAGGAGAGGGAAGGCGAGGGTCAAGAGCGGGAGCCCTTCATTGTAGGAGAGGGAAGGCGAGGGTCAAGAGCGGGAGCCCTTCATTGTAGGAGAGGGAAGGGGAGGGTGAAGAGCGGGAGCCCTTCATTGTAGGAGAGGGAAGGTAGGGTAAAGAGCGGGAGCCCTTCATTGTAGAAGAGGGGAGGGAGGGTGAAGGGCTCCTGCTCTTTACCCTCCCTTCTCTCTTCTACAATGAAGGGCTTCCGCTCTTCACCCTCCCCTTCCCTCTCCTACAATGAAGGGCTCCCGCTCTTCACCCTCCCTTTCCTCTTCTACAATGAGGGGCTCCCGCTCTTCACCCTCCCTCCCCTATTCTACAATGAAGGGCTCCTGCTCTTTACCCTCCCTTCTCTCTCCTACAATGAAGGGCTCCTGCTCTTTACCCTCCCTTCTCTCTCCTACAATGAAGGGCTCCCGCTCTTCACCCTCCCTTCCCTCTTCTACAATGAGGGGCTCCAGCTCTTCACCCTCCCTCCCCTATTCTACAATGAAGGGCTCCTGCTCTTTACCCTCCCTTCTCTCTCCTACAATGAAGGGCTTCCGCTCTTTACCCACCCCTTACCTCTCCTACAATGAAGAGCTCCCGCTCTTCACCCTCCCCTTCCCTCTCCTACAATGAAAGGCTCCCGCTCTTCACCCTCCCCTTCCCTCTCCTACAATGAAGGGCTCCTGCTCTTTACCCTCCCTTCTCTCTCCTACAATGAAGGGCTCCCGCTCGTTTTAGCTGTGCTTTTCACATCGCCAGCGAAAACGTCTGCGTTACGGCGCTTCCGAATCACTTTTCAGGTGCTTCGGAAGTGCTGCCTATTCATTGCAATGGGTAGGACGTTTTGAGAGCACTGTATACACTGCTCCCACACCGCCCCAAAGATGCTGCTTGCAGGTCTTTTTCTAATGTCCTGCAAGTACACCGCCCCAGTGTGAAAGCACTCAGGCTTTCACATTTGGGCGGTATGGGAGGCAGTTCTCAGGCATTTTACAGGCACTGTTTCTAGTGCTAAATGCCTGAAAACCGCTTCAGTGTGAAAGGGATCTTCGTGTTTTGTATCAACCTGACAAAATCACTACTGAACACAGTTGTTGGCCAATGTATCACCAAGTACATATTCCCATACACTTGGACAATAATTAGTCCCTGGCATCAGCTTACCATCCATGTAACTGTGCAGAGCGGTCAGCATGGGCCCATCTTGAGGTACGTATGCAGAGTAGGCCATTTCCTCCATCATAGGTGGGGAAAGCCTTGAGGATTGAATGGCTGTAATCGGCGCAGTTGAGGAATGAGTAGGACTAACATGTTTCTTGTGGCGCGCTCTACAGTTCTGAAACCAGACCTGGAAGAGACAACATGGTACAAACATGATTATCCCTGGCATATCAACATTTTATGGCCATTACCAGCACAGGAGGAAGAGGGGATATCTTCCAGTAAGGAATTCCTTTATATATTAGGGAGATTGCCACTTGCTTCCCATTGTGTGTCTGGGAACAGGAAGTGAAGGAAAATCTCACAGTGCAAGCAATAAATGTGACAGGTTCTAACCCTTCCACTCTAAACAAAAATCAGCTTTGGCTGGAATTCCACTGTAGAGATATGCAATCAGTCCTGTGCAATAACTTAAAATGTGAACCTCCAAACTCCGCCAGCAGTTAGTTTAGAAGCCAACACAAAACCTCACCTGTATTACGCGCCTGCTTAAACCCGTCCTTTCTGACAATTTCTGTAGCGTCTGTGCATCCGGATTGTTGTCCTGGGCAAACTGTGCTTGCATAACCTAAAAATGCACAATATATACACAAGTCAGTAACCACAGCTAACTCATACCTTTAGTGGAATTTTATACAACAGTTACCCAAACATATGGCACAAAAGTAAATCCTATACTAACTGCAGCAAGCCAAGAGAAATTTGCTTCAATTACAGAGCCGATTGACTTCCAGAAACACTGCCCCTAGACAAACTGGGAAAGGACTACCCATTTTCTATCAAAGGCTACTTTCACACTAAAGGCGTTTTAGCGCTAAAAATAGTGCCTGTAAAGTGCCTCCCATGCCACCCCAATATGAAAGCCCAAGTGCTTTCACACTGGGGCGGTATGGGGGGGGGGGGTAAAGTCCTGCAAGCAGGATCTTTGGGGCGGTTTGGGAGCGCTGTATACAGCACTCCCAAACCACTCCTGCCCACTGGAATGCATGGGCAGCGCTTCTGAAGCACCTGAAAAGCGCTTTGGAAACGCCGCAACGCGGGCAATTTTAACCCTTTCTTCGGTCACTAGTGAGGGATTAAAAACGCCCCGCTAGCGGCCGAAAAGCGCAGCTAAATCAAGCGGCGCCTTATCGCTATCGCGGCGCGGGCCCAGTGTGAAAGGAACCAAAAAGGTTTTAGTTTTGCTTTTATTCGGCACATTGGTCTCCAAAACCTGTTACGTCAGGGGCCACATCATATTTTACAGATATTTGTAGGCCAACTTTTTTTTTTAAATTTAGAAATTAATCCTTAGCCATGGAACATAAATTAATTTGAAAGGCTGTCATCAGCGGGGCTGGATGATGCACCTGTATCCTCCACCTGTACCTAAATGCCAGAGCCTCAGGGACCAGGGCTAAACATTTAATGTTCATGAGGCCTTACATTTGTGTCCCCATCAGAGCCTCCCTGCCTATTTGTATCCCCAGCAGAATCTCCCCATACATCTGTGTCCTCAGACTCTCCCTGCATGTTTGTGCCCCCCATTAACACCCCCCCTTGCACTTTTGTATCCCCATCACAGCCCCCACACTTGTGTCCCAACCAGAGTCCCCCCCCCCCCCCCCCCCCCACAGCACATTTCTTTCCCCCCACTGCCTTCTATTTCCTTTGTAGATCAGTTTCCATTACCGCTGTAGTGCTTCTCTGAAGGGCTGCCTTTAGTGCAGACCTACTACACTTCCCGGCTCCCACCCTGCTGTTACACAGGCACGTTATGTGAAATTACAGAGAGGTAAAGGACTCTGAATTTAACCACGGGGCGGGAGTCGGTGCAGGTCTGCACTGAAATAATTTGGGCTTTGTGGGGTTTCTCGGGTTGCGGGACATGAGCTGCATACCCCCTCAATGCCTGTCAGTATGCAGAGCAAGCCCTACAACCCTAGCAGAGATCGTCCCTGTAGCAAGTCCGATGTCTCTAGCTGTCGGCTGAGGAAAAAAAAAAAAACAAACACACACGGCGGGCCAGATGTCTCAGGCTTTCGGACCATTTTAAAGCAATTTAGCTCCATCTGGGCACACCTCCACAGGAATTGGCCGGGCCCTACTGAATATTTGAATTTACCCACCCTAAACGCTAGAAACTTCTTCTAGCGGCAGGGGAAAGTAATGAACCTCCCAGCCATTGAAGCTCTGAGAAGACCAAACTAGCCAATCACTGCTCCTGCGATTACTGCAAAAGCCAAAAACGAAATATTACCAATAGTAGCCAAGTAGGACAGCGCTGCGCAAGGCACTGACAGCAAGAGCTAGCAGGTGTATAACACAAACCCATATGATCATGTCTAAAAATCATTTGCTCAGGAACTAGACCGATTGGGTCCCGATCACTGGAAAAGACCTTGATCTGCAATAGTAACATCCAATAACTATTATTGGGCACAGGTGCACTTCCTTGGTCCTCACCCATTTAGGGCATACATGTACTGAGATTGCAGATGCCATCTGGTTATCACCCTTTCACAGCATGTCTCCTTTGCCCTACTTGCCCTGCTCAGTCACCCTACACCTAAAAAAGTACATTAGCTTCTTTTGGAGAGCATATACAGTAATTTTTGCCCCCCCATAGACTTTAATGGGTGCACCTGTAAACACGCAAAACTTATTTGCATCTGAAAAAACCCTCTCTAAATGTTCTCCCTTTGTCCAGCCTTGGAAACAAACATTGGGGGTGAAATAAAATTGCTGGGAATCAGCTTATGCGCTACTCAGGCGTACTGCGGGTCATTTGTTGGTTCTGATTGACACTTGAGCTAGAAAAAAATTGTGATAATCTGGATATTCAGGATGTTTTACACCAAAGTTGCTGCAAGCAAGCAAACTTAAGTTGCTAACAAGAGGAAATCAAAGAGTGAAAACGTATGCAAGAAAAAAAAAAAAAAAAGTGTAGATTTGTATTTAAAGGATCCGTACAGATCTAGAAATAGACTTCACATTTTAGTTGCATAATCATGTCCCTTAAGCCTCCTTTAGCCTAAAATTTCAGCTAAGCCATTCCAATAAACTTAAAAAAGCAAGCCCGTCGAGGTCCAATATTTTCTGCACCTTACGGTTAGAATACATAATAGGAATTTCTATAGGTAGGTTTCACACATAGTAAGTTTTTTTGTGTTGCATTTACCATTATTTTGATAAAAAACACGAAATTTCCTGTCTTACTGATCATGAAAAAATTCTGAAGCCATACATTTACCGTAACTTGGATTTACATATTTAAAACTGCATTTGTAAAACCGCAATATAAAAAGTATCCCAGTAGTTGTGGTCAGGTTAGGTTCCACCAATGTTACTGACTCAATCACTTGGAACATTGTGCGGCACAATTACAGAATTTACATATTTTTACATTATGTGACAAGCTGGAACTGAAGGCTTATTCATTGAGCCACGGACACATTCCGCCTGCCTCAAAACAAGAACTTACTTGGAGCTGATCCGCTGTGAAGCTGGTACGAGCCCTTTTAGCTGGTTTTGGCTGATTAATATCTTGCTCTGTCAACAAGGCCCCTTCCACACTGACACGGTTCCCTGCAAGGAGGGAAAATAATCTAACATTTTTCTGCATTGCATAATAAAAATCAGAGGTCCTGGGCACCAGAGTATCACATAGATAAGGCTCCCCCAGTTTAGCCTATAGAACAAAACCATTTTAAAAATACAGCTACATGTAATAACGTTTGAACACGGTTAATCTTCAAAAATTTCTTTATTAAAAAGGCTCTTAAATGTCATCTGATTTTTACTTAAATTACATTTTACCTAACAAATGCCAAACACATGCTACATTGACCGGTCTCTATGGAGCAAATGTATCACATAAGATATTTGGTGAAGTAGTATGGGAATTAACATCTTGAAGGGCATTAAAAAATGTGGGCTACCCACCGAAGGGAGATAACCAGCCATGCCACACATGTGAAAAAAAAAAAAAAAAAAGTTACCTTGGAGAAAGTCAGCACCTGGGTAGGTCAACAAAATGCAGTCTTTTTTTTAATTCACATGAATACAGCTGTAAAAAAACAGCCGTGTTGTTGGGCCTTAATCATGGCAGAAAGGTTACCTTGACCTCTACCTACAATTAATGCTGTTGACGTGCATTGTAGCCCAAGGGGTTTTGAAAAGGAACTCAGAGGAGCTGTCGAAGGATTTTTAAGACTGGGCTCATACTATATAGATACATTGCTACTTTCTCTAGGACACAAAAGATTGGTGCAAGGGCCTGCAAATCCCATTGAAATGCCACCGGCCAGCAAGGCTTCCCAAAAGAACATAAAAGCATGAAAATGTTCACATAAAAGGATTTTGGCAAAAAGCCATTTCCTAGTTAATGAACTGGTTTGGGAGCAACAAAAGTATTTGTGGTAAAGTCACCGCCAATAAGAGGAGGATCCGCAAACTTTGCCTCCCATTCAATGGCGTCTGTTTCAAGTACATGTGAACCCCACCTAAATGACATTGGCTGTGCATGATGTCATAAGCCTAGGCTTTTTACCAAACAGGAAGTGGGCTGTATAAGGTATTTACTGTCAGAAAAAAAAAAAAAAAAAAAAAAAAAAAAAAAAAAACAACCCTGAAGGGCCGCTTTAAGCACACTAGATTTTCCATACAAAGATTCACATCAGTACATTTGAGGATTTGACAAAAACAGTTGAAATTTAACTGCTACTTTTAAACACTCAATTTTGGAATTAATGTAATTTCCAAAATGAAAAACACATTCGCGGTTAGAAACGTGTTTTCTGGGAATAAATAAATCCTACTCCTAAAATTTTCTTGTCAAAAATATGAACTTTGATTTGACCCCACTTATTAGAAAGTCAAATGTTCCTGAAATTACATTTTTTGAACAAATTTCTGCTAGTGTATGGCCAGGAAAATTTAGTAACCACAGATGTTGGGAAAAAAAAAACAAAAAAAAAACTTCCCAAAAGGTTCAACCCTTATAAAACTGTAGTCAGGCATAAATTTAAAGAGCACCTGTAGACTACAAGAGACACACACCGCCTTTTATGAGTTATGAAAGATACATTTAGAAGGGGGATGGTGATCTCATTCTACCATAAACATCAAATACCATCCATGACAATTTTTGTCATTCTTGCTTGAACACCTTTGCCTGTCAAACCTGTAAGTGGGCATATACATGCCGAGAGGCTGAAGTCGGCTACAGCAATGGTGGTCTCCCGTATCACATGGAGAGAAGGAATTTACAATATAGACAGTGTAGTAGGTGAACCCCGATGGAAGTTTATCAACGTTTTCCAAAAGAAACATTTGTGACTTTTTGCCATTAAAGCATCTAAACCCAAAACAAACAAAGAGCTGATACAGTGCAGCTTACCAATCCTTAGATGTGGTGGCTGCAATAGGATCCCCCCCCCCCCCCAGCACTCCCCTTTCCCTAATATTCACCTGGGGATCCTGCCATTAAAACTTATCCTTAAAGACCTAGACTTCTCTGCACAGGAAATTAAAAAAAGAGCACAGGATTCCTGGCAGGATAAGCAGAAAATGTACTTGAGTTGAAAAAAAAAAAAAAAAAAAAAACTAATTCCGCTGTTTAAAGGATTGGTAAGCTTGAACACATATTACAATTTTGTTCTGGGGTTTAGCGATCATTTAAAAAAGGTCCACCATCTTTCTGGTATTCCCAGAACATAAACAAGTGTGGAGGTGAAATGATTCCCATGTAAATTTTTACATACCTAAAGCTGCCCATACACTAGTAGGGGGTTCGTACAAACATTTGTATGAAAATTCTCATTCAACGACTTGACAAAATGTTGTTCAACGAACTAAGTTTGCTTTCAACATTCTACCAGTGTATGGCCAGCTCCACTCATTCCCAGAATTATATAGTTCTTTCAGGCTAATAGGCAAACAAAATAATGGAGCAAAGAAGACACTGGGGTAGGCCTTCACCCTTTCACTGACAAGGTAATGAGCAGGCTTGGATCACCAAAGTTTACTGCAAATTTACTGGAAAACGACATAATCCCATAAAATGTCAAACTACATTGCGTAAATAACATGCATCCAGAAATAAAAAAAAACTTGTGCATAAAGACTGAAGTTGTTGGAAACTAAATGGATGTACACCAAAGTCCCTGCTATTTTAATCATTTACTATAAAAATAAAAAGTTGTGCCTCTGAAATCAAAAGCTGGTTGGTTGCAGGTGGTTAGAATGTATGGAGCTTGTATGGCATGATTATGGACTGTTCATCCATGTATGTGTGCACAATAATAAAACAATTCAGTGTATAGACTCCGGGCTGGAGAGTCCCTTAACAAAAAAAGATTGTGTTTTGCAGCTAGGCTGTAACCAATCTGAGCTCTGTTTATGTTCTTCTGGACTCTGCAAGCTCTTCCGAGCTCAGTGTATGGATTGCTTCTGCCTGGTACTGTTGAAAGTTCAGGTAATCAGTGTGGAAGAACAACCACGGAGTTATGAATATTTATCTGATCTAACCAATCATTAAAGGAGTTCAGTGGTACGATTTGGGGAGATGCTTGGAACACTTCTGAGGGTTCTCTTTGGCTCATGGCTAGAGAGGAGATCTCTGCTCTGAGTTTTCTCCCTTGAGCCTTGCCTCAGCTGGAGGCATGTGATGGATGTCCCAGCTGGAGCATAGATCTGGAAGGATCTGGGCTTAAAGGATGTTTTTTTGGAAAAAACTTCTTGTTGAATGGTGTTGCAGAGTAGCTGGGTAGAAGTTTTTGCTTGACATTGTAAGAAGGATCAAAACAAGGTGTCTTTGCCAAAGGGTCAAGGACCAACATGATTACAGAGATCCACTACAAATAAAAAGACTTGCTACACTTTTTGGCTATTCTGCACCCCTAAACCACTTTCTCTTGGAATAGAGTTTAGCAATAAATGGGAAAAAGGCTACGTGTATCTGATGCCCAAACCATACACCAAGGACCCAACTCTGAGTTGGAAAGGTTAGGCTGCGCTTTTCCAGCAACAAATAAGCCAGACTCTTGATATTTAAAATAAATAAAAATAAAAAAGGGATTTGTAAAAAACACAAAACTGGCTGTACAGAATTAAATCATTTGGCATACAACACCCAACCTGGTTTATTGCTTTAAACATACAGAGTTACCCAATAATATATCTTACTGAATTATAAAAACTTTCAGTCGTGCAGACTGGGCACATACCATTCTCCACGGCTCGTTTCAGGTTGTCCAACATGCAGTCATAGTGCACCCGACACAAAACCTTCTCCTCCACCAGAGCAAACTCCTCCCCTGTGGACAGCTGCCTTTTACAGGAATAGCAGGCAAAGCATGCCAAGTGGTAGACGTTACCCTTCGCCCGCCTCACCCAGTCTGTGGAGTGGATGTGCCTGCCACAACGCGAACACCGCGTTCCATATCGCCTACATGAGGGAAAGAAAAAAAGTAGGGTAGGTAAAAAATAAAGATGGACAAGGTCATCTTAGACAGTCTAAAGCCAACATTTAAAAGTGGAACCTCACCCAGAAAAAACAAAAAAACAAAAACACAAGCCTTTTTTGGGGAGTGGGTACTTATTGACAGGTACCCACTCATCTAGGCAATCAGAGCAGGCGGCCACACCAACAACCTCCTGGGACACATCACAGGGGGCCGTGAGACCATTCAGCTCATGCATGCACAGCAGGAAGCCAGCTCCGAAGGCGCAGAAGTCAACATGGCAGCACCGGGTCCTTGAAGACTGGCAAAGAACCAGCCCAGGTGAAGACAGCGCTGAATCCTGGGACAGGCAAATCTCTTTAATAAAAGTTAGCTAATACAATTGTGTAGCTACTGGCTTTTTTTTTTTTTTTTAAACTTGACTGAAGCTTTTAAGGCCTGGTTCACACCTATGCAGGTTGCAACACACATTTTTTGATCCATTGAAGTCTATGGAACCAAAAACCAGAAAAGTCCCTGGCCCTTTCCATAAAATGCACAGATGTGAACATGACCCATAGGAAATTAAGTTAAAATGGACTGTAGTGTGTTTCTGCAAAACTAAAAATTCACAGGTGCAAACCAGGGCCAAGTAGTTACAGAAAAAAAAGTTTCTTCCTTTTTTTGGTAACAGGGTTTAAGCCAAATGGATAAAAGTGAGCTGTTGCAAGCACCTTTGGCAGGGTTGATACTATGATTTCTCTCATTACGTTACTAGGATTTCTCCAAACCATTGTAATGGTCACGTTTGGAAATGGAAAAAGATCTAGGGGGCACGTTAAGCTATGTTACAGGGTAGATAAAAAAAAAAAAAAAAAACTGCTATTGATAGGACTGCATCAAAATGTCCTACTTGCCCATAGATGCATCTTAAATCTAAAGTCTGGGTGTTTGTCAATAGAGTTTAAACCAAAACAGAAAATGGCATTAAATAAATAAATTCAAATATAAAATTTAGACAGCAGATCCCTTCCAGACATGATTGTGCCTAGGCAACGTTTAAGAAGCCTATCAGGTAGTTGACCTCTGAAGGCAGGAGCGTGACCTGAACAGGAAGAGCTGGCCGACAGCCCATACCTCCACCAATATGGCACCCACACACCATGGGAGGAGTGGATGAACACACACACACACCCTAAAATTGGAGCTTGCTTAAAATGTAATTGTACATAGACTGGGGTGACTTTATAAATCTCTCCATACACACATACGTTTCTAACAAGAACATGATACATTCCATACAAACAGCAGTCAGAGCCGAAACTGGCAGATCATTTGTACCTGAAATAATCGAGCTTGCAAAAAATATCTTTGTCTTTGATATAACAGCTTGTGTGTCTTCCCAGTGAAGTCCGGCATACACTACAGGACAGACAGCGCACGTGCCAACACAAGTCATTTACCTGGTGAAGACAGGAGGTGGTTATATAAACTCTGGAGCTCAGGGGTACAAAACAATCATGTGAGAAACTCTGTAGAATAAAAAAAAGGTTAAGAGAAACCTGAGTGACCGGGTTTTATGCTCATTCCAAAATTACTACTTGTATATAAAGGATGGTCCCAATGGTGGAGGCGGAGCTTTTTCTATTTTTCGGGTCCGTCGGGCAGCGTGATTGAAGATAGATGGTCATAATGGGACACTTCTTTAATAAAGGAATTGTCAAAAAACCTGTCTGTTGTGGTTTTTACTTTTTGACCCTTTTTGGTGAATGGGTAGGGGTACAATGTACCCAATACCCATTTCACATAGGAGGGGGGGGGGGATCTAGAAGCCCCTTGTTAAAGGGGGCTTCCAGATTCCGATAAGCCCCCACGGACCGACAACCAATGGCCAGGATTGTCAGGAAGAGGCTCTTGTCATGGGACAAGGTGGTTTGGGGTGGAAGGGGTGGGGGTTGCATTGATGACATGTGGCCTGGTATGGTTCGGGGGGGGGGGGGCACGTTCGCTCGTTCCCCCCCCCCCCCCCCCATACCCTGACCTTCAGGCTGCATGCTCAGATAAGAGTCTGAATTTTGGGGGGGACCCCATGCAAATTTTTTTTTCTTCATTTTGACGTGGAGTTCCCCTTAATATCCATACCAGAGGCGAAGGAGCTAGCAATACATTACAGCTGCGAGTAAGTTTAAATTATATTTTTTCCTTAGAAATGTCAGTCATTATTGCTGCGGCACTGTTCTACACATCGCACAGATGCGCCACTTTACGGGCAGACTACGGGGAACCCCCCCCCCGGCACGATATTTAAAGGAATATTTTTTATGGTTTCACTTTAAGCATTAATAAAATCACTGCTCCTGAAAAAAAAAAAAAACGTGTTAAACTTTTTTGCATCAATACTAGGGATGGGCGAATGGTTCGGCCTGAGCATAAGTTCGGGCTAAACTTCGGTGTTGTGCAGAACACCCGAACAACCAAATATGCGGTGTTCTGGGCAAATTCGAAAGCCACCGGAACACCGTTAAAGTTTATGGGACATTAACATGAAAAATCAAAAGTGTTCATTTTAAAGGCTTACAGTATATGCAAGTTATTGTCATAAAAAGTGTTTGGGGACCCGGGTCCTGCCCCAGGGGACATGTATCAATGCAAAAAAAAAAAGTTTTAAAAAAGGGCTGTTTTTTCGGGAGCAGTGATTTTAATAATGCTTAAAGTCAAACAATAAAAATGAAATATTCCTATAATTTCGTACCTGAGGGGTGTCTATAGCATGCCTGTAAAGTGGCGCATTTTTTCCTGTGTTTAGAACAGTCCCTGCACAAAATGACATTTCTAGGGAAAAAGTAATTTAAAAGTACGGTACTCACAGCTATAATAAATTGTCAGTACCGGTATATATTTTATTTATTAAGGGAAAACAAAAAAAAAATTGCGTGAGAGTTCCCCACAAAAGAGGAAGACGAGAGCGTGCCCCCCTCCTGAACCGTACCAGGCCACATGCCCTCAACATGGGGAGGATGTTTTGGGGTAGCCCCCCCAAAAGCACCTTGTCCCCATATTGATGGGGACAAGGGCCTCATCCCCACAACCCTTGCCCGCTGGTCGTGGGGGTCTGCAGGGGGGCTTATCGGAATCTGAAATCCCCCTTTAACAAGGGGACCCCCAGATCCTGGCCTCCCCGTGTGTAATGGTAACAGGGTACAAATGTACCCCTACCATTTCACAAAAAAAAAAAAAAAAAAAAAAAAAAAAAAACACAGCTGTGTCTTGACTTTTGTACCATTTAAAAATTTTTTGTGAAATGGTAGGGGTACATTTTTACCCAGTTACCATTTCACACGGGGGGGGGGGGGGGGGACTTCCATATTCCGATTAGCCGCCCGCAGACCCCCACAACCACCGGCAAGGGTTGTGGGGATGAGGCCCTTATCCCCATCAACATAGGGACAAGGTGCTTTGGGGAGCTACCTCAAAGCACCCTCCCCATGTTGAGGGCATGTGGCCTGGTACGGTTCAGGAAGGGGGGCCACTCTCTCCTCCCCCCCTCTTCTCCTGCGGCCTGCCAGGTTGCGTGCTTGGATAAGGGTCTGTATGGATTTTTGGGGGGACCCCCACGCCATTTTTTTTAAATTTGGGCGCGGGGTTACCCTTAAAATCCATACCAGACCTAAAGAGCCTGGTAATGGACTGGGGGGGATCCCATGCTGTTTTTTTTCAGTGATTTATCTGGATTGCCGGGACCGACAAAATCATTATAGCCGCGAGTACTTTTAAATGACTTTTTTCCTTTAGATATGTCATTTTGTGCAGTGACTGTTCTAAACACGGGAAAAATGCGCCAATTTACAGGCATACTATAGACACACCACACCGCCCCCCCCCCCCCCAGGTACGAAATTTAAAGGAATATTTCACTTTTATAGTTTCACTTTAAGCTTTATTAAAATCACTGCTCCCGAAAAAACGGCTGTTTTTAAAACTTTTTTTTGCATTGATACATGTCCCCTGGGGCAGGACCCGGGTCTCCAAAACACTTATGACAATAATTTGCATATAAGTCTTTAAAATTTGCACTTTTGATTATTCATTTTCGTGTCCCATAGATTTTAACAGCGTTCGTGTGTTTTTTGCCTGTTCGATATGTTCTGGTGCGAACCGAACCGGGGGGAGGGGGGGGGTGTTCGGCCCATTCCTAATCAATACATGTCCCCTAGGGCAGGACCCAGGTCCCCATACACTTTATGGCAATAACTTGCATATAAGCCTTTAAAATTAGCACTTTTGATTTTTCATGTCCCATAGACTTTAATAGGGTTCGCATGTTCTCGTGCGAACCGAATTGGGGGGTGTTCTTCCCATTCCTACTTGTATAGAGTACAAGTGTCATTCAAAGCAAAAGAAATCCTTTATTCATGGATGGACAAAAAGCTCAATTTAGGAAGCAGTAGGGGCATTTCAGGTGGAGCTCAAGAAAAAAAAATAAAAAAAAAAAATGATAAAGATAAGATAAAATGAACAGCCCCTTAGAGGATAAAATAAAGCCAACTTTTGCTGCAATATACAATGCATCCGGAAAGTATTCACAGTGCTTCACTTTTTTCCACATATTATGTTACAGCCTTATTCTAAAATGGATTAAATTATTTTCCTCAAAATTCTACAAACAATACCACATAATGACAACAAGAAAGAAGTTTGTTTAAAATATTTGCAATTTTTTTAATTTTTTCTTTTAAAAAAAGTGAATAAAATCCCACGTACATAAGTATTCACACCCTTTACTCAATACTTTTTTGAAGCACCTTTGGCACCACTTACAGCCTCAAGTCTTTTTTAGTATGATGCTACAAGCTGGGCCCACCTATTTTGGGGCAGTTTCTCCCATTCTTTGCTGGACCTCTCAAGCTCCATCAGGTTGGATGGGAAGAGTCGGTGCACAGCCATTTTCAGATCTCTCCAGAGATGTTCAATCGGGTTCAAGTCTGGGCCACTCAAGGACATTCAGTTTTTCCATAGCCACTCCTTTGTCATCTTGGCTGTGTGCTTAGGGTCATTGTCCTATTGGAAGATGTACCTTTGCCCCAGTCTGTTGTCCAGAGTGCTCTGGAGCAGGTTTTCATAAAGGATTTCTCTAAATTGCTGCATCTTTTCCCTCAATCCTGACTAGTCTCCCAGTTCCTGCAACTGAAAAACATCCCTACAGCATGATGTGGTATTGGCCAGGTGATGAGCGGTGCCTGGTTACCTCCAGACATTCAGGCCAAAAAGTTCAATCTGTTTAATCAGACCAGAGAATTTTGTTTCTCATGGTCTGATAGTCTTTCAGGTACATTTTGGCAAACTCTAAGAGGCCGTCATGTGCCTTTTACTGAGGAGTGGCTTCCGTCTAGCAACTCTACCATACAGGCCTGATTGGTGGAGTGCTGCAGAGATGGTTGTTCTACTGGAAGGTTCACCTCTCTGTAGAAAAACGCTGGGGCTCTGTCCGTGACCATCGAGTTCTTGATCACCTACCTAAGGCCCTTCTCCCCTAATTGCTCAGTTTGGCCGGGAGGCTCGCTAGAGTTAGAGTCCTGGTGGTTCTAAACTTCTTTCATTCACAGATAATGGAGGCCATTGTGCTCATTGGGACAATCAATGCTGCAGAAATTTTTCTGTACCCTTCCCCAGATCTGTGTCTCGATACAATCCTGTCTTTGAGGTCCATAGACAATTCCCTGGACTTCATGGCTTGGTTTGTGCTCTGACATGCACTGTTAACTGTGGGACCTTACATAGACAGGTGTGTGCCTTTCCAAATCATGTCCAATCAACTGAATTTACCACAGGTGGACTACAATCAAGTTGTAGAAACATCTCAGGATGATCAGTGGAAACAGGATGCACCTGAACTCAATTTTGAGTGTCATGGCAAAGGCTGTGAATTCTTATGTACATGGGATTTTTTCGCTTCCATTTTTAATAAATTTGCAAATATTTCAAACAAACTTCTTTCACGCTGTCATTATGGGGCATTGTTTGTAAAATTTTGAGGGAAAATAATGAATTTAATCCTTTTTGGAATAAGGCTGTAACATAACAAAATGTGGAAAAAGTGAAGCCCTGTGAATAAATTCTGGATGTACTGTAAGGCTGGGTTCACATTGGAGAACACTGCAACTCACAGCAGAGGTCCGATGGCGTCTCCTTTCACCGTTTCAGGTCCGATTTCAATTTTTGGCTTAATTTGGACCTGAAACTGACCAAGAGACGCACAGGGGTCCTGTGCAATTTGCACTGGAGATGTGTGAACCAGCTCCATGAAGAGCCGGTCACAATCTCCTGCTATGCAAATTGGATGCAGGGAAAGTTAAATCAACATCCAATCTACAATAGTGTGAACCCAGCCTAAAGTATAACTAAAAAAAATTATTTTGGATAGAGTAGAGGAAATAGAACACGTTAGCCTGTCTGTGCCTCTGTTAGGCGTTAGGGAGATTCACCCTCTCCTTTCATCCATTTACCTTCATCATTGAAAGTAAAAGAAAATCCCAAATTCTGGGTTGTCCCCCAAAGAAATAGAGGAAATCTTCCAATAGGGACAATTCATTTTGGTGATCTTGGCCCCCTCCCCTCCAAGGGGTTCCCTTAAATTTGTAGGGATTCCTCTTACTTCCTATTTTGGCTATGGAATAGGAAGTGAAGGTAATTTTCCGAATGTGACACTGATCCAAAAATAAACTGACGAAATAAGACCAAAGACGACCAGCCTATATAGTTCTACTTTTAACTTCAATTCAGGAATATGCTCCGCAGCACTTTCCTGGCACTAGACGTCTTCAGAACGCCCAACATTTTGAGATGGGAACAAGGGACACCTATTAACAAAAGTATGTAGGCATTGGACACCCTGCCACGCCTCCTTAGAGAATTATACAAAAAAAATTAAAATTGAATATAGGATTAGTTAAACCCACAAGTTTTTTTGGGGTTTACACCACTATTGTTCCTTCATCTTGGCTTTTGAAATGTACAGATGCAGCAATTAAGAAATTGGATGAAAGGTTTCAGCACTGGGAAACACTTTTTGAAAGAGTGCATTTTATAGACAACTATATAGATCAGACCAAAATGAGGGACAAATGGAGGCGGAAAGAATGACAGAGGGACTTTGTTCCAAATCAGGGACAGTCCCTGATTTGGAAGAGACACAGATGGGAGCTATGTGTCTTCCATATGATGGCTCAGATGAGATGGCCCATATCATACAACCTTATTAGGCTGGAGGACATTTAGTGGCTGGAAAAAGATTTCCCAAACCAGTACACTCTTAATCGAAGGTGAATAGTGCAGCAAAAGCGGTTTAATAATGGGCCATTATTCACAGTTCTGATTCAAGTAGCCGCAGGAGTTGCCCTCATTGGTATAATATTAAAAAAAAAAATGGATCTGTTAGATATGTCTACAGCTAAAAACAGCAAATTGTTAATGCACATACATTACATAAATCAAATATATCAGGCAAACAGGTTTTCCTAAATTGAAGAACCCGTCTCAATCTTCTCAAATTGGTGCAAAAGGGTCCAACACGCCATTTTACCTTCAGCCAATATTGCCAAGCAGCAAGGACTTGAAAAATGCAATGGCAAACACCCACACCTATCTGTCAGATCTGCCAAAAATAAGCAAAATCAAAAATAAAAGAATTGCAGACTGAACACACCTACACACATGATCTACAACCAATCCTCCCTTAAAAATGTAAATACTCTAAACCAAAAAGGAAAGACTTGTTTGTCAGATTTGCTGTACTTCATATCTCTAGACTTTGCATTGTGCCTTAGTAAATTATCCTGGGAGAAAAAAAAAAAAAGGGATGGCAAGAAGACTTTCATAATAGGAGATGCGTTTCAAGGATTGCCTGAAGTCCCAAAGGTGTGGGAGGAGACAATGGAGCAAGAGAGCAGGTGGTCTTGGGAGGAAAGAAGAGGATGCTTTGGGCGATATGAGGGGAGGTGGTTGGGACTATAGCTGGGAGCAGAGTTGGATGGTTTTGTATGTTTCGGTTCGGATTTTTGAATTCTATGCAGAGGATGAGTGGAAGCTGATGAAGGGATGGGCAGAGAGGGCTGGCAGGCACCGAGTGGTGGCTCAGGTAGAGAAGACTGGCAGAAGCATTAATGATGGACTGTGCTGAAGGGTTTCGGGCAATTTTTGCTCGATAGGACTTTCTACAAAGGAGTCAGACATCAGAAGGCAATGAAACGTCTGTCTGCCCTGGCGTAAAATATAAAGGATTACTGCAGTTTGCATTCTTCTACAAGACTGAACTTTTGTGGACATTTTTGTCAGGTTGACTCAAGAGCAAAACTACACACATGGAGTAAAGTTATAAAGCCCACACACCATAATGGGACATAGATCCTGGCACCGGGAGACAGACAAATGTCAACCATTCCTGAAAAAAAACCAAAAAGAAAACCACAACACACCTTCTTGGTCCCATCCCCTCTCTTATCCCAAGCCTCTGTACCACCATCTAGCATATTTAACATATCGATCCAAACAAGGAATAGTGCAGCCACCCTCAGTTAAAGACTTCTAGTCAAAATGAACCGATGCCCATCAGTGTTGCTAAATGTGGGCTGGACAGTCAAGATTCAATGACCACTGGTCACAAAAGTTGAAATCAGACATGGTTAGTTCTCTTCTACTAAAAGTTCAAGAAGCATTAATGGCCACAATAGAAAATGACTAGTAGTGGCTAAGAGGTTAGCACTTCTGCATAACCATGGCACTACCTACCTGGGAGTTGCCATGTTCTCCCTATACGCTTTTCCTCCAGGTACCCTAGTTTCTTACCACACTCCAAAAACAGGCTGGTAGGTTAAGTAGACCTAATATGATGCACTCACCTGCCACACCATGCTAATACTGGGATGGACCCCCTTTTGCCTTCACAACTGCCTTAATTCTTTGTGGCATAGATTCAACAAGGTGTTGGAAACCTCCCTCAGATTTTGGTCCATATTGACATGATAACATCACTCAGCTGCTGCAGATTTGTCAGCTGCACATTCATGATGCGAATCCCGTTCCACCACATGCCAAAAGGTGCTCTATTGGATTGAGATCTGGTGAATGTGGAGGCCATTGGAGTACAGTGACCTTCATTGTCATGTTCAAGAAACCGGTGGCAAGATGATTTGAGCTTCGTGACATGGGTGCATTATCCTGCTGGAAGGAGCCATCAGAAGAAGATGGGTACACCTCAGTCATAAAGGAATGGACATGGTCAACAACAATACTCAGGTAGGCCATGATGTTTAAATGATGCTCAATTGGTATGGCTCAAATGGTGTTAAAGCGGGGTTCCACCCAAATTTTGAACAATATCT
The DNA here is from genome assembly GCA_037952835.1 of Lithobates septentrionalis. Lineage (NCBI taxonomy): Eukaryota > Metazoa > Chordata > Amphibia > Anura > Ranidae > Lithobates > Lithobates septentrionalis. The sequence goes on from JBBDGP010000040.1 coordinate 1,828,415, forward strand.
GTATGTATTCTCTTCCTTGCCTAGATGCTGACATGCTGTTTAAAAAAATTTAAATCGCCGTAATTACCTTTTATTTTTCTATTCTTCTTTGAACTTCCTGGTTCTCCTCCCGTGGGAGTAGGCGTGTTTCTAGTCTCTCCCAGACTCCGCACAGTCTCCTGGGAGCTAGTCTCAGGCTTCCCAGCATGCAGTGTGCAACGCCATCATCACTACATCGGGAACGAGCGGTGAATGCTGGGAGCACAGCATTCACCGCATCCAGGAAATAAATGCTTGTGGGCTTCAAATGCCCACAATGAAGATGGAAACCGCCTGCAGTGAATAATATAAGTTATTCTTTCCGATGAAATCTGACACAGGCGGACATATTACTCACAATATGTGAGTATGTAATGCTGAGAAGAAAGGTTTGTGAATGAACTAAAAAATAAAAAAAATAAAAAAAAAAAACCACTGATACAAGGCATGATGGATCCATGCTTTCAAATAGTTTACACAAAATGCTGACCCGACCATCTGAATGTCGCAGCTGAAAAGCGAGACTCAGAACAGGCAACATTTTTTCAATCTTCTATAATCCAATTTTGGTGAGCCTGTGCAAATTGTAGCCTCGGTTTCCTGGTGCCACCAAACTTATGCTTGAAGAGGCTTAGAATAGAAATGCTCCTCTATTGTGGGGATCCTAAGCTTAGTATCCACAGGCAAAGTAATGCTTTGCATCCCTTTAAATTAGGCAGAAGTGGAAAACGCAATACACACACCCCACAGAATACAATTTTATCAGTCAGTAAATCTCATCCAAAACCTGCTGTATTAAAAATAAACACTGAAAAGCAACAAGAAAATCACACAGATCCCGTTCTTTCCAAGGAATACAGAAAAGTTCCAGGGAAAAAAAAAAAAAAAAAAAAAAAAAAAAAAAAAAAAAAATCTGTACAGAAGGCCAACTCCTGATATGCAGCAAATATTTGTTACCATGAAGGTCACATCCACACTGGAAAATAGATGACTGAAGAGCATGCCTTCATGTCCATTTTTAGAACGTTAAACAGATTTATTTATATTTTACATGCAGGTCTAAACCCAAGATAACTTTTTGAATTGGTGTACTAACACTAGGAAAAAAAGTACACTTCTATTGAACAGGTGACAGTTGTTTTCAGCGAATCCAATGAGATTCAAAAGTAAGTCATGTGGCAAAATTATGGAACCTTACCCTCATGATAGCTTTGTGTATTGAGACTCATGTCCATTAAAAAGTGGAAGAAAAGCCAACTATACCCATTCATAAAAATGTTCCCTCCTCCCCCTCCTAATACACTTTGAAAAGCACATCAGATCTCAATGGGGAAAAAGATCATGCTGGATATCTATTCTGATATGGACTGGGTAATGTGTTAGGAATGAAAGGATGCCGCATCGGTTGATGGAAATGAAAATGCTAGCCATCGTATTCATACAGCTGCAGCACCCACGGCTGTCAGAAAAACCAAACGATGACTGCGCCCGATTGGATACAGTCACTATTCATACAATATTTTTCTACCTGGCTCAATAGACATCCTAGAGCACATATTGATCTTTGGCTACAGAGAGCACTGTAGGCATGCCACACCATTAGGGTACATACATATTCGGATTTTAAAATCAGATAAAATTCTGGTAAACATGCAATGAGGTGATAAATTTGAGCCCCCCCCCCCCCCCCCATGTACACTTACAAATCTGTAAATAGACATAAGGCTATAGATTCATTAAGATAGCCATTCTCAACCAGGGTTCCTCGAAAAGGAAGCTAGGGTTGCCTGGAGCTGGGGCCGATTGACCTGCCATTTGATGGTGCCTGAAACCTTCCATGCCCAATGCAAGGCCATTTAACAGAGCCAACAACTTGACACCAACAACCTTGGTTGACATTCTGACTACCACTGTAAGGTGGCCATTCTTTGCCAACAACCAATGTAAGAATACAATTTTCACACTGGGTCAGGATGACTTAGTTTTAGTAGGGGTTCCCTTGAGACCTAAACATTTCATGGTTTCCTCTGGGGTAAGGTGGTTAAAGGGGGTTGTAAAGGTTAATTTTTTCCAATATATAGAACAAACATGTTACACTTACCTGCTCTGTGCAAGGTTTTGCACATAGCAGCCCCGTTTCTCCTCTTCTGGGGTGCCCCATCTGTGTGCCTGGCTCCTCCCCTTGATTGGGTGCCCCCACGGACACGCTCCGAGTCCTACTTCTGCGTCTAATGACAGACAGGACTCGGCCCTGCTCCCCCGCTTCCATTTCACTTGATCTAATTGACAGCAGCGGGAGCCAATGGCTCCCGCTGCTATCAATCTGTGCAATGAGAGAGACAGCCGCTGGGCTCGTGCACATCGCTGGATCGGATCAGGCAAGGAAAAAAAAAAAAAAAAAAAAAAAAAAAAAGTAGGGGGGGGGGGGTGGATAGCTGCTGCAAAGAAGGTTTTTCACCTTAATGCATAGAATGCATTAAGGTAAAAACCTTGAGACTTTACAATCACTTTAAGACTGCAATAATACATGGATAAGTCATTAATATTTAACCCAATTCCTTTAAGAAGCAATTCCAGAAAACATTAAAGGCCTTTGGATATATTCTTTCCCCATCTCAGTGGCAATGCTACGAAGTGACACCATACTGGAGTTCACTGATCCCCAAATATGGCCAACAGGGAATACGTTTTGCTGCATTTTACATGAACATAACAATATTTTAAATGTGTAATGCATTATACCAATACATTCCTGCTATGTGATTTACGATTGCACTGATACCACTTTAAGACCGAGTACAGGTACCGATACTGTTTTTCAAGTAAGGTTTAGAACAGGAAAATCTGGATGCCGCACACCGGATAAAGTTGAAAAATCTTCTTTATTGTAAAACTTGGATCATCAAAAATACAGGACAATCAGGCAGATAGTACAGACGCATCTGACGCGTTTCGCACTCTAATTTGAGTGCTTACTCATAGCTGCCTGATTGTCCTGTATTTTTGATGATCCATGTGTAAGCACTCAAATTAGAGTGCGTAACGCGTCAGCACTATCTGCCTGATTGTCCTGTATTTTTGATGATCCAAGTTTTACAATAAAGAAGATTTTTCAACTTTATTCGGTGTGCGGCATCCAGATTTTCCGGTTCCAAACCTTGCTCTAATTTGCATTCAGCCAGCACCTGGGACTCCCCACCTCTGATGGTTTTACCAATACACACCTGGGATCAGGTCCACCTGAGCGGTGAATCATTTTCACTCTTTCAAGTACTCGGGGATACCGATTTTTTTTTTTTTTGTCATGTGACAGTTTTCAAAACTCATTACAGACTAATGATATCTTTGCAGCACTGATAGGCGGCACTGAAAAAAAACTAATATGCTTGCTCCGATAGGTGGCATTAATGGGCACTGATAGATGGCACTTATGGGCAATGATATTTGAGGAATTCCCAAATAAATGTGTACCTAAAGACAGGGTGACACTGTAGGTACATCTGTAGTAGTGTGCCAACGTGCCGATAGTGGATCAATGAGGCTATAGCAACTAGAAAAATTGACTTTCAAGGCACACAGATAAACTGACTATAAAAAGATAAAAATGGTTTTATTTGATTATAATCTACATAGATAGAAACAGTTAATATAAAAAAAAAAAAAAAAAAAAAAAAAACACAATCCATAGAGGAAAAATTATTTTTGTATGTGCTTAGTATTTCCTGCCCTACATACAACCGAGACACCACTTATTGTAACATATACTGACACTGATCCTCATTGTAGGATCCTGGATACTAAAAGGTTTTACATTATTCCTTTTTCTTTTTGTCTGTTTTTTACTCCATAGATAATGGCTCTCTGAAGTTACCAATTTATTATTCCCTACGAGATTTCCCACTATTAACCAATATAGGTCTACTTCCAATTTGGGATATCTGGCTACATGCGGTGCCTCTACAGCATCTTGTTCATACTGCTGCTTTTTTAAATAAGTAGCTACCCAGCTGATATATTATACTCATACATTTTCTCCATGCCTGACTACCGTATGGTAAGCTGTGTGTATTTTCTGGTCCTCATTACGGGTTTTTGTTGTACCTATAAATATACTAGATCTTTTCCCCCCTATATCCATTATTTTTAACTCAATAACCATTATACAAAAAAAAAAAATGTTCATTGTTTTTCCTGTATATTAATATTTACCCTTGGAAGTCTCCCTTCTGGGACAATTTGGTCCCCTCCCCCTTCCCTAGTGGCTATTCGGAGGAACAAATTATCAACTTTATACCAAGCTTTACAAAACCTATATTCTAATTAATATATTGGGAGAATTTAGGTTCCCCAGTTACTTGGCTTTACCGTTTTGCCCCGGATGACCAGTTCCTTTATGGGGGGTCCCCATGTGGCCATTATATTCGGTCGGAGCATATCCTATATTCTGTCTAATGTTCCATATCTTACTTTGAAGTATGTCTTGTGTATATATGTATTATACTTATCAATGTTTTTTGTACATCCAGCAGAAACTTTTTTAGCTCCTGAAGAAGCGTTCTCCAAACGTGCAACATGTCGAGCTACTAAGAAAACCCGTACCCGGGCCTACAACCTGATCCATAACTCACCAGTTTACATCTATAATCGTAACATCGGCTTGGGAATTTGTTCCATTTGTTTCTAATTGTTTTATTACATATATGTTACAATAAGTGGTGTCTCGGTTGTATGTAGGGCAGGAAATACTAAGCACATACAAAAATAATTTTCCTCTATGGATTGTGTGATTTATATTAACTGTTTCTATCGATGTAGATTATAATCAAATAAAACCATTTTTACCTTTTATAGTGAGCTTATCCGTGTGCCTTGAAAGTCCATTTTTCTAGTTGCTATAGCCTCATTGATATGGGCAATGATAGGTGGAACTGATGGGCAGGCAGTGGCAATAAAATGCAGCACTGAATGCATTGGCAATTGCTGGCAGCCTGGCATGATATATGAACGATGAGAGACAATCAATAACAGTTTAAACTTTCTCCAGTATACAAGTGCTGCGACGCCAATCTTGGTACACTCTGCACTTGGCCTCAGTAAGCAGCAGTCACAAGGCGGCAGCGCCACATCTTGTTACACCCAGCCCATATAGTTAGTGAACTATATGGGCTGGGTGTAACAAGATGTCCGCTGCCGCCTTGTGACTGCTGCTTACTGAAGCCGAGTGCAGGGTGTACCAAGATGGGCGTTGCACTGTTAAATCTCCAACGGAGACCAGGGGCAGTCAATTCCGTTAAATAATGTGACGGTCCGGATAACCGATGCAGTGACTCAAACATTTATCAAGTTTTTAGGACTACAAACTGGCCAAAATATTTAGAATATGCTAATGATCAAACTTATTTCTATTAGCAGCAAACAAATTGCCTCAACATTTAGTGCAATACATATTATATTGCCATCTGTAAATGGACAGCAAGCCTCAATCCCACCTTTTTATTAACCTCCACAAAAAAAAAAAAAAAAAAACACACACACACACACACACACACACACACACACACACACACACACACACACACAAATTGCGACACTTGTAATTGAATGTTATTAATACATTTTCAATCTGCAGTGCAGTAATTTTCTGTAAATGCAATATGGCTACCTGGAGTACAGTGTGTGCTGACCACACCCCATAAACATAATTTCCTGCTTGTGTGATTGGCTCAATTTGCCAAGAAGTCTGCCTAAGATGCAAGTCAGATTTTTTGCATCCCCTGCAACAAAAATTTCATTTTTGGTGAGATACTTCCAATAGGAACATGTAAGGGATGCAGGCCCAGCATATTTCCTCAATAGTACACTGCAGGTGCCACAGCTGACTGATAATTATGAAACCACTCCCATTAGACCCACTCAGCACAAAAAGGAGCAAACCGAGATTTCTTCAGAACAGATAAAAAACAAAAAAAAAAAAAAAATTAAACAAACAGGGAGGAATCTGTAACAAAGGTTGTTATAATCTTTGCAATGTACATAGATCAACCAGAGGGGAATTTTTTGTCCTCAACAAAAGTAGAGTCACTCGTTAAAAATTATAGATCTAAATAAATGGTGACCCCATAAAAAAATTAGGAATTACAAAACTGTATACTCAGATTACAGCAACATATCCAATCCATACCAAGCACAAACATTTGTTCTGTAATGAAATTCTAGTTTCCTTCAATTTTTAAAATATTGTTGGCCCTGTATAACAATTAGACACTGGAGCACTTCAGTGTCTATCAAAACAGAAGCCCAAACTGTGAAGAATTGTGCAAATAGACGACAGACTTCTAACTCTGCAATTTGTCTATACAATATTTGCATCTTACATCAAAGTGTAGCAATAACTCACGGTGGAGCTGCTAGTTTAAGCGGGTCTGTTACCTTCACCGGTTTAGGGGTTCCGTTGAGTTTACTTCTGGACGATCTAAGCACCAACACTGGAGTACGTTTTCAATGCTTTATTGAACAGACAAACTTTAGGAAGTAGCAGGAAAGAGGCGGAAAAGGAAACTTTCAGGAGAAACTCAAATATCTTCTTATAGAATCTTAGCAACAAATGTCCTGGTAGAATTCAGATAATTATGTGGAATGCGCTCCCCTCGTGGGACACACTCCTTGCTCGTCTGGATAGGCCTCTCTCACCGGTCTAGCAGCCAGTACGCAGCCGAATCAAAAGTCTCTGCCACAGACTTGTTTGGGGGGTAAATCCGTACAATCCTCTGCCACAGGATGTATCAGATTTTCTGCAATGAAAGTCAGTCACAGTGTCTAAACCTTTAAGCCGAACCGGCAACACTATGCTGTATGGTTACTTCTTTTGGATACGTCCTCCAACCGAGTCACCTGGCCCCTCTATAGACCAGCTCACCGCGTGATCTCTCCAAGACGGGTCCTCCCCTGGGATCTCCTCGGCTTTCCAGCTTCGTCACACAGGACCGACAGCTCAGGACCATTCCTCGGCCGCGGTGGTAGGCCCCAGACAAGCCTCTGGACCCACCCCTGCGCCGCAGCATCGTGGGCCTCTCGATCGGAGGACCACGAGGTAGCTCCTTAAACACATACCTGTCGGCCAGGAGGGCCAGCAGGTGGCTGTAAAACGACCCTAGAACATGGCGTCTGTCCCATAAATACCGTCTTCCCAGAATGCAACTCGGATGACCACCTCCACCGAGCTAGTCTCCGAGACAGAGGAGCATCTATACACTTCGACACGTTGCCTTTCAAACACTGACTAATGGTAACAGCGACACCCACCGGTCAGCACGGAAACACACAACGTCAGCCAAGCTGCAACAGAGGCAAACTTTTACCTTCCTAACGCACAATTTACTAAATTTACCTAACATGCGGTAGATTGTAAATCTACCAGCGCTACACAAGAGACCAGCAAGACTTAATCCTACGGCATGTTCCACCCTACCAGAGCCTCCAGAAAAATCCCTGTTTATTTCTGTATGCTGGAATGTATGTGGATGCCAAAAAGGGAAGAGGTTTGGAATTATTTTTACATTTCTCCATTGGAGTGTGGAAACTTGCTTATGATCAGTTTTTTACTTACATGTGTGGTAAAGGGAGTGTGCGATTAGCACAATGAGCGAGTGTTTACAGCACAAGGATCAGCCCTGAGTGCCAGCTTGTAATTGCAACTGTAACACTGTGCTGCACAGCATTGCAATGGACTATACAGAGATTAGTGTGATAGAGGTCCTCTATACAGTTTCACAGAACTGTAATAGTTTGCAAAATAAAGATTTAGGTGATCTAAACATGTGAAAAAGAAAGCACAGCAGTAACCAACAAGAATTAGGCTTTTTACAGATCTAAGACCACAAATTTACAGTTCTATCAATTTTACTATGAGAACTGACATTTTCTATTTTAGTGTACAGGGACATGACAGATGAAATCCACTCAAAAAAAAATAAAAAAAATAATGAAGACTATCGTATACAATCAGTAAGAAAAAGTTAGCAAATGTAGGGTTAGTGGTGCAATGGCTAAAAATTGTTAAAGAGTAACTCCACTTTGAGGGGGGAAAAAAAAAAAAAAAAAAAAAAAAAAAAAAAAAAAAAAAACACATTCCCCTCTGCGTGATCTATGTACATTACAAGGATTTTAACAAACTTTGTTGCAGATACCTACCTTTTGTTAACCTGGAGACATAGCCGTTTATTGGTCTGTGTACATGTGCAAAATGAATCTGTATGGGAGTGGTTTTATAATTATCAATCAGCTGCTGCACCTGGAGGGTTCCAATGAGGAAATCTGCTGGGCCTGCATCCCTTTAGATGTGATTTCCTATTGAGAGTATCTCACCAAAAATGACTTTTTTGCAGCAGATGCCTGAAATGTGGCTTGCATCTTAGTGCAGACTTCTGGGAAAACCAGTAAGCCAATCACACAAGAACAAAGTGCCGGGTCAGACTGCTGTGCAGATAGGGTTGCCACCTGTCCAGGCATTCACCTGGACAGTTTGGGTTTTGAATCATGTGTCCAGGTTTCAGTCCGCCTGAAGCCCGGACACTATATTCAGAAAGTAATGTGGCTCGTAGCAGGGCCTGATAGGAGGGTGAGGGGGCACTTTCGGGTTTGACTTGGAGGGGGGGGGGGGGGGGGGGGCGGCAATCCTATGGGCAGATCACATGAAATGCCTGTGCGATGCGGATTCAGCCATACAGATTGTATGGCTGAATTTTGCATTGCATTCAGACCAAAGTCATGCAGGACCCTTTTTTTGTCCGTACCACAATCAGATCGCATAGTTGTGCACACCCATGCAAACCGATTCCTGTCCGAATTCACAATTCGCACTGTAATATGGGAACCGGATCTGGGGTGTCATTAACTTTCTATCGACTCCTGCAGTGGTTTGTATAGGGCAGTGTGAACTGCCTGCGAGTTCTATGCAATGCGGGAACCGTCACTGGTGTGAACTGGTACTATAAAAACGGAAAGATAACTTAAGAACATAACAGAGCGTGTGTGCGAGATATAGAGATACACACACCCCCATTTTCCTCCCCACAAAACCCTTCAAATGATAAATGAAGTTGCACACCTGTCCCAGTAAGGATTGGGGGGGGGGGGGGGGGGTGGTGATTAGGGTTGTCCCGATACCACTTTTTTAGGACCGAGTACACGTACCGATACTTTTTTTTTTTTTTAAGTACTCGCCGATACCGATACTTTTTTTTTTTAATATGTCAAGTGACGGTGTTTATTTATTTAACAGTGTTTTCTTTTTTTTTTGGGGGGGGGGGGGGGGGGTGAACGGTGTGTGTGTTATTTTTTTATTTACAATTTTTATTTTTTACAATAATATTTTTTTATTCTTTATTGCAATATGTGTGTTTTTTTTTTTTTTTTAAATCAGCCCTGTTGGGGGGCTTTGGTGAGATATCAGGGGTCTTAACAGACCTCTTATATCTCCCCCTTGAGACAGAGAAAGAGACCGAGGATAGAGATTCCCCAGTCCCTTTCTCTGCAGCCTCAGCTGCACTGAGAATGAATGGAGAGAAGACAGCGGCTCCTCTCCATTCATAAACTGACACATCGTAATCACAGGAGGTTACAATGTTTCAGTTATGTGAATGGACAGAGTCAGCTGACTCTGTCCATTCACAAAGGAAGGAGGAGGAGGACGGCACAACGGAGGGGGAGAACGGCGGGGGACAGAGGAACGGCGGGGGACAGAGGAACGGCGGGGGCATGGAGGAGGATGCAGTGACAGTCAGCGGTGACCAATCACCGCTGTAGGTCACTAAAGCCGCTGAAAGCCGATGGGGGAGAATCTTGCAACTCCCCCACGCGCCGATCACAGCTGACTTCCAGGTATCGGGGGAAGCATCGGGAGCATTTGCCCGAGTACAAGTACTTGGGCAAATGCTCGGTATCAGTGCCGATACTAGTATCGGTACAACCCTAGTGGTTATGCTTGAATTTTGGGAAGGATGGGATCATGCACTTGTTGGAATACACAACACTAAACCTTGGAGAAAGTTGCCAGTCCAGAAGGTAACCGGTATAGTAACAAGTCTAATACACAATTACATCTAAATCACAAAATGTCAATTTGTAGCTGCTCAACTTCAGAGCAAGCAGCATGAACAGACCAGTTTATCATCAAAGGCTCATTTACACAGATGGTTCATTTTTGTAGGTCAAAATGAGTCCAAGGTAAACCAAATACAACAAAATTCAGCAATCCAAAGTCTGTTCGGAATGGCATTTAGTAGACAGGTAAATAAATACACCAATCAGTAACCTCTTCAGGGTGTAAAAACCCAAGCGGTAGAAAGAAATCATGCAATTCAGGACAAAAAGGATAAGGCTTTAATGGAACTATGGCGTATTTAACAGCTAATCCAGCAAATACCTTGTTGAGAAGCAGTAGATGCTCAGTAGTGTCAATACCTTACAGGGCTCACAGGGAAAAGTTAACAAAATAGTTGTACGAATCAGAAATTTGAAGAAACGGAGATTGGCGTTTGGGATTGGGCCTACTAAAAGACAAGACAAGAGTTAGTCTGAAATGTACATTTATTATATACACAGCTATTGTCACACTGCCCTCAGCATATCTTTGAACGAGGTTTCATTAAAAAAAAATGTGACAGCAAAGCAGAATTCTGGCTACACTGCACTCGTTGCCATCATTCACCTAATCATTGTAGTGACCTTGTTGCTTATAGTGTAAATGCGATCTCAGAGGATTCATTGTAGGAGACTTGACCAACCCAATTTTCAGTGATCCAAACTGAACACAAAAGCAACAAAAGCTTGATTCCTCAACCCTTCGGAGGAGTTTTGGCACAAGCAAGTACCCTTTTACACCCTCTAGCAGTCTCAGAAGCTTCTGACATCACCAGTGTTTCCTCCAAAGCCACCAGCCCCATGAAAGCACCTCAAAAAAGGCGAAACCAGGTAAACTCACAGTCCCTTTCACAGGTTCCAGTCTCAGAGGTTATGTCAAAGACCAACTGCCCCCCAACTATTGCAAACCACTGCCATTACAGACTCTGAAACCAAACTACAGAAGATAACAAGGGCCTTCAAGACACAATGGGTTATAGGATTTTTGTTTAAAAATGGAGGGGACACTAGAGAGAAGAAGGTTGCTGCTCACCCCTTAAAGACTAGAACAGAAAAAAGAAGGTTTCCCCACATTGGGGTTTTTAGGCAGCGCAATAATGGATATAGACTCAGTTGTATAAAAAAGTGGTATAGCAATTTTTATTCAATAATAATAGACCATTAAAGTTAAAAACTGTGAGCTTCAGTGGGAATTATTTAAAAAGTAAGCTGAACATACATAAGCAGACATTTGTTCATAATCATATTTTGAATCATGAACATTAAACCTGACGCGTTTCAACCCCTACAATTGGGGTCTTCTTCAGAGGATCAGTCTGCTGGAGAGAACATGAAAATAAAGTTGATATATATATACACATGTTCCATTCATATGAATATAGTATGAACTACATTGGCTATGCAATACTTTAGTGCAGTATAATTACCAAGTATAGGTATGTTCAACAAAGAACGCAAATTCCCACATGACGCGTTTCAACCCCTACAATTGGGGTCTTCTTCAGAGGATCAGTCTGCTGGAGAGAACATGAAAATAAAGTTGATATATATACATGTTCCATTCATATGAATATAGTATGAACTACATTGGCTATGCAATACTTTAGTGCAGTATAATTACCAAGTATAGGTATGTTCAACAAAGAACGCAAATTCCCACATGAAGAGCCCTTTAAAAGGTAAGTTGCTTTGTCTCTTCTCCAGTGGGGGGCTCCAACCACCTCCATTGCCGCCACAGCCCAGGCCAGGATTGTGAGGTATAAGTGGCTTACGAGAGATCACACTTTTGAAACACCGCCCGTCAAGACGGATAACCGGCCGGAAAACACCAAAGCACCTGTGATGGGGTTTGCAGGGAATAGTCAGTGAAGGCCCATATAGGAATAGTCAAATTTGATCAGTGGGCTGATAAAGCCGCTATAAGATCAGAGGTATTGTAAATATGATATA